>JAPEVW010000122.1:187022-527245 GCA_027921565.1 Artemia sinica | reverse complement strand
CCCAACTTTATTAAAAAAAAATCAAATATTATTGATAAAATCAGATATATTTTAAACGTGGGATGTTCTTATTTCTGACAAACTATAAACCTTATTCAAAAATCAAATATGATTAATAAAATCACAGAAAATCAAATATTATTCATAAAATCAGATGTATTTTAAACGTGGTTTTCTTATTTCCGAAAACTTTAACCCAACTTTTTTAAAAAAAAATTATTAATAAAATTAGATGTATTTTAAACGTGAATGTTCTTATTTCTGAAAACTAAAACCCAACTTTATTAGAAAATCAAATATTACTAATACAATCAGATGTATTTTAAACGCTTTTCTCTTATTTCTGAAAAATAAAACCCAACTTTATTTAAAAAATAATTAATAAAATCAGATGTATTTTAAACGTGGATGTTCTTATTTCCGAAAACTAAACCCAACTTTATTAAAAAATCAAATATTATTATTAAAATCAGGTGTATTTTAAACATGGATGTTCTTATTTGTGAAAACTAAAACCCAACTTTATTAAAATATCAAATGTTATTAATAAAGTCAGGTGTACTTTATACGTGAATGTTCTTATTTCTGAAAACTAAAACCTGACTTTATTAAAAAATCAAATATTATTAATAAATCAGATGTATTTAAACGTGGATGTTCTTATTTCTGAAAACTAAAACCCCACCTTATTATAAAATCAAATATTATTAATAGAATCAGGTGTACTTTAAACGTTGATGTTCCTCTTTCTGAAAACTAAAACCCAACGTTATTAATAAATCAAATATTATTAATAAATTCAGATGTATTTAAACGTGGATGTTCTTATCTCTGAAAAGTATAACCCAACTCTATTCAAAAATCAAATGTTATTAATAAAATCACAGAAAATCAAATGTTATTAATACAATCAGATGTATTTTAAACGCGGATGTTCTTATTTCTGAAAAATAAAACCCAACTTTATTTTTGAAAAAAATTATTAATAAAATCAGATGTATTTTAAACGTGGATGTTCCTCTTTCTGAAAACTAAAACCCACCTTTATTAGAAAATCAAATATTATTAATAAAGTCAGATGTATTTTAGACGTGGATGTTCTTATTTCCGAAAACTAAAACCCAACTTTATTAAAAAAACAAACACAACAAATATTATTATTAAAATCAGGTGTATTTTAAATGTGGATGTTCTCATTTTTGAGAAGTAAAACCCAACTTCTTTGAAATATCAAATATTAATAATAAAATCAGATATATTTTAAACGTGGATGTTCCTATTTTTGAAAACTAAAACCCAACTTTATTAAGAAAAATCAAATATTATTAATCTATTCATATGTATTTTAACGTGGATGTTTTTATTTCTGAAAACTAAAACCCAACTTTATTAATAAATCAAATATTATTAATAAAATCAAATGTATTTCAAACGTGGATATTCTTATTTCTAAAAACTAAAACCCAACTTTATTTAAAAGAAAATTAAATATTATAAATAAAATCAGATATGTTTTAAACGTGGATATTCTTATTTCTGAGAACTAAAACCCAACTTCTTTGAAAAATCAAATATTACTAATAAAATTAGATATATTTTTAATGTGAACGTCCTTATTACTGAAAACTATAACCCAAGTTTTTTTTATTAGATGTATTTTTTAACGTGGATGTTCCTATTTCCGAAAACTAAAACCGAAACTTTATTAAAAAATATCAAATATTAATAATAAATTTGAATGTATTTTAAACGTAAATGTTCTTATTTCTGAAAAATAAAACCCAACTTTATTGAAAAATTAAATATTATTAATAAAATCAGATGTATTTAAAACGTTGATGTTCTTATTTCTGGAAACTAAAACCCCACTTTATTAAAAATCAAATATTATTAATAAATTCAGATATATTTTTAAGGCGGGTGTTCCTATTTCCGAAAACTATAACCCAACTTTATCTAAAAACTAAATATTATTATTAAAATCAGATGTATTTTAAACGTGGATGTTCTTATTTCTGAAAAATAAAACCCAACTTTATTAAAAAATGAAATATTATTAATAGAAACAGATGTATTTTAAACGTGGATATTCCTGTTTCTGAAAACTAAAATTCTCTTTGCCTGTATGTTAGGACGGTTGTTTGCTTGTCTGTGAAGATTTTTGAGAAAAAAATTCAGCCCATCTCTCTCGGACTTTGGTAAAGGTTCTGTTAAATTATCTCATTTTCTAATATATCCCCTATGAGCCTTTATCTCTGAATGAGCCTTTTGCTAGTAGTATCTTTATCTCTGAAAATTCCCTTTCTTACATCTCTGACTTTTTTAATAGATATTCTAAACGTCTGACGTTCTAGCATACTCTAAAAATAAAGATCATGTAACAACGTAATGTATAATATATTTTTAATGAAATAATAACATGTAAAAATTTACTATAAAAAATATGTTTTATACATTATTATACATTATTAACATCATTGAAAAACTTTGGAGATTTTAAATCTGTAACATAAATAATTCATAATGCTCTCTCTTGATACTAGAGTTATTCTCTTCTTTTAGTTCATAACCAGTGGAATAATCATTCACCAATTTTGAGTCATATACAATTTTTACTGGGGTGTCACCTACAGGTTCAATCTGCATTTCATCTTTGGTACTATTGGTATTAACTTTATGATCCAGAGCAGTAATAACGTTCACTTGTGCTTCATTTTCCATCAATTCATCTTTATATTCATTGATAATATTGTGTGCCAATGCCCTTTTTGTTTTTTTCTAGCGATTTTACTGTCTATTCTCACATTGTGTTTACACAGGTAACAGTTGCATGTAGACATGATATGATTTATTACATTAGTGCAGCAGTTTGCTTTTCTTTTCCCCTTTGCAGTCTTTTGAATACTAATACCAAAACGAGGGGAATGAGATATATCAGTAGGTAATGTGTTACTAGAATCATGAGAAAGAAGATGCCCCTCTTCGTCAACTATTATTTTTATGTTGGCATTCTCTTTTAGCACTATCATCTCTGGTAATGATACTCTTGCATATCCACCATTCGTACAATGGAAATTCTTGGGTACTCCAAAGAAATCTAAACTCTCACTGTCATGACAACGCATGCATACATTTCCAATAGTGCTACCACTTGTGCTTGTTTCATAGTTTAAATACTTCTCCTTGTCAGCATTCAAGACAACAATGACTTTATCATGTGTACACACTTTCCTCGAATCATTTATTTTCACTTTTTAAACAAAATTATGATGCAGATGTCAATCCTTCCAATATAGAAAAATTACTGATTTAATACAGCCACGAGCATATTTCATGTTATTTTAAGATACATAAAAAAAAGTTGAAAAAATACCATGTTGAAAAAAATTATAAAAAAAAGTTAAAAAAAAACTTCAAAAAATAGTATAAAAAATGGGGGGAGGGGCTCAAAAAGTTTGGGGAAGGGGCCCCTTGGAGGTTGGGGGTACGGGACCTTTGGAGGTTGAGGTCCTTGGTGGTTAGGGTCATTGATGATTGCGATCTGTGGTGCTTCAAACCTATAATCCCCTCACTACTTGATTTCTAAGGATTGTTCTGAATTTCTTTATTAAAATTCCTTACTTGGTATTTACATCTCTATTAGTATAAAGTTTTCAGTATACTATAATGTTAGAACATATTTTATATTGACAACACTGTTCAAATGGTACTTGTGTATTATACCGAACACATCCAAGAAGTTAAGTTAGGTCAGGTCACAAGGTTATCTTTTCATCGTTAATAGTTTCTGTAGATTGTGCCTAGGACATTATTCCAAATCTATAATAAATTGCCTAGGAGTTAGCAACCCCTTCGGGCTTACCTTAACTGGTAGGTAGTTTAATCCTTTTTTACCATCTTCATACAGTACCACCTTCATACACCATATACCATCAATTCTGGACAAGATGCAAGGTACCTTCAGGCTCGTGGTTATTAGTGTCTTACAATTTTTGACTCAGAAACATGCATGGTTTGGATGTATCTTTAGTAAAAACATTATTTATACGAAAAAAACATGATTTTCTTACCCTATGGCTATAACCAGTATTTTTTTCAGAAAAAAGTATTAAACCTTTGAATACGTAATGTGACGAAGTTTAATTTGGCTATTGAACCTAGAAGTAATTACCCTTTTCAAAAACATTAGTTTTTCTATTAATTAACCCGTGAAATTATACACATATTCTTGAGTAATTCCTTATACATCTATGATTGATCCAGAAAATGGGTGTTGGCCCAGAAACCCGTCTGCTAAGGTATATACCACTAGTGCTAATAGGCGAATGACCTTGGTAAGCCAATGTACATGTTAAACTGCACTGTATATTAATGCCCCAGGCTTGTCCCTTCCGGACCTTATTCATGGATACTACTTATTGGCCGGGGTAAGTTTTTACCAGGATTGAATTGTACAGAGGATATTTCCGTGGGGAGCGGGATTTTTCCATGAAGGTGGAGCCAGATTTTCTGGCGTTGTTTAAAAAAAATCAGAAATTATTTTTTTAAACTAAGTTTTTTCTACTGAAAGTAAGAAGCAACATTAAAACAAAACGAACAGAAACTATCACGTATATGAGGGGTGGGGGGTTCCCCCTCCTCAACACCTTGCTCTTTATGCTAAAGTTTAAATTTTGTCCCAATTCTTTGTCCCAGACTCCTGAAACAGAAGGGTGGTTTAATTAGAACAAAAAAGTAACTTTTATAAAAGTCCCGAAAAACTTTAGTGTAAAGAGCAAAGTGTTGAGGAGTGGGAAATCCCCCTCATATACGTAATAATTTCTGTTCGTTTTAAGTTTTAATGCTGCCTCTTACTTTTAGTTGAAAAAACTTGTTTTTTTTTTCAATAGATAACTATGTCAAACTCAAAACAAGCAAAACTACAACAAACAGAAAAAAAAGTTAGGGCTTTTTGGGGCTTTTAAAGACCAGAACGTAATTTCCACTTTGCTGAAAACAATTTTTATTTGAAAAATATGTATTTTTACGTAATAAATTATTCTCTAATCTCTTTTGTTTCCTGGTATTACTTTCAGACATATTTCTTTAATATTGTTGTGAGAGGGAGGGGCTTGGTAGTACACTTCTTATTTCAGGATTTTTTTTGTATGTAGCAACAAAAAATATATTCAAATGTCTGCCAGGACAAAATTGGGGAGATGAGGGGCCATCATTACTACCAGAAAATTAATCGAGGTAGGGGGGGACTAGAATATTTTTTGCCAAGATTTAAATAGTACTATCTCTTGTTTTTTTTACCTATATACAATATTTAATGGCTTTTTGTTTTTCGAAGGCATTACCCTAAAAAGAATTTTTCACGATAGCCGTGGAAATTTGAATCCATAATTAATTTTAATATATCCCTCTCCTATTAGGAAAGGATGTCCTATTTAGAGGTTCCCAATGAATATTTTTATGATTACATTTTTCTGGGATGATGACAATTATTGAAGCATTGTTTTCAAATTTTAAACTTGAACATAAAAAGTTGGGTTTGAAGGAGAGAGTTGTAACCCTTGTTTACATTTAAGAGGGCTCTGCGTTAAGCAGCTCCCAAACAAGGACTTTGATTATAATATATGCAACAGCACAATTTATTGTTTATGCTAATTCTCAATATGCAAAATGTGTTAATTTTAAGGTTGCTAACTAGAATCTGTCATCACATGCATATTAGAATACTTTTGGAAATAAAAAAAAAAAAAAAAACTCCCAAAAACAGCGAGATCTTGATGGAAATTATGCAATAAAAATCAGTATGTGTGGGAGCCCTTAAGACACTATCTATAAAATGGGAAATTTCTCCCTTTCGTTGTGAAATAAATGACTTTAATATAAGGCTCAAGGGGGAGAACGCTCCCCTCATATTGCGGTGACGATTGTATATTTTGGATAATTATGCTATATTTCGGAAAGGAAACACGCTAAATGAGATCCATTTCCTGAAGCACTGCTGTGCTAGAGTCAGATTTTCATTGAAAATCTTGATTTAGGGGGCAACTTCTTCTGTATATAAGGGGGCTGCCCCTTCTCAAGCCTGGTTCTTTACGCTAAAGTGGAACTTTTTGACCAATCCTTTAATAATGGCTGCTGAAACACAAGACCTAGCGAGTTGGAACAAGAAGTTTGCCGAAGCAACTTAAAATCCTAGCGTAAAGACTGAAAGGTTGTCATATATGAAATAATTTCTATTTGTTTGAGTTTTAATGTCACTCTTTACCTTCATTTGAAAAATAAGTTGTTTTTTTGGATTTGATTTATAGACTAAAACAATGAAGAAGATAGCAATCCCGCTTAAAGAGAACACGCTGCATTTGTCATAACAATTACTGGAATTATAGTGATTGTAAATTTCATATGAGTTATGATGGTGCTTCAAATGTGTGTTAACATTATTGTGGTGGGCGTTTAATGCCATTATTTTTGGTAAAATTATAATCGACAAAGAAATAATTTCAAATAAAAAAAACTAGGTAAAACCCTTATCATTTGGTTTTTATTATGAAACAAAATTATAATATTTTCAGAAACAATGCTGTAGCGTTACCTACAGTAAAGGCCATACGGCTCCAATGTTTTATTATTATTATTACTATTATTATTATTATTTTTTTCCCAAAGGCACTTTATATGGAAGGGGTTGTCGTATAAAATTCAAAGGGAGCTCATTCGATTGGAAAATCGAATGTTCTAGTGCCATTTCTAAGAGACAAAATGTGATCGGAGGGCAACCAGCCCCCCACCCCAATGGCGTTGTAAATTGTGCCCACAGCCAGAGGCAGGCGTTGTGAGTTATGCCCGGGGGTATGTATGGTTCTTATGGAAGGAATGCTCATATAAACTTCAGAGACTGGTCATCCAATTGGAAATTGAAAGTTCTAGTTGACCTTTTAAGAATCAAAAGATATTGGTGGGTAACCAGCCCCCCCCCCCAACGCTTTTTTTCCCAGATATATCCGATAAAAGCTTTTAGATAGCCATTTTTTTAAAATAGTTCCATAATCACATAAAAAAAAACTCCGGTGTTGATACAAAACCCAAGGGCCCGGGGGCAGGAGTTGTAAGTTATGTCCTGGGGGCAAATATGGTTCTTATGGAAGGAATGCTCGTATAAACTTCAGAGAGGGCTCATTTGATTGAAAATTGAAAGTTCTAGTTAACTTTTTAAGAGTCAAAAGATATCGGAGGAAACCTAGACCTCCCCCCCTCCACGCTCTTTTTTCCTCAAACTCATCTGAAAGACCTTTGAGATAACCATTTTTTAAAAACAGTTCAAAGACCATATAACGGAAACTCCGGGGTCAACACAGGGCCCGGGGGCAGGCGTTGTAAGTTATGCCCTGGGAGAATATTTGGTTCTTGTGGAAGGGATGCTTGTAAAAACTTCAGAGATGGTTCGTTTGATTTAAATTTAAAGTTCTAGTTCAGTTTTTGAGAGGCAAAAGAGATTGGAGGCCAACTAGCCTCCCACGTCCCTTTTTCCCCAAATGCATCCGATACAAATTTTGAGATAGCTATTTTGTTAAAAATTGTTCAAAAGTCAGATAACAGCAACTCAGGTGTCAAAACAAACCCTCAGGGCCCGGTGGAAGGCGTTGTAAATTATGCCCTGGGGGCATATATGGTTCTAATGAAAGGATTGATCGTATAAAATTCAGAGAGGGCTCATTTAATTGGAAATTGAAATTTCTAGTTCACTTTTTAAGAGTCAAAAGATGTCGGAGGGTAACCAGCCCCCCCCCCGCTCTTTTTTTACCCAATGCATCCGATAAAAATTTTGAAATAGCCATTTGGTTTAAAATAGTTCAATGATCACATAACAAAAACTCCGGTGTCAACACAGCCCCCGTCAACGGGGGCAGGCGTTATGCCCTGGGGGCATATATGGTTCTTATGAAGGGGATGCTCGTATAAACTTCAAATAGGGCTCATTTGATTGGAAATTGAAATTTCTCGTTCGCTTTTTTAGAGTCAAAAGAGATCAGAGGGCACCCAGTCCCCCCCCAACACACACCCTTTTCCCCCCAAACCCATCTGATAAAAATTTTGAGATAGACACTTCCTTAAAATAGTTCAAAGGTCAGATAAGAAAAACTCCTGTGTCAACGCAACCCCTCAGGGGCCGGGGCCAGGCGTTGTAAGTAATGCTCGGGGGCATATATAGTTCTTATGGAAGGGATACTCGTATAAACTTCGGAGAGGACTCATATGATTGGAAATAAAAAGTTCTCTCACTTTTTAAGAGTCAAAAGAGACTGGATGACAACTAGTCCCCCCCCCTTCATGCCCTATTTTCCTCAAAACCATCCGATAAAAACTTTGAGAGATCAGTTTTTCAAAATAGTTCAAAGATCATATAACAAAAAAACTCCGGGGTCGACACAATCCTTCAGAACCCTGGATAGGCGTTGTAAGTTTTGCCCGGTTGACATATATAGCTGTTATGGAAGGGATGCTCGTATAAACTTCAGAAAGGGCTCATTTGTTTGGAAATTGAGAGCTCTAGTTCAGTTTCTAAGAAACAAAATAGATCAGAGGGCAACAATCCCCCCACACCTGTTTTCTCACAAATGCATCCGATAAAAATTTTGATATAGCCATTTTGTTAAAAATAGTTCAAAGGTCAGATAACAAAAATCCAGGTGTCGACAAAACCCCCCAGGGCCCGGGGGGCTGGCGTTGTAAGTAATGTCCTGGGGCCGTATATGGTTTTTATAAAAATGATGCACGCATAAACATCAGAGAGGGCTCATTTGGTTTGAAATTAAAAGTTCTAGTTCACTTTTTCAGCTTCAAAAGAGATTGGAGAGCAACTAGCCCCCCCCCCCCCCGCCCAGCTCTCAACGCCTTTTTCTTCCCCAAACCCATCCGATAAAAATTTTGAGGTGGCTATTTTGTTAATAGTAATTTCAAACATCAGATATTAAAATTCCAGGGTCGACAAAGCCTCTCAGGGCCCGGTCATTGGCGTTGTAAGTTATGCCCTGGGTGTATATATGGTTCTTATAGAAGGGATGCTCATATAAACTTCAGAGAGGGCTCATTTGATTGAAAAGGGAAAGTTCTAGTTCACTTTTAAAGAGTCAAAAGTGCTCGAAGGGCAATTAGCCCTCCCCACGCCCTTTTTCCCCTAACCCATCCGATAAAAATTTCGAGATTGCCATTTTGTTAAAAATAGTTCAAACATCAGTTAATAAAAACTCCAAGGTGGACAGTAACCCATGTTTTAATTTGATATTGTTATTTTGATACTAGTTTTGACACTTTGATGAATATTAGATTTTGAAAAAATAAGTTTGATTTTGAAATAACGTAATTTGAAAAAATTGTAACTTTTGCAACTAAAAACGAACGAAAATTAATTAGAAAATAACTTTCCGAAAAAGAACCTTTTCAAAGAAAAGTAAAGGCCATTTTAAACTTCAGATCAGCAGATACAAATATCTGTTAAAATTCAAACTCAAAACGACCAGAAATTACTATTAGAGAATAAATGAAACCCGAAACGAACAGAAAATGAAATAAACAATCATAGCAAAAATCATACAACAAGTAATAATATAAATGAATAGATAAATCTTAAAGCGAGTATTGCCTAAATTGAATATGCAAATCATGATTAAAACGAAAAAAAAAATATTTTGCTATTGAAGTATAAATAAAATTCAAAACGAATAGAAATTAAATAAGGAATCAATGGAACACACATACAATAGATACTAATGTAAATGAATAAATAAATCTTAAAATAAGTGAAACTTAAATTGAATATGCAAATCAAGCTTGAAACGAACAAAAATCACTACAAACAAGAGTTGGGATATCATCTCCTTCTCTCACTGTAAAAGTCTAAAACCTACCTGCGTCATTTTCTGGTTCTCAAATCCACCCATTTTTACACTCTCATTACCAAATACAGACTAAAAGAATCTCTCTAGTAAGAAACCGTTTTTTTTATAGATGGTTCTCTTCAATATATTATGCTAACGCATTTAATCCGTCTTGTAGTTTCTGTATATGCATTATATTCACTTTAGCCGCAAAGCATAATTGTTGTTTCGACTTGAATTTGCTTAATTATATAACACATCCTGCATACATCTTGTCCCATTCTAGGGTTAGCCAACAGCCCCTTGTAATTTCTACTGCTATTTTAGGCACTCTAAGTAGTAGAAAGGCCTCAGGAGATCCGAACCCCACACCATATATGGGCATAGAGTCCCTTGGGAGAACACGTGGTTAATGGGGTCAATGACCTCTTCTTTCAAGATCAATTGATTGTTGTTGTTGTTGTTGTAAGTGCATGCTCGAGGCGAATGTTATGATCCAGAAATAGGAAAACAGGATCACGCGTTTCTAACAGATGATGTCATGATTGATTGATTGTCACGAAAGGGGAATTAATCTGTTGTTTCTAAGGGGAATTATTGATTCACGAAAGGGGAATTAATTTATTGTTTCCAAGGAGAATTGTCTCCTGGACGAAGTTTATTAATATTTTTGGAGTTCGACCAGAATTGTTTCCGGGGCAAAGTTTATAAATAACTGACAGGTGATGGCAAGGTTAATTGTAACTCTGGCGAATGTTTTGGTCTTAGAGTTTAACGCGGGAAAAGGTTTCTTAGTAATTTCAAATGTGACAGCGCAGGGATGCCAAAAACAAAGGGAACACGATGAAATTACGCTTAGAGATTATTTGGGCAAAACCGTTTTAGACATTTTAGGGAATTATTTCGGCGAAACAGTTAGAGACATTTTAAAATATGATTTTAGAAGATGTTTTAGAAGAGGTTTTGAGTGTTGTCGTTATAATACACAAGTTCTATTTAAACAGTGCCGTGAGGTCCCCTACCCCAACCCCAAAGGGCCATCATACCCCACCCCAACCCCGAAGGAAGCCCCCGGTCCTCAAAGGTCCCCCGGGCCCCCAGAGGGCCACCGGCGCCCCAAAGGGGCGCCGGGGGCCCTCTGAACAATTCAATCGTTTCTGTCTTTTTCTGGGCCCTTCTGAACAAGCAATCTTTTCAGAACAATTTCCTTTCTTAATGTCCCTCCTAAACCTATTTAACAAGTTGAAGTACTTATCTTTTTCACCCACAACTATACTTTACAGCTTTTTGGTTACCTCAACACCAAGAAATACTTTTCAAAGACCATTTCAGAGCAAGTTACTTTCTTAATGTCCCTCCTAAACCCATTTTCCAACTTGAAGTACTTATCTTTTTCATCCACAACTATACTTTACAGTTTTTTTTGGATACCTCAACACCAAGAAATACTTTTCAAAGACCATTTCAGAGCAAGTTACTTTCTTAATGTCCCTTCTAAACCCATTTTACAAGTTGAAGTACTTATCTTTTTCACCCACAACTATACTTTACAGCTTTTTGGATACCTCAACACCAAGAAATACTTTTCAAAGACCATTTCAGAGCAAGTTACTTTCTTAATGTCCCACCTAAACCTATTTTACAACTTGAAGTACTTATCTTTTTCACCCACAACTATACTTTACAGCTTTTTGGTTACCTCAACACCAAGAAATACTTTTCAAAGACCATTTCAGAGCAAGTTACTTTCTTAATGTCCCTCCTAAACCCATTTTCCAACTTGAAGTACTTATCTTTTTCACCCACAACTATACTTTACAGCTTTTTGGTACCTCAACACCAAGAAATACTTTTCAAAGACCATTTCAGAGCAAGTTACTTTCTTAATGTCCCTCCTAAACCCATTTTCCAACATGAAGTACTTATCTTTTTCATTCACAACTATACTTTACAGCTTTTTGGATACCTCAACACCAAGAAATACTTTTCAAAGACCATTTCAGAGCAAGTTACTTTCTTAATGTCCCTTCTAAACCTATTTTCAAGTTGAGGTACTTATCTTTTTCACCCACAACTATACTTTACAGCTTTTTGGTTACCTCAACACCAAGAAATACTTTTCAAAGACCATTTCAGAGCAAGTTACTTTCTTAATGCCCCTCCTAAACCCATTTTCCAACTTGAGTACTTATCTTTTTCACCCACAACTATACTTTACAGCTTTTTGGTTACCTCAACACCAAGAAATACTTTTCAAAGACCATTTCAGAGCAAGTTACTTTCTTAATGCCCAATCCTAAACCCATTTTCCAACTTGAAGTACTTATCTTTTTCACCCACAACTATACTTTACAGCTTTTTGGATACCTCAACACCAAGAAATACTTTTCAAAGACCATTTCAGAGCAAGTTACTTTCTTAATGTCCCTCCTAAACCCATTTTCCAACTTGAAGTACTTATCTTTTTCATTCCACAACTATACTTTACAGCTTTTTGGATACCTCAACACCAAGAAATACTTTTCAAAGACCATTTCAGAGCAAGTTACTTTCTTAATGTCCCTCCTAAACCCATTTTCCAACTTGAAGTACTTATCTTTTTCACCCACAACTATACTTTACAGCTTTTTGGATACCTCAACACCAAGAAATACTTTTTCAAAGACCATTTCAGAGCAAGTTACTTTCTTAATGTCCCTCCTAAACCCATTTTCCAACTTGAAGTACTTATCTTTTTCACCCACAACTATACTTTACAGCTTTTTGGATACCTCAACACCAAGAAATACTTTTCAAAGACCATTCCAGAGCAAGTTACTTTCTTAATGTCCCTCCTAAACCCATTTTCCAACTTGAAGTACTTATCTTTTTTCACCCACAACTATATACTTTACAGCTTTTTGGATACCTCAACACCAAGAAATACTTTTCAAAGACCATTTCAGAGCAAGTTACTTTCTTAATGTCCCTCCTAAACCCATTTTCAACTTGAAGTACTTATCTTTTTCACCCACAACTATACTTTACAGCTTTTTGGTTACCTCAATACCAAGAAAATACTTTTCAAAGACCATTTCAGAGCAAGTTACTTTCTTAATGTCCCTTCTAAACCCATTTTCCAACTTGAAGTACTTATCTTTTTCACCCACAACTATACTTTACAGCTTTTTGGTACCTCAACACCAAGAAATACTTTTCAAAGACCATTTCAGAGCAAGTTACTTTCTTAATGTCCCACCTAAACCCATTTTCCAACTTGAAGTACTTATCTTTTTCACCCACAACTATACTTTACAGCTTTTTGGATACCTCAACACCAAGAAATACTTTTCAAAGACCATTTCAGAGCAAGTTACTTTCTTAATGTCCCTCCTAAACCCATTTTCCAACTTGAAGTACTTATCTTTTTCACCCACAACTATACTTTACAGCTTTTTGGATACCTCAACACCAAGAAATACTTTTCAAAGACCATTTCAGAGCAAGTTACTTTCTTAATGTCCCTTCCTAAACCCATTTTTCAACTTGAAGTACTTATCTTTTTCACCCACAACTATACTTTACAGCTTTTTGGATACCTCAACACCAAGAAATACTTTTCAAAGACCATTTCAGAGCAAGTTACTTTCTTAATGTCCCTTCTAAACCTATTTTCCAACTTGAAGTACTTATCTTTTTCACCCACCACACTATACTTTACAGCTTTTTGGTTACCTCAACACCAAGAAATACTTTTCAAAGACCATTTCAGAGCAAGTTACTTTCTTAATGTCCCTCCTAAACCCATTTTCCAACTTGAAGTACTTATCTTTTTCACCCACAACTATACTTTACAGCTTTTTGGATACCTCAACACCAAGAAATACTTTTCAAAGACCATTTCAGAGCAAGTTACTTTCTTAATGTCCCTCCTAAACCCATTTTCCAACTTGAAGTACTTATCTTTTTCATTCACAACTATACTTTACAGCTTTTTGGATACCTCAACACCAAGAAATACTTTTCAAAGACCATTTCAGAGCAAGTTACTTTTTTAATGTCCCTTCTAAACCCATTTTCAACTTGAAGTACTTATCTTTTTCACCCACAACTATACTTTACAGCTTTTTGGTTACCTCAACACCAAGAAATACTTTTCAAAGACCATTTCAGAGCAAGTTACTTTCTTAATGTCCCTCCTAAACCCATTTTCCAACTTGAAGTACTTATCTTTTTCACCCACAACTATACTTTACAGCTTTTTGGTTACCTCAACACCAAGAAATACTTTTCAAAGACCATTTCAGAGCAAGTTACTTTCTTAATGTCCCTTCCTAAACCCATTTTCCAACTTGAAGTACTTATCTTTTTCACCCACAACTATACTTTACAGCTTTTTGGATACCTCAACACCAAGAAATACTTTTCAAAGACCATTTCAGAGCAAGTTACTTTCTTAATGTCCCTCCTAAACCCATTTTCCAACTTGAAGTACTTATCTTTTTCACCAACAACTATACTTTACAGCTTTTTGGTTACCTCAACACCAAGAAATACTTTTCAAAGACCATTTCAGAGCAAGTTACTTTCTTAATGTCCCTCCTAAACCCCATTTTCCAACTTGAAGTACTTATCTTTTTCACCCACAACTATACTTTACAGCTTTTTGGATACCTCAACACCAAGAAATACTTTTCAAAGACCATTTCAGAGCAAGTTACTTTCTTAATGTCCCTTCCTAAACCCATTTTCCAACTTGAAGTACTTATCTTTTTCACCCAACAACTATACTTTACAGCTTTTTGGTACCTCAACACCAAGAAATACTTTTCAAAGACCATTTCAGAGCAAGTTACTTTCTTAATGTCCCTCCTAAACCCATTTTCCAACTTGAAGTACTTATCTTTTTCACCCACAACTATACTTTACAGCTTTTTGGATACCTCAACACCAAGAAATACTTTTCAAAGACCATTTCAGAGCAAGTTACTTTCTTAATGTCCCTCCTAAACCCATTTTCCAACATGAAGTACTTATCTTTTTCATTCACAACTATACTTTACAGCTTTTTGGATACCTCAACACCAAGAAATACTTTTCAAAGACCATTTCAGAGCAAGTTACTTTCTTAATGTCCCTTCTAAACCTATTTTACAAGTTGAAGTACTTATCTTTTTCACCCACAACTATACTTTACAGCTTTTTGGTTACCTCAACACCAAGAAATACTTTTCAAAGACCATTTCAGAGCAAGTTACTTTCTTAATGCCCCTCCTAAACCCATTTTCCAACTTGAAGTACTTATCTTTTTCACCCACAACTATACTTTACAGCTTTTTGGTTACCTCAACACCAAGAAATACTTTTCAAAGACCATTTCAGAGCAAGTTACTTTCTTAATGACCAATCCTAAACCCATTTTCCAACTTGAAGTACTTATCTTTTTCACCCACAACTATACTTTACAGCTTTTTGGATACCTCAACACCAAGAAATACTTTTCAAAGACCATTTCAGAGCAAGTTACTTTCTTAATGTCCCTCCTAAACCCATTTTCCAACATGAAGTACTTATCTTTTCATTCACAACTATACTTACAGCTTTTTGGATACCTCAACACCAAGAAATACTTTTCAAAGACCATTTCAGAGCAAGTTACTTTCTTAATGTCCCTTCTAAACCCATTTTCCAACTTGAAGTACTTATCTTTTTCACCACAACTATACTTTACAGCTTTTTGGATACCTCAACACCAAGAAATACTTTTCAAAGACCATTTCAGAGCAAGTTACTTTCTTAATGTCCCTCCTAAACCCATTTTCCAACTTGAAGTACTTATCTTTTTCACCCACAACTATACTTTACAGCTTTTTGGATACCTCAACACCAAGAAATACTTTTCAAAGACCATTTCAGAGCAAGTTACTTTCTTAATGTCCCTCCTAAACCCATTTTTCAACTTGAAGTACTTATCTTTTTCACCCACAACTATACTTTACAGCTTTTTGGATACCTCAACACCAAGAAATACTTTTCAAAGACCATTTCAGAGCAAGTTACTTTCTTAATGTCCCTCCTAAACCCATTTTCCAACTTGAAGTACTTATCTTTTTCACCCACAACTATACTTTACAGCTTTTTGGTTACCTCAACACCAAGAAATACTTTTCAAAGACCATTTCAGAGCAAGTTACTTTCTTAATGTCCCTCCTAAACCCATTTTCCAACTTGAAGTACTTATCTTTTTCACCCACAACTATACTTTACAGCTTTTTGGATACCTCAACACCAAGAAATACTTTTCAAAGACCATTTCAGAGCAAGTTACTTTCTTAATGTCCCTCCTAAACCCATTTTCCAACTTGAAGTACTTATCTTTTTCACCACAAACTATACTTTACAGCTTTTTGGATACCTCAACACCAAGAAATACTTTTCAAAGACCATTTCAGAGCAAGTTACTTTCTTAATGTCCCTCCTAAACCCATTTTCCAACTTGAAGTACTTATCTTTTTCACCCACAACTATACTTTACAGCTTTTTGGATACCTCAACACCAAGAAATACTTTTCAAAGACCATTTCAGAGCAAGTTACTTTCTTAATGTCCCTCCTAAACCCATTTTCCAACTTGAAGTACTTATCTTTTTCACCCACAACTATACTTTACAGCTTTTTGGTTACCTCAACACCAAGAAATACTTTTCAAAGACCATTTCAGAGCAAGTTACTTTCTTAATGTCCCTCCTAAACCCATTTTCCAACTTGAAGTACTTATCTTTTTCACCCACAACTATACTTTACAGCTTTTTGGATACCTCAACACCAAGAAATACTTTTCAAAGACCATTTCAGATTTTCAGCAAGTTACTTTCTTAATGTCCCTCCTAAACCCATTTTCCAACTTGAAGTACTTATCTTTTTCACCCACAACTATACTTTACAGCTTTTTGGATACCTCAACACCAAGAAATACTTTTCAAAGACCATTTCAGAGCAAGTTACTTTCTTAATGTCCCTCCTAAACCCATTTTCCAACTGAAGTACTTATCTTTTTCACCCACAACTATACTTTACAGCTTTTTGGATACCTCAACACCAAGAAATACTTTTCAAAGACCATTTCAGAGCAAGTTACTTTCTTAATGTCCCTCCTAAACCCATTTTCCAACTTGAAGTACTTATCTTTTTCACCCACAACTATACTTTACAGCTTTTTGGATACCTCAACACCAAGAAATACTTTTCAAAGACCATTTCAGAGCAAGTTACTTTCTTAATGTCCCTCCTAAACCCATTTTCCCAACTTGAAGTACTTATCTTTTTCACCCACAACTATACTTTACAGCTTTTTGGATACCTCAACACCAAGAAATACTTTTCAAAGACCATTTCAGAGCAAGTTACTTTCTTAATGTCCCTCCTAAACCCATTTTTCAACTTGAAGTACTTATCTTTTTCACCCACAACTATACTTTACAGCTTTTTGGATACCTCAACACCAAGAAATACTTTTCAAAGACCATTTCAGAGCAAGTTACTTTCTTAATGTCCCTCCTAAACCCATTTTCCAACTTGAAGTACTTATCTTTTTCACCCACAACTATACTTTACAGCTTTTTGGATACCTCAACACCAAGAAATACTTTTCAAAGACCATTTCAGAGCAAGTTACTTTCTTAATGTCCCTCCTAAACCCATTTTCCAACTTGAAGTACTTATCTTTTTCACCCACAACTATACTTTACAGCTTTTTGAATACCTCAACACCAAGAAATACTTTTCAAAGACCATTTCAGAGCAAGTTACTTTCTTAATGTCCCTCCTAAACCCATTTTCCAACTTGAAGTACTTATCTTTTTCACCACAACTATACTTTACAGCTTTTTGGATACCTCAACACCAAGAAAATACTTTTCAAAGACCATTTCAGAGCAAGTTACTTTCTTAATGTCCCTTCTAAACCCATTTTCCAACTTGAAGTACTTATCTTTTTCATCCACAACTATACTTTACAGCTTTTTGGTTACCACAACACCAAGAAATACTTTTCAAAGACCATTTCAGAGCAAGTTACTTTCTTAATGTCCCTCCTAAACCCATTTTTACAAGTTGAAGTACTTATCTTTTTCACCCACAACTATACTTTACAGCTTTTTGGATACCTCAACACCAAGAAATACTTTTCAAAGATCCATTTCAGAGCAAGTTCTTTCTTAATGTCCCTCCTAAACCCATTTTCCAACTTGAAGTACTTATCTTTTTCACCCACAACTATAATTTACAGCTTTTTGGATACCTCAACACCAAGAAATACTTTTCAAAGACCATTTCAGAGCAAGTTACTTTCTTAATGTCCCTCCTAAACCCATTTTCCAACTTGAAGTACTTATCTTTTTATCCACAACTATACTTTACAGCTTTTTGGATACCTCAATACCAAGAAATACTTTTCAAAGACCATTTCAGAGCAAGTTACTTTCTTAATGTCCCTCCTAAACCCATTTTCCAAAGTTGAAGTACTTATCTTTTTCATCCACAACTATACTTTACAGCTTTTTGGTTACCTCAACACCAAAAAAATACTTTTCAAAGACCATTTCAGAGCAAGTTACTTTCTTAATGTCCCTCCTAAACCCATTTTACAACTTGAAGTACTTATCTTTTTCATCCCACAAAACTATACTTTACAGCTTTTTGGTTACCTCAACACCAAGAAATACTTTTCAAAAGACATTTCAGAGCAAGTTACTTTCTTAATGTCCCTCCTAAACCCATTTTCCAACTTGAAGTACTTATCTTTTTCACCCACAACTATACTTCACAGCTTTTTGGTTACCTCAACACCAAGAAATACTTTTCAAAGACCATTTCAGAGCAAGTTCCTTTCTTAATGTCCCTCCTAAACCCATTTTCCAACTTGAAGTACTTATCTTTTTCACCCACAACTATACTTTACAGCTTTTTGGTTACCTCAACACCAAGAAATACTTTTCAAAGACCATTTCAGAGCAAGTTACTTTCTTAATGTCCCTCCTAAACCCATTTTCCAACTTGAAGTACTTATCTTTTACATCCACAACTATACTTTTACAGCTTTTTGGATACCTCAACACCAAGAAATACTTTTCAAACACCATTTCAGAGCAAGTTACTTTCTTAATGTCCCTCCTAAACCCATTTCCCAACTTGAAGTACTTATCTTTTTCACCCACAACTATACTTTACAGCTTTTTGAATACCTCAACACCAAGAAATACTTTTCAAAGACCATTTCAGAGCAATTTCCTTTCTTAATGTCCCTCCTAAAACCCATTTTCCAACTTGAAGTACTTATCTTTTTCACCCACAACTATACTTTACAGCTTTTTTGGTTACCTCAACACCAGTCAGGAAAAAATACTTTTCAAAGACCATTTCAGAGCAAGTTACTTTCTTAATGTCCCTCCTAAAAAATTTTCCAACTTGAAGTACTTATCTTTTAACATCCACAACTATACTTTTACAGCTTTTTTGGTTACCTCAACACCAAGAAATACTTTTTTCAAAGACCATTTCAGAGCAAGTTACTTTCTAATGTCCCTCCTAAACCCATTTTACAAGTTGAAGTACTTTATCTTTTTCATCCATAACTATACTTTAAAGCTTTTTGGTTACCTCAACACCAAGAAATACTTTTCAAAGACCATTTCAGAGCAAGTTTACTTTCTTAATGTCCCTCCTAAAAAATTTTACAAGTTGAAGTACTTATCTTTTTCATCCTACAACTATACTTTATAGCTTTTTGGATACCTCAACACCATAAATACTTTTCAAACATCATTTCAGAGCAAGTTACTTTCTTAATGTCCCTCCTAAACCCATTTTCAACTTGAAGTACTTATCTTTTTCACCCACAACTATAACTTTACAGCTTTTGGGTCGGTACCTCAACACCCAAGAAATACTTTTCCCGGAAGAAGAAAAGGCCCAAGACATAAAAAATGTAAAGTTCACTTCTAAATTTTTCCGTAGAAGATAGGAAAAGTTATACCATGATTGTGATTATTTTCTATGAAGATAAAAAGTTTCACTTTAATTCTAAATTTTCTTAAATTCAGTTCCAACCTTTCTCAAAGAGATGAAAAAATTTAAAGTTCTGTTCCAAATATTTCCCCGGAAGAAGAAAAGTTCAACTTCGATTTCTGAATTTTCCTCAATGAAAATGAAATAAGCTATTGATCAATTCTATTTTCTCAAAAATTATAAGATTTTTCCACTTCAATTCCGATTTTGCTCAAAGAGATGAAAAAATTTAAAATTTTGTTCAAATTTTTCTTAGAAGCTCCAAAGATAGAAAAGTTCAAGTTCTAATCTGAATTTTACCAAAGAACATAATTCATTCTAATTTCTCCAGAGAAAATAAAAAGCTTCCACTTCAGTTTTAAGTTCACCAAGACATAAAAAATTTAAAGTTCAGTTCTAAATTTTTACATAGAAGATAGGAAAAGTTATACTATGATTATGATTATTTTCCTTGAAGATAAAAAGTTTCAATTTAATTCTAAATTTTCTTAAATTCAGTTCTGACTTTTCACATAGAGATGAAAAAATTTAAAGTTCTGTTCCAACTTTTTCTTAGAAGATAGAAAAGTTCAAGTTCGATTCTTCTGAATTTTACCAAAGAACACAATTCAATTCTAATTTCACCAGAGAAAAATAAAAAGCTTCCACTTCAGCTTTAAGTTCACAAGACATACAAAATTTAAAGTTTCAGTTCTAATTTTTCCGTAGTAGATAGGAAAAGTTATACATGATTGTGATTATTTTCTATGAAGATAAAAAGTTTCACTTTAATTCTAAATTTTCTTAAATTTCAATTCCGGCTTTTCTCAAAGAGATAAAAAAATTTAAAGTTCTGTTCCAAATATTTTCCCGGAAGAAGAAAAGTTGAACTTCGATTCTGATTTTTCTTAATGAAAATGAAATAAGTTATTGATCATTTCCTATTTTTTCCAAATAATATAAAAAGTTTTTCACTTCAGTTCAGATTTTTTCTCAAAGAGATGAAAAAATTTAAAATTACTGTTCCAAGTTTTTCGTAGAAGATAGAAAAGTTCAAGTTCTCTTCTGAATTCTACCAAAGAAATGACAGTTCAATTCTAATTTCACCAGAGAAAATAAAAAGCTTCCACTTCATTTTAAGTTCACCAAGACATAAAAAATTTAAAGTTCAGTTCTAAATTTTTCCGTAGAAGATAGGAAAAGTTATACCATGATTGTGATCATTTTCTATGAAGATAAAAAGTTTCACCTTAATTCTAAAACAGCCTTAAATTCAGTTCCGACCTTTCTCAAAGAGATGAAAAAATTTAAAGTTCTGTTCCAAATATTTTCCGGATCAAGAAGAAAAGTTCAACTTCGATTCTGAATTTCTACTGGCTCCTTCAGCAATAGAATGTCTGGCAGCAATTCATCACGGTCTGCTTGGAAGGTCGGTCGCGCTCCTGCTAATGGATGGTCAGCAGCTCTCCAAACACCCTTTCGCTTGCTTCCATTGTTAGAACTTACAGCTGGGGTCTCAGGAATATGAGCACTTGCAGATCCATAAATAACATCCTCAATAACAGCAGCGACTGTATCGCTTTCACTTGCACACGTCGAATTCACAGCTGAGTTCCGTTTCTTGATCGTCAAGCAGCTCGTAGAAGGTTTCCGCATTTCCTGGAAAGTCAGATGGATCCCATGTGGGATCGCTGTCATCTTCTTCGCTTGAAAGATCAGTAATATCGAGATCGTCAAAGACGACAAGGCAATCTGCAGCAATGAGTTTTTTTTTTGTCTTTCCATTCCTGAAAGAAACACTATGCCGATTATTCACAGATTTCGGATTTCCGAGATGATGCGTATCGTGACGTAACACCTTTAAGTAGGCATTCCCTTCTTAGACCATACTGCCGTTCTATCACAAACGAATAAATTTCCAAAATGGGGATAAATCCATTTATTTAGACAGTGAAAAAAACATTTTTTTGACAGTGTTTTTTTCACTGTCTAAATAAATGGATTTATCCCCATTTGGAAATTTATTCGTTTGTGATAGAACGGCAGTGTGGTCTAAGAAGGGAATGCCTACTTAAAGGTGTTACGTCACGATACGTCGTACACATGGGGAAATAAGACCTACCAAGTACACAACTATAAACTCAACATTTCTTTTGCAATTAGAAGACACAGAAGACTTTGACATCTTTATTACAAATTTATTTTACGTTTGGGCAATATTAAAGAAGAAAATTTACATCGAGACTTTGAATGAACTCTGTCAGTGACTTTTCTCTGAAAATAATCCAGTGAATAAGCCGGAAGTTAATTATTTTGTGAATGACCTGAAAAGTTACTTTTTTTTGTATATAAATATGCTAGTTTCAGTTATATTATTTTAGTAATTCTACTGATGACGATTGCTGTATATGTAATCGAAATATCTGGACTTTTGTACCTGTTTTTTTTTCACTGTCTAAATAATTGGATTTATCCCCATTTGGAAATTTATTCGTTCCAGATGATGCGATCCCATGGATACGATTGTACTTGTTTTTCCGGTCTTACCGTGCATGGAACTCTGAATTTCCTATTGTCCACAGACAAGGACATGTGCTTATCGAATACCTTGGTGCCCTCTAGCAACATAAATCGTAAAAAACAACAAGAGACCCCTAGATGTCCCTTTGACATTCACTACTACAGTGTCATCGGTCCAACTACCCTTGTTTCCCAGCGTCCACAAACGGGGACAAAACCCAATGGCGACGTGCTGATAACCCAGAGTTGCAAAGATGATGTAACAGTTGTCTAAGAAAGTTTAATGACATAATTTTCTACAGCAAAAATCCCAGACTTCCAAATCCAGCCCTTATCAGAGTAAAAAAAATTTATAAAAGGAAGAATTCTTACCTTTCTGATGTTTCACCTACCTGAGACATTCTATCGGGCTAGAACGCATGGCTTACCTTAGATGGCGATACTGTGTACAGGTGAAATACTTGAAAGACACTTCTCTAACAGATGGCATGTCAGTGATTTCCTTATTTTTTCACTGGGTTCTGGGATGAAAGATTAAAGATTTGTCCTCAATTGTGGTCAGTGGGAACTTAAATTCCAGTTCAGACTTTTCACATAGAGATGAAAAAATTTAAAGTTCTGTTCCAAATTTTTCATAGAAGATTGAAAAAGTTATACTTTGATCGTGAATATTCAAGTTCTCTTCTGAATTTTACCAAAGAACACAATTCAATTCTAATTTCTCCAGAGAAAATGAAAAAGCTTCCACTTCAGTTTTAAGTTCACCATGACATAAAAAATTTAAAGTTCAGTTCTAAATTTTTACATAGAAGATAGGAAAAGTTATACTATGATTTTGACTATTTCCTATGAAGATTAAAAGTTTCACTTCAATTTTTAATTTTTCTCAAAGAAGTGAAGAAAAGTTCAACTTCGAATCTGAATTTTCTCAATGAAAATGAAATAAGTTATTGATCATTTCTATTTTCCAAAATAATATAAAAATTTCCACTTCAGTTCAGATTTTTCTCAAACAGATGAAAAAATTTAAAAATACTGTTCCAAATTTTCCATAGAAGATAGAAAAGTTCAAGTTCTCTTCTGATTTTACCAAAGAACATAATTCAATTCTAATTTCTCCAGAGAAAATAAAAAGCTTCCACATCAGTTTTAAGTTCACCAAGACATAGCAAATTTAAAGTTCAGTTCTAAATTTTTCCATAGAAGATAGGAAAAGTTATACTATGATTGTGATTATTTTCCATGAAGATAAAAAGTTTTATTTTAATTCTAATTTTCTTAAATTCAATTCCGACCTTTCTCAAAGAGATGAAAAAAATTTAAAGTTCTGTTCCAAATATTTTCCTGGAAAAGAAAAGTTCAACTTCGATTCTGAATTTTGTCAATGAAAATGAAATAAGTTATTGATCAATTCTATTTCCTAAAATAATACAAAATTTTTCCACTTCAATTCAGATTTTTTATCAAAGAGATGACAAAATTTAAAATATTGTTCCGAATTTTCATAGAAGATAGAAAAAGTTATACTTTGATTGTGATTATTCTTCATGAAGATATGGAGCTCCACTTTAATTCTAAGTTTTCTCGAAGAAGTGCAAAATGTACAAGTTCTCTTTTGAATTTTCTTAGAGAGGAGAAAAAAAGTTAGCTCAATTCTGAAATTTACCAATGAAGATGAAAAAGCTTCCATTTCAGTTCATAATTTCTCAAAGACATAAAAATTTAAAGTTCAATTCTAAATTTTTCCATAGAAGATAGGAATGGCTATACTATGATTGTGATTATTTACCATGAAGATAAAAAGTTTCACTCTATTTCTAATTTTTCTTAAATTCAGTTCATTCATCTAACCACCAAAAACAATAAGTTAGGTTAGGTTAGGTATAAATAAATATTGATAAAATAATTAGAAACATTTCTCCATGTTTAAGTTAGGCTAGGTTAGGTTAACTTATCATGAGCGCTCATGATAAGCTAACCTAACCTAACTTAAACATGGTAAAAAGATTAAATTAGGTTAGGTTAGATTAAGTTAGGTCAGGTTAAGTTAGGTTAGATTAGCCTACGTACGCGCGCGTACGTAGGCTAACCTAACCTAACTTAACCTGACCTAACTTAATCTAACCTAACCTAACCTAATTTAATCTTTTTACTATGTTTAAGTTAGGTTAGGTTAGCTTATCATGAGCACAACTTTTTTTCTCTTAGAACTTGAACTTAGACTTGAACTTTTCTATCTTCTAAGAAAATTTGGAACAAAATTTTAAATTTTTTCATCTTTTGAGAAAAAAATCTGAATTGAAGTGGAAAATTTTATAATATTTTGAGAAAATAGAATTGATCAATAACTTATTTCATTTTCATTGAAGAAAATTCAGAATCGAAGTTGAACTTTTCTTCTTCTTCCGGGGAAATATTTGGAACAGAACTTTAAATTTTTTCATCTCTTTGAGAACGGTTGGAACTGAATTTAAGAAAATTTTAGAATTAAAGTGAAACTTTTTATCTTCATAGAAAATAATCACAATCATGGTATAACTTTTCCTATCTTCTACGGAAAAATTTAGAAGTGAACTTTAAAAATTTTTATGTCTTGGGCCTTTTCTTTTCCGGGAAAAGTACTTCTTGTGTTAAGGTACCAAAAAGCTGTAAAGTATAGTTGTGGGTGAAAAAGATAAGTACTTTCAAGTTGGAAAATGGGTTTAGGAGGGACATTAAGAAAGTAACTTGCTCTGAAAATGATCTTTGAAAAGTATTTCTTGGTGTTGAGGTATCCAAAAAGCTGTAAAGTATAGTTGTGGGATGAAAAAGATAAGTACTTCAACTTGTAAGATGGGTTTTAGGAGGGAAATTAAGAAAGTAACTTGCTCTGAAATGGTCTTTGAAAAGTAACTTGGTGTTGAGGTAACCAAAAAGCTGTAAAGTATAGTTATGGATGAAAAAGATAAGTACTTCAACTTGTAAAATGGGTTTAGGAGTGTTTAAGAAAGTAACTTGCTCTGAAATGGTCTTTGAAAAGTATTTTATCTTGGTGTTGAGGTAACCAAAAAGCTGTAAAATATAGTTGTGGATGAAAAAGATAAGTACTTCAAGTTGGAAAATGGGTTTAGAAGGGACATTAAGAACTTAACTTGCTCTGAAATGGTCTTTGAAAAGTATTTCTTGGTGTTGAGGTAACCAAAAAGCTGTAAAGTATAGTTGTGGGTGAAAAAGATAAGTATTTCAAGTTGGAAAATTGGTTTAGGAGGGACATTAAGAAAGTAACTTGCTCTGAAATGGTCTTTGAAAAGTATTTCTTGGTGTTGAGGTATTCAAAAGCTGTAAAGTATAGTTTGTGGGTGAAAAGATAAGTACTTCAAGTTGGAAAATGGGTTTAGGAGGGACATTAGAAAGTAACTTGCTCTGCAATGGTCTTTGAAAAGTATTTCTTGGTAGTGAGGTATCCAAAAAGCTGTGAAGTATAGTTGTGGGTGAAAAAGATAAGTACTTCAAGTTGGAAAATGGGTTTAGGAGGGACATTAAGAAAGTAACTTGCTCTGAAATGGTCTTTTGAAAAGTATTTCTTGGTGTTGAGGTATCCAAAAAGCTGTAAAGTATAGTTGTGGGTGAAAAAGACAAGTACTTCAAGTTGAAAAAATGGGTTTAGGAGGGACATTAAGAAAGGAACTTGCTCTGAAATGGTCTTTGAAAAAGTATTTCTTGGTGTTGAGGTATCCAAAAAGCTGTAAAGTATAGTTGTGGGTGAAAAAGATAAGTACTTCAAGTTGGAAAATGGGTTTGGTAGGAGGGACATTAAGAAAGTAACTTGCTCTGAAATGGTCTTTTAAAAGTATTTCTTGGTGTTGAGGTATCCAAAAATCTGTAAAGTATAGTTGTGGTGAAAAAGATAAGTACTTCAAGTTGGAAAATAGGTTTAGAAGGGACATTAAGAAATTAACTTGCACTGAAAGGTCTTTGAAAAGTATTTCTTGGTGTTGAGGTATCCAAAAAAGCTGTAAAGTATAGTTGTGGGTGAAAAAGATAAGTACTTCAAGTTGAAAAAAGGGTTTAGGAGGGACATTAAGAAAGTAACTTGCTCTGAAATGGTCTTTGAAAAGTATTTCTTGGTGTTGAGGTAACCAAAAAGCTGTAAAGTATAGTTGTGGGTGAAAAAGATAAGTACTTCAAGTTGGAAAATGGGTTTAGGAGGGACATTAAGAAAGTAACTTGCTCTGGAATGGTCTTTGAAAAGTACTTCTTGGTGTTGAGGTATCCAAAAAGCTGTAAAGTAGTATAGTTGTGGGTGAAAAAAGATAAGTACTAAGTTGAAAAATGGGTTTAGAAGGTACATTAAGAAAGTAATTTGCTCTGAAATGGTCTTTGAAAAGTATTTCTTGATGTTGAGGTATCCAAAAAGCTGTAAAGTATAGTTGTGGGTGAAAAAGATAAGTACTTCAAGTTGGAAAATGGGTTTTAGGAGGGACATTAAGAAAGTAACTTGCTCTGAAATGGTCTTTGAAAAGTATTTCTTGGTGTTGAGGTATCCAAAAAGCTGTAAAGTATAGTTGTGATTGAAGAAGATAAGTACTTCATGTTGGAAAATAGGTTTTAGGATTGGTCATTAAGAAAGTAACTTGCTCTGAAATGGTCTTTTGAAAAGTATTTCTTGGTGTTGAGGTAACCAAAAAGCTGTAAAGTATAGTTGTGGGTGAAAAAGATAAGTACTTCAAGTTGGAAAATGGGTTTAGGAGGGACATTAAGAAAGTAACTTGCTCTGAAATGGTCTTTGAAAAGTATTTCTTGGTGTTGAGGTAACCAAAAAGCTGTAAAGTATAGTTGTGGGTGAAAAGATAAGTACTTCAAGTTGGAAATGGGTTTAGGAGGGACATTAAGAAAGTAACTTGCTCTGAAATGGTCTTTGAAAAGTATTTCTTGGTGTTGAGGTAACCAAAAAGCTGTAAAGTATAGTTGTGGGTGAAAAAGATAAGTACTTCACCTTGTTAAAATAGGTTTAGAAGGGGACATTAAGAAAGTACGCGCGCGTACTTTCGTTAGCCTAAGTACGTACGCGCTGCGTACGTAGGCTAACCTAACCTAACTTAACCTGACCTAACTTAATCTAACCTAACCTAACCTAACTAATTTAATTTTTTACCATGTTTAAGTTAGGTTAGGTTAGCTTATCATAAGCAAACTTTTTTCTCTTTAGAACTTGAACTTAGACTTGACTTTTCTATCTTCTAAGAAAAATTTGGAACAAAATTTTAAATCTTTTCATCTCTTTGAGAAAAATCTGAATTGAAGTGGAAAATTTTATAATATTTTGAGAAAATTGAATTGATCAATAACTTATTTCATTTTCATTGAGAAAATTCAGAATCGAAGTTGAACTTTTCTTCTTCCGGGGAAATATTCGGAACAGAACGTTAAATTTTTTCATCTCTTTGAGAACGGTTGGAACTGAATTTAAGAAAATTTAGAATTAAAGTAAAACTTTTTATCTTCATAGAAAATAATCACAATCATGGTATAACTTTTCCTATCTTCTACGGAAAAATTTAGAAGTGAACTTTAAATTTTTTTATGTCTTGGGCCTTTTCTTCTTCCGGGAAAAGTATTTCTTGGTGTTGAGGTAACCAAAAAGCTGTAAAGTATAGTTGTGGGTGAAAAAGATAAGTACTTCAAGTTGGAAAATGGGTTTAGGAGGGACATTAAGAAAGTAACTTGCTCTGAAATGATCTTTGAAAAGTATTTCTTGGTGTTGAGGTATCCAAAAAGCTGTAAAGTATAGTTGTGGGATGAAAAAAGATAAGTACTTCAACTTGTAAAATGGTTTAGGAGGGACATTAAGAAAGTAACTTGCTCTGAAATGGTCTTTGAAAAGTATTTCTTGGTGTTGAGGTAGCCAAAAAGCTGTAAAGTATAGTTGTGGATGAAAAAGATAAGTACTTCAACTTGTAAAATGGGTTAGGAGTGACATTAAGAAAGTAACTTGCTCTGAAATGGTCTTTGAAAAGTATTTCTTGGTGTTGAGGTAACCAAAAAGCTGTAAAGTATAGTTGTGGATGAAAAAGATAAGTACTTCAAGTTGGAAAATGGGTTTAGAAGGGACATTAAGAAAGTAACTTGCTCTGAAATGGTCTTTGAAAAGTATTTCTTGGTGTTGAGGTATCCAAAAAGCTGTAAAGTATAGTTGTGGGTGAAAAAGATAAGTACTTCAAGTTGGAAAAAAGGGTTTAGGAGGGACATTAAGAAAGTAACTTGCTCTGAAATGGTCTTTGAAAAGTATTTCTTGGTGTTGAGGTAACCAAAAAGCTGTAAAGTATAGTTGTGGGTGAAAAAGATAAGTACTTCAAGTTGGAAAATGGGTTTAGGAGGGACATTAAGAAAGTAACTTGCTCTGAAATGGTCTTTGAAAAGTATTTCTTGGTGTTGAGGTATCCAAAAAGCTGTAAAGTATAGTTTTGGGTGAAAAAGATAAGTACTTCAAGTTGAAAAATGGGTTTAGGAAGGGACATTAAGAAAGTAATTTGCTCTGAAATGGTCTTTGAAAAGTATTTCTTGGTGTTGAGGTATCCAAAAAGCTGTAAAGTATAGTTGTGGGTGAAAAAGATAAGTACTTCAAGTTGGAAAATGGGTTTAGGAGGGACATTAAGAAAGTAACTTGCTCTGAAATGGTCCTTTGAAAAGTATTTCTTGGTGTTGAGGTATCCAAAAAGCTGTAAAGTATAGTTGTGGGTGAAAAAGATAAGTACTTCATGTTGAAAATAGGGTTTTAGGGGACATTAAGAAAGTAACTTGCTCTGAAATGGTCTTTGAAAAGTATTTCTTGGTGTTGAGGTAACCAAAAAGCTGTAAAGTATAGTTGTGGGTGAAAAAGATAAGTACTTCAAGCTGGAAAATGGGTTTAGGAGGGACATTAAGAAAGTAACTTGCTCTGAAATGGTCTTTGAAAAGTATTTCTTGGTGTTGAGGTATCCAAAAAGCTGTAAAGTATAGTTGTGGGTGAAAAAGATAAGTACTTCACCTTGTAAAATAGGTTTAGAAGGGACATTAAGAAAGTAACTTGCTCTGAAATGGTCTTTGAAAAGTATTTCTTGGTGTTGAGGTATCCAAAAAGCTGTAAAGTATATTTGTGGGTGAAAAAGATAAGTACTTCAAGTTGGAAAATGGGTTTAGGAGGGACATTAAGAAAGTAACTTGCTCTGAAATGGTCTTTGAAAAGTATTTCTTGGTGTTGAGGTAACCAAAAAGCTGTAAAGTATAGTTGTGGGTGAAAAAGATAAGTACTTCAAGTTGGAAAATGGGTTTAGGAGGGACATTAAGAAAGTAACTTGCTCTGAAATGGTCTTTGAAAAGTATTCCTTGGTGTTGAGGTATCCAAAAAGCTGTAAAGTATATTTGTGGGTGAAAAAGATAAGTACTTCAAGTTGGAAAATGGGTTTTAGGAGGGACATTAAGAAAGTAACTTGCTCTGAAATGGTCTTTGAAAAGTATTTCTTGGTGTTGAGGTAACCAAAAAGCTGTAAAGTATAGTTGTGGGTGAAAAAGATAAGTACTTCAAGTTGGAAAATGGGTTTAGGAGGGACATTAAGAAAGTAACTTGCTCTGAAATGGTCTTTGAAAAGTATTCCTTGGTGTTGAGGTATCCAAAAAGCTGTAAAGTATATTTTGTGGGTGAAAAAGATAAGTACTTCAAGTTGGAAAATGGGTTTAGGAGGGACATTAAGAAAGTAACTTGCTCTGAAATGGTCTTTGAAAAGTATTTCTTGGTGTTGAGGTATCCAAAAAGCTGTAAAGTATAGTTATGGGTGAAAAAGATAAGTACTTCAAGTTGGAAAATGGGTTTAGGAGGGACATTAAGAAAGTAACTTGCTCTGAAATGGTCTTTGAAAAGTATTTCTTGGTGTTGAGGTATCCAAAAAGCTGTAAAGTATAGTTGTGGGTGAAAAAGCTAAGTACTTCAAGTGTAAAATAGGTTTAGAAGGGACATTAAGAAAGTAACTTGCTCTGAAATGGTCTTTGAAAAGTATTTCTTGGTGTTGAGTTATCCAAAAAGCTGTAAAGTATAGTTGTGGGTGAAAAAGATAAGTACTTCATGTTGGAAAATGGGTTTAGGAGGGACATTAAGAAAGTAACTTGCTCTGAAATGGTCTTTGAAAAGTATTTCTTGGTGTTGAGGTAACCAAAAAGCTGTAAAGTATAGTTTGGATGAAAAAGATAAGTACTTCAAGTTGGAAAATGGGTTTAGGAGGGACATTAAGAAAGTAACTTGCTCTGAAATGGTCTTTTGAAAAGTATTTCTTGGTGTTGAGGTAACCAAAAAGCTGTAAAGTATAGTTGTGGGTGAAAAAGATAAATACTTCAACTTGTAAAATAGGTTTAGGAGGGACATTAAGAAAGGAAATTGTTCTGAAAAGATATAGTAAAGCCTTAAAAAAGTATTAAAAAATGAGGGCTCAGGGGCCTTTGGGGCGCCGGGGGCCCTTTGAGGGCCCGGGGGACCTTTGAGGACCGGGGGCTTCCTTCGGGGTTGGGGTGGGGTTTGATGGCCCTTGGGGTGGGGTAGGGGACCTCAAGGCACTGTTTAAATAGAACTTGTGTATTATAACGACCACACTCAAAACCTCTTCTAAAAATCTTCTAAAATCATATTTAAAATGTCTCTAACTGTTTCGCCGAAATAATGCCCTAAAATGTCTAAAACGGTTTTGCCCAAATAATCTCTAAACGTAATTTCATCGTGTTCCTTTTGTTTTTGGCATCCCTGCGCTGTCACATTTGAAATTACTAAGAAACCTTTTCCCGCGTTAAACTCTAAGATCAAAACATTCGCCGGAGTTACAATTAACCTTGCCATCACCTGTCAGTTATTTATAAACTTTGCCCCGGAAACAATTCTGGTCGAACTCCAAAGATATTAATAAACTTCGTCCAGGAGACAGTTCTCCTTGGAAACAATAAATTAATTCCCCCTTTCGTGAATCAATAATTCCCCTTAGAAACAACAAATTAGTTCCCCTTTCGTGACAATCAATCAATCATGACATCATCTGTTAGAAACACGTGATCCTGTTTTCCTATTTCTGGATCATAACATTCGCCTCGAGCATGCACTTACAACAACAACAACAACAATCAATTGATCTTGAAAGAAGAGGTCATTGACCCCATTAACCACGTGTTCTCCCTAGGGACTCTATGCCCATATATGGTGTGGGGTTCGGATCTCCTGAGGCCTTTCTACTCTAGGTTCCATCTCACTAACGCTTTCATTATCCGATAATGTGTTAGCATCCATTACAATATCTTTGATGTTGGCACACTGAACTCTTTTGGGCCCGCTCTTGGGCCCGCTCAAAGTAATCGTGGGGACACTACTCATAATAGGCCTAATCACTGTTGTTGCTTTATTGACCTATGTATTTCTATTATTATCGTATACTAGGGGGTTGCCCCCTCCTCAATACTTCGCTTGTCATGCTAAAGTTCTTTATTATTTTTAAAAAGGCTTCTTATTCTAATTAAACGTCCTTATGTTTCAGGAGTTGTTCATAAAGAATCAGGACAAAACTTCAAACTTTAACGTAAAAAGTAAGGTATTTAGGAGGGGCCCCCTAATATACCCCCTAATTTACGAAAATATTTCTGCTCGTCTTGAGTTTTAATGTTGTTCCTAACTTTCAGATAAAAAAAAAACTTGTAATTTATTTAATTTCTGATCGTTTTTAAAATAATACCTTGAAATCAAGCTTCCCTCCGTGAATAACTCCCTACCTCGAAGAGAACTTCCTCAAAGTAAAGCTCTTTACATGTAAATACCCCCCCCCCCCACCCCACTTGGAGAATACTCTTGGACAATTCCATCCTCGTTGAAATCCTCTAGGGAAAAACCTAACGGATATTTTCAAATCATGTCGGAAATCCACTTCCTTGGAAAACTTTTCTTGGAAATGTCACCACCCCCAGTAATTATTTCATGCCAAAATTCTAATCATACCTCTTCATTTTTCTGATAAAAAAAAAAATAGAGAATAAACCGTTTGTGAGCTGGTAACCTCTCGATATACAGGCAAAGGCTCTACCACAAGGCAATGAGCAACACATAGCTATTACGAATACTAAATGTGAAAAATAAGGGCCAATTTCTCAACTTGCAGGCCTTTCCTCAGGGGATCTGAGGCGGTTCAGTTTATGCCCAAAGGAATATTTATTGGACCAAATTGCTATTTTGAACAAAATGGCTATCTCAAATTTTTTATCGGACAACTTTGGGGAAAGGGGCCAGGGGAGGAGGCCCAACTGCCCTCCAATCTTTTTGATGACCTAAAACCAGCGCTAGAAGTTTTTATTTCAGTCCAAATGAACCCTCTCCCGATCTTATAGAACCATTGTTTCCATACGACTTCCCTTATATTGCCATAATTGTATAACTTATAGCCCTTTCCCCAGGGACTATTGATGGTCATATCATCACCAAGAGCATATTTATTCGACCTTTAAACTATGCTCAAAATCTCATAATTTTGATTGGGCGACTTTAGGGGAGGGGTTTCGGGAGGTGTTTATTTATTTTTTTCCCAGAGGCACTTCATATGGAAGGGGTCATCGCATGAACTTCGGAGGGGGCTTATTTGATTGAAAATCGAGAGTTCTCGTGCCTTTTTTAAGAACAAAATCGGAGGGCAACTAGCCCCCCTCCCTCCCCGACGCCCTTTTACCCAAATGCATCTGATAAAAATTTTGAGATGGCCATTTTGTTAAAAAAAAAAAAGTTCAAAAATCATATAACAAAAAACTCCAGTGTTGACACAACCCCTCAGGTCCCAGGAGCAGGCGTTGTAAGTTATCCTCTGGTGGCATACATGGTTCTTATGGAAGGCATGCTCGTATAAACTTCAGAGAGGGTTCATTTGATTGTAAATTGAAAGTTTTAGTTCACTTTTTAAGAATCAAAAGAGATCGGAGGGTAGCCATCCCCCTCCACGTCCTTTTTTCCCAAATGCATCCAATAGAAATTTGAGATATCTATTTTTTTAAAAATTGTTCAAAGATCATATAACAAAAACTCCGGTGTCGACACAGTCCCCTGGGCCCGGGGGGCAGGTGCTGGGAGCATGTATGGTTCCTATGGAAGGGATGCTCATATAAACTTCAAAGAAGGTTCAATTGGAAATTGAAAGTTTTAGTTCACATTTAAGAGTCAAAAGAGATCCGAGGGCACCTAGCTCCCCTCCATCCACACCCTTTTTTCCTCAAAACCAATCCGATAAGGACTTTTAGATAGCCATTTTTTTTAAATAGTTCAAAGATCATATAACGAAAACTCCGGGGTCGACAAAAACCCCAGGGCCCAATGACAGGTGTTGTAAGTTTTGCCATGGGGGAATATATGGTTGTTATGGAAGGGAAGCTCATAAAAACTTCAGAGAGGGCTCATTTGATTAAAATTGAAATTTTTATTTCAGTTTTGAGAGTCAAAAGAGATTGGAGGGCAAATAGCCCCCTCCCCTTACACGCCTTTTTTCTAAAATGCATCCGTTAAAAAATTGAAATAGCTATTTTGTTAAAAATAGTTCAAACGTCAGATAACAAAACTCAGGTGTCGACACAGCTCCCCAGGGCCTGGGACCAGGCGTTGCCAGCTAAGCCCCTGGGGCATATATGGTTCTTTTGAAAGAGATATAAACTTTAGATAGGGCTAATTTGATTGGAAATTGAAAGTGTGAGTTCACTTTTTTAAGAGTCAAAGGAAATCTGGGGCAACTAGTCCCCCCCATGCCTCTTTTTTTTCCTAACCCATCCAATGAAAAGTTTGAGATTGCCATTTCGTTAAAAATACTTCAAAGGTCGAATAAGAAAATCTCCGGTGTAAATACAAACCCCCAGGGCCCGGGGGCAGGCGTTCTAAGTTAAGCCCTGACGGCCTGTATTGTTTTATAAAAGGAGGGCTCGTATAAACTTTATAGAGGGCTTATTTGATTGGAAATTGTAAGTTCTAGTTCACTTCTTAAGAGTCAAGAGATCGAAGACCCCCCCCCCTGGCCTTTCCCCCCAAATCCTTCCGCAATAAAGTATGAGACAGCCATTTTTTTAAAATAGTTCAAAATTAGATAACAAAAACTCCGCTGTCGACACAGCCCCCAGGGCCTAGGGGGTAGGCGTTGTAAGTGTTGTCCTGGGGCGTATATGGTTTTTTATCAAATGGACGCTCGTATCAACTTCAGAGAGGCCTCATTTGATTGGAAATTCAAAGTTCTAGTTCACTTTTTGAGAGTCAAAAGATATTGGAGGGTAACTAGCCTCTACCCCCCCCAAGCAAAACACCCTTTTTTACCCAAACCTATCCTATAAAAATTTTGGGATAGCCATTTCGTTAAAAATAGTTCAAAGGTCAAATAAGAAAGACTCCTGTGTCGATACAACCCCACGGGGCCTAGGGGCAGGCGTTGTAAGTAATACTCTGGGGGTATATATGCTTCTTATGGAAGGGATAATCGTATAAACTTCGGAGAGTGCTAATTTGATTGGAAATTGAAAATTCTCGGTAAGTTTTCAAGATTCAAAACAGATCGGAGGGCAACTAGCCCTCCCCCCTCTCCAGGCCCTATTTTCCTCAAACCCATCGGATAAGAACTTTGAGAGAGTCACTTTTTTCAAATGGTTCAAATATCATATAACGAAAACTCTAGGGTAGACACAATCCTTCAGGACCCGGGGTAGGCATTGTAAGTTATGCTGGGGGGGGCACATATAGCTGTTATGGAAGGGATGCTCGTATGGAATTCAGAGAGGGTTCATTTGATTGGAAATTGAAAGTTCTAGTTCAGTTTTTGAGAGTCAAAACATATCAGAGCGCAACTATCCATGCGCAACTCAAGGGATCTTAGCCGGTTCATTTTATTCCCAAAGGAATGTTTATTGGACCAAATTGCTATTTTGAACAAAATGGCTATCTCAAAATTTTTATCGGACAACTTTGGGGAAAGGGGCCGAGGAGGGGGCCTAACTGCCCTCCAATCTTTTTGATGGCCTAAAAATAGCGCTAGTAGTTTTTATTTCAGTTCAAATGAACCCTCTGCCGATCTTATAGAACCATTGTTTCTATACGACTTCCCTTATATTGCCATAATTGCATAAATCATGGCCCTTTCCCCAGGGACTATGGAGGGTCATATCATCACCAAAAGCATATTTATTGGACCTTTAAACTATGCTCAAAATCTCATAATTTTGATTGGAAGACTTTGGGGGAGGGGTTTCGGGAGGGAGGCTAGCTGCCCCTCAGTGTTTTTTGATCATTTGAAAAGGGCATTAGAACTTATAATTTCCGTTCGAATGATCCCTCTGCCAATTTTCTAGGACCATTGGTTCAATACGACCACCCCTAGGTAAAAAAGGACGCAACAAATAAACACGCATCTGTCATCCATAAAATATAAAATTCCGCATTTTTCTAGCCAGGAGATTGAAACGCTATAGCGTAGCCTGTAGTAAAGGCCATATGGCTCCAATGTGTTTTATTAATTTTTTTTTTCCAAGAGGCGTTTCATATGGAAGGGGTCGCCGCATGAACTTCGGAGGGGGCTTGTTTGATTGGAAATCTAGAGTTCTAGTGCCCTTTTTAAGAATGAAAAGTGATCGGAGGGCAACTAGAAATCCCCCCCCCTCAACGACCTTTTTTCCCAAATGCATGCGATTTAAAACTTTGAGATGGCCATTTTGTTAAAAATAGTTCATATAACAAAAAACTCCAGTGTTGACACAACCACCCAGGGTCCAGGGGCAGGCGTTGTAAGTTATTCCCTGAGGGCATACATGGTTCTCATGGAAGTCATGCTCGTATAAACTTCAGAGAGAGTTCATTTGACCGGAAATTGAAAGTTTTGGTTCACTTTTTAAGAGTCAAAAGAGGTCGGAGGGTAACCATCCTTCCCAACGTCCTATTTTCCCAAATACATCCATTAAAAATTTTGAGATAGCCATTTTGTTAAAAATTGTTCAAAGATCATATAACAAAACTCCGGTGTCGACAAAGCCCCCAGGGCCCGGGGCAGGTGCTGGGGGCATGTATGGTTTTTATGGAAGGGGATGCTCGTATAAACTTCAAAGAGGGGTCATTTATTTGGAAATTGAAAGTTTTAGTTCAATTTTTGAGAGTCAAAATAGATTGGAGGGCACATAGTCCCCCTCCCTCCACACCTTTTTTTCCTCAAACCCATCCGATAAGAACTTTTAGATAGCCATTTTTTCTTAAATAGTTCAAAGATCATATAAACGAAAAACTCCGGGGTCGACACAACCCCCCAGAGCCCGAGGAGAGGCGTTGTAAGTTATACCCTGGGGAAATATATGGTTCTTATGGAAGGGAAGCTCGTAAAAACTTTAGAGAGGGCTCACTTGATTGAAAATTGAAATTTCTAGTTCAGTTTTGAGAGTCAAAAGAGATTGGAGGGCAACTAGCCCCCCCCCCTACGTGCCTTTTTCCAAAATGCATCCGATAAAAATTTTAAATAGCTATTTTTTTTTTAAAATAGTCCAAAAGTCATATAACAAAACTCAGGTGTCAACACAACCCCCAGGGCCTGGGACCAGGTGTTGCAAGCTGGGCCCTGGGGCATATATGATTCTTATGAAAGAGATGCTTTTATAAAACTTCAGAGAGGACTAATTTGATTGGAAATTGAAAGTGCGATTTCACTTTCTAAGAGTCAAAAGTAATCAGAGGACAACTAGCCCCCCCCCCCCCCCCCCCACGCCTTCCTTTTCCTAACCCATCCAATGAAAATTCTGAGTTAGCCATTTTGTTAAAAATAACTTCAAAGGTCAGATAAGAAAAACTCCGGTGTCAATGCAACCCTTCAGGGCCCGGGGGCAGGCGTTCTAAATTATGCCCTGACGGCATGAATGGCTTCTTATGAAAGGGATGCTTATATAAACTTTATAGAGGGCTTATTTGATTGGAAATTGAAATTCCTAGTTCACTTTTTAAAAGTCAAGAGATCGCAGATCCCCCCCCCCGGCCTTTTCCCCCAAATCCTTCCGCAACAAAGTTTGAGACAGTCATTTTTTCAAAACAGTTCAAAACTAGATAACAAAAACTCCACTGTCGACCAAAGCCCCCCAGGGCCTGGGGGTAGGCGTTGTAAGTGTTATCCTGGGGGCATATATGGTTTTTATGAAAGGTATTCTCGTATAACTTCAGAGAGGCCTCATTTGATTGGAAATTCAAAGTTCTAGTTCACTTTTTAAGAGTCAAAAGATATTGGAGGGCAACTAGCCCCCCCCCCCGCAAAACACCCTTTTTCTCCGAATCCATCCTATAAAAATTTTGTGACAGCCATTTCGTTAAAAATAGTTCAAAGGTCAAATAAGAAAGACTCCTGTGTCGACGCATCCTCCCTCCAGGGCCCGGGGGCAGCCGTTGCAAGCAATACTCTTGGGGCATATATGCTTCTTATGGAAGGGATAATCGTATAAACTTCGGAGAGGGCTAATTTGATTGGAAATTGAAAGTTCTTGTTCACTTTTTAAGAACCAAAAGAGATCGGAGGGCAAGTAGCCCCCCCCCTTCAAGGCCCTATTTTCCTAAAACCCATCCGATAAGAACTTTGAGAGAGTTTATTTTTTCAGAATGGTTCAAAGATCCTGTAATGAAAACTCTAGGGTCAACACAATCCTTCACGGCCCCGGGAAGGCATTGTAAGTTATTCCCGGGGGGCATATATAGCTGTTTTGGATGGGATGCTTGTATGAAATTCAGAGAGAACTCATTTGATTGGAAAATGAAAGTTCTAGTTCAGTTTTTGAGAGTCAAAAGATATCAGAGCGCAACTATCCCCCCACGCCCCTTTTCCCCCAAATGCATCCGATGAAAATTTCGAGCTGGCCATTTTGTTACAAATAGTTCAACGGTCAGATAACAAAAACTCCAGTGTTAATACAACCACCCAAGGGTCTAGGGGAAGGCGTTGTAAGTTATGCCCGGGGGGCATATATAGCTCTCGTTGCTCGTAAAACTATAACTCGTTGGTTGGGCTCGTATAAACTTCAGAGAGGGCTCATTTGTATAGAAATTGGAAGTTCTAGTTCAATTTTTAAGATTCAAGAAAGATCGCAGGGCAACTATCCCCACCCCACGCCCTTTTTTCCCATAATCATCCGACACAAATCTTAAGACAGCCATTTTTTTCAAAATGGTTCAAAGACCAGATAACAAAACTCCGGTTTCGACACATCCCCCCAGGGCCCGGGGAGCAGATGTTGTAACTTAGGTCCTGGGCCGTAAATGGTTCTAATGAAAGGGATGCTCGTATAAACTTCAGAGAGGGTTCATTTGATTGGAAACTAAAATTTCTAGTTTAGTTAAAAGTTCTAGTTAAAAGTTCTAAAAGTTCTAACTAGCCCTTCCCCCTTCAGGCCTTTTTCTTCCGCAAACCCATCCGATAAAAATTTTGAGGTGGCCATTTAGTTAAAAATAGTTCAAACATTAGACATTAAAACTCTAAGGTCGACACAACCCCCAGGGCTCGGGGACATGCGCCTTAAGTTATGCCCTAGGGGCATATATGGTTCTTATAGAAAGGATACTCGTATAAACTTCAGAGAGGGCTCATTTAACCGAAAACGGAAATTCTAGTTCTCTTTTAAAGAGTCAAAAGAGAACAAAGGGTAAGTAGCCCCTCCCCCTCCCATGCCCTTTTTCCCCAGCCCATCCGATAAAAATTTTGAGATAGCCATTTTGTTAAAATTATTCTTACTTACTCAGGTCCTCCTGAGCCATCTGGGGCGCATAGGGCATCGACGAAGCCTCGGTAAACGTCACGTATTGGCACTGCGGCAAGGACATCCTCCCACTGGGGTTGTAGTGATGTGTGAGCACTGCGTAGATCACGATCGTACGTGTGTCTGAGCGTACTTCTCGGTCTTCCCCTCTGTCGACGCCCACACGTGCCATTGTTGAACCTGGTTCGGGATTCTTGAGTCCTCCATCCGAAGGACGTGGCCAAGATAGCTCCATCTCCTCTTCTTAATCACTTCCGTAATAAGCGGCTGGCCCGTTCTTCTACGGACCTCAATGTTGCTGACTCTTTGACGCCAACCGATATTCAGCACGTGTCTCAAGCACATATTTTCAAAAAATGTGAGTCTTTTCTCTGTCCCAACATCTAGTTTCCAGCACTCACTAGCATACAATAGCACGGAAAAAACGTTGCTATTAAGAAGTTGCAGCTTTAGTGCAAGTGAGTACTTCTTTGATTTCCATACTGGCTTAAGTTTGTTGAAAGCACCGTTTGCCATGCCAATTCTTCTCTTACCTCATTTTGCACCTCTCCTGTGTAATCGACCCAGCTTCCGAGGTACTTAAATTCATGGACTTATTCAACCCTACGATTTTTGTGCAGGAGCTCGACTGGCGAGCCCGATGTTTCCATTGATTTAGTCTTGTCTATGTTGATGTTTAGGCTAACTTTCTCCAATTTAACGCTCACTTTATTAAGGAGCTCCTGGAGTCGCTGCTTTGTCGTTTCCAGAAGTGCCACATCATCCGCAACGTCAAGGTCCGAGAGGATTTTATTTCTGACTGTTATTCCAGCCAGCCGCTTCTCTCAGAACATATTCCATTAAAATTACAAACAAAAAGGGTGATAAAACGCATCCCTGTCGCACTCCTGACATAATTTTTAAGTATCTAGTTGTTCCGTTCTCTGTCTTTATACAACATTCCGTATTTTCATAAAAGGCAATGATCAAACTTAATATTTTCTTGGGGACACCATAATACTGTAGGATTTCCCACAGTGGGTCACGATCCACGGAATCGAAGGCCTTTTCAAAATCAATGAAGAGCATGTATATTTTGTTGGACCACTCATTTACTTCTTCTATTAGAGTCCTGAGCGTGAATATGAGATCTGAACAAGATCTACCTGTCCGAAAGCCATGTTGTTCTTCTCTCAGATACGGATCGAGTGCTTTTTTTCAGGCGTTCGACTATTACAAGCGCTACAACCTTACTTGGTGCTGATATTAGGTTTATACCTCGCCAGTTATCACAGTTAAGAGCATCCCCTTTCTTAAATATCTTAACAATTATCCCTTTGGTCCAGTCGCCAGGGACCTTTTCAAACTGCCAGACTGTTGCAATCAGTCCACACTAAGAGGCATGTCCTCATTGATGCCTTGATCATTTCCGAAGTTATGCAATCTTCACCAGGTGATCTTCCGTTCTTAAGTTTCTTCACTGCAACAAGTATTTCCGCAGATGTTGGGGAATTTTCGTCAATCTTAAGGTTAAGAAAGGGCACAGAAGGGATGGTTTCTCTGTCAGTTGGTCTTTGGTCTATTTAAAACCTTTCCGAAGTGGGATACCCATCTCTCGTCAATTTTCTCAGTTTCGGTGAGAACATTTCCGCCCTCATCTTTGACTTGGCTGGAGCTGCTGGGCAGCTTTCCAAGCATTTCATCTGTGAGCCTGTAAACTGCTTTGGAGTCCCCTTTTCTAGCTGCTTCTTCTGCTAGTCTAGCCTTCTCTTCTTTACATCTCCGCTTGTCAGCTTTTGCCGACTTCTTGATTTCTTTGTCAATCATTCTATATAGGATATTTGCGAAGACCGAAGGTCTATCGCCGCCAGCAGAGAAAATTTGCTGACTCAAGTCATTGCGCTCGTCGATTAGTTTTCCAAGTTTCTTGTGATATCCATCTTTTCTTCGGTTTCTTCTTATACCCGAGCACATCCCTAGCAACTTGATTGTATGTTGTCTTCATTTTTTGCCATGCTGTTTCCGGACTGTCTGTGCCGTTTTCTATTTCAAATAGAGCGAATGGGTTCTTCAACTCCATACATAATTTTCTTCGGGTTTCTCGGACATGTAACTTATCCACATCATAAAGCTTCGCAGAATTTGACTTTGCGTTTTTGGGTACTTTCAGCTTGACTTTCAATTTTGCTACCATTAGGATTTGGTCCGACTGGGCATCTACCCCTCTGAAGCCATGTACGTCCAGAAAAGACTTGTCCGCCCTCTCCTTGAGATTTGGAAATGATCAATTTAGTTCTTCGTCCTGCCGTCTGGCAAGATCCATGACTGTTTGTGGATGGTTTTATGTTCAAACTGAGTTATGCCGACCATAAGATCATTACTCAGAGCATAATCTACCAGGAGGGCTCCGTTTTTGTTCATTTCACCCAGACCATATCTCCCTAGGACTTGCAGACAGTAGTCTCTTTTTGCTCCGACCTTTGCCATTGAAGTCCCCAATCAGACAAAGAAGGTCATGTGATGGGACTTCTGATGTCATTGAATGAAGAGCTTCGTAGAATGACTCCTTATCAGTATCGTCTGCATCATTCGTAGGAGCATAACATGCAATGATTAAAATTTTCAGATGATTGGTCACAAATCTTGCAAGTAAGCATCTCTCATTGACTGGATTCCATTCAACTAGTGCTTTAGTGGTCTGGTCAGACATTCCAACTCCAGCCTGGTGCCGGCATTCATTTCCGCTGTAAATTAGAGAGTAACCCTCTCCTAGTTGTTCATGTCCAGATCCAATCCATCTGACTTCGCTTAGAGCAAGGAGATCTAGCTTATACTTCTTCATCTCTCTGAGTTCTTGTTCATGTTTTTGTCAGCTGGTTTAGTGTCTTTACATTCCGAAATCCAAATTTCGTCTTAGTTTTTTTGCTGTCATAAATCGTGTCCGTAGGCGTGCTGAGGTCGTCGTCGAATGGTGTAGTGGGGTATCCGAGGCTATCATCGATGTTTCCTTTGCAATTTGAAATTTTACGGGGATAGGTCGCAAGCCCATCGCCCAACCCTCCTCATTCCTTCAGTTAGCCTGGATAGCACCACTAGCATCGAAGTTGTCCAAAGGTTCACCTACCTGGGCTCCATAATTTCTTCAGATGGCTCACTTCTTTCTGAACTACAAGCGAGAATATCCAAAGCGTCTTCTGCCATGGGCAGACTGAACCGTCACCTCTGGCGAAAACCGAACATCAGTCGCACAACGAAGCTGCGGATTTTCAACGCCCTCATCGGCTCTGTGATGCTCTATGGAGCTGGGACGTGGCAAGCTTCAGCCGCAACCCTCAAGGCAATTGATGTCTTTCAGTCGAAGAGCCTGAGGAGGATCGAAGGTCTACGATGGTTCGACTTTGTCAGCAATGAGAAGCTGCTGCAGCTCACCAAGCAGTCTCGGTTTTCGACCCAAGCAGCCGAGCGAACACTACGATGGTTCGGACACCTACTTCGAATGCCTCCACACTACCTGCGAAAAAAGCGATCCATGACTTCGACCCTGTCAAAGCCGGTTGGAAGCGACCTCGCGGCCGACCGAAGAAATGATGGTCTGACAGCCTGTCCGAGTTCCTGGCGATGGCAAATATCAGGTTGAGCGATGTGCAAAACGCTTGCCATGGACCGAAGTGGATGGAGGAGGCAGACGTCACTCTCTACGCCAAGCAGCGCCCGGCAGGAGACATAAGTCAAGTCAAGTAAGTCAAGGACCGTCATGCTTCTCTGACCTCTGGCAGACCAGGATCTTTGCAAGGTTGAGAAATATTAAAAATATTTCAAACATCAGATAATAAAAACTCCGAGGTCTTTGGCGTTTTTACTGAAAACTATATGTGTCTTGAACAATCTTGGAAAGTATAAACAAAATCAAATCAAATATTTGATATATGTTTATTTTAATTGTTGAAAAATCCATCAGTTTAAGATTTTATTTCACTGCAATTTTATTTTCATTTTGAATGCTGTAAGAACTGGAAAAGAAAATATTTGTAATATAACTTGTTTTCAGTGAAGCGCCAATGACGCAGTAGGCTTTAGGTTTTAGCAGTTAAGGAAGGGGGCAGTATCCAAATTCTTGTTTGTAGTGAAACTATATTCGTCTTGAATAATTTTAGAAAGAACTAATAAGTTAAACTGAACATTTTATGTATAATGATATTAATTGCTGAAAGCTCATCAGTTGAAAATTTTACTGTAATTTTAATGTTTATTTTCAATATTAAGCACAAAAGAAAATATTTGTAATACAATTTGTCTTCGGTAAAGTGCCAATGACGCAGTAGGTTTTAGACTTTTACAGTGAGAGAAGGAGGCGATACCAAAACTCTTGTTTATAGTGATTTTTGTTCGTTTCAAGCTTGATTTGCATATTAAATTTAAATTTCACTCGTTTTAAGATGTATTTATTCATTTACGCTAGTATCTATTGTATGTTCGTTTCCATTGATTTTTTGTTTAATTTCTGTTCGTTTTGGGTTTCATTTATACTTCAATAGCAAAACATTCTTCTCATTTTAAGCTTGATTTGCATATTCATTTTAAGCATTACTCGCTTTAAGATTTATTTATTCATTTATATTATTACTTGTTGTATGTTTTTGCTATTATTGTTTATTTCATTTATGTTCGTTTCGGGTTTCATTTATTCTTTAATAGTAATTTCTGGTTATTTTGAGCTTGAATTTTTACAGATATTTGTATCTCTTGGACATTAATACTCTTGGACAATTCCATCCTCGTTGAAAACCCTCTAGGGAAAAACCTCATGAATATTTTCAATTCATGTCGGAAATCCACCTCCTTGGAAAACTTTTCTTGGAAATGTCACCACCCCCAGTATATTATTTTATGCCGAAATTATAATCATACCTCTTCATTTTTTCTGATAAAATTAGAGAATAAACGGCTTGTGAGCTGTTAACCTCTTGATATACAGGCGAAGGCTCTACCACAAGGCAATGAGCAATACATAGTTATTACGAATGCTATATGCGAAAAATATGGGCCAATTTCTCAACTTGCAGGCCTTTTCTCAGGGGATATGGGGCGGTTCATTTTATTCCCAAAGGAATATTTATTGGACCAAATTGCTATTTTGAACAAAAGGGCTATCTCAAAATTTTGATCGGACAACTTTGGGGGAAACGGGCCGAGGAGGGGCCTAACTGCCCTCCATTCTTTTTGATGACCTAAAAACGGCACTAGAAGTTTTTATTTCAGTTCAAATGAACCCTCTGCCGATCTTATAGGACCATTGTTTCAATACGACCTCCCTTATATTGCCATAATTGCATAACTTATAGCCCTTTCCCCAGGGACTATGGAGGGTCATATCATCACCAAAAGTGTAGTTATTGGACCTTTGAACTATGCTCAAAATCTCATAATTTTTATTGGACAACTTTGGGAGAGGGGTTTGGGAGGGAGGCTAGCTGCCCCCCAGTGTTTTTGATCACTTGAAAAGCGCATTAGAACTTATAATTTCCATTCGAATGATCCCTCTGCCGATTTTCTAGGACCATTGGTTCAATACGACCACCCCTAGGGAAAAAAAGACGCAACAAGTAAACACGCATCCGTTATCCAAAAAAATATAAAATTCCACATTTTTCTAGCTAGCAGATTGAAATGCTATAGCCGTAGCCTGTAGTAAAGGCCACATGGCTCCAATGTTTTATTATTTATTAATTTTTTTCTAGAGGCACTTCATATGGAAGGGGTCGTCACAGGAACTTCGGAGGGGGCTTAGTTGATTGGAAATCGAGAATTCTAGTGCCCTTTTTAAGAATGCAAAGGGATCGGAGGGCAACTAGTTCCTCCCCCCACGCCCTACTTTCCCAAATGTATCAGATAAATATTGTTAAAAATAGTTCAAAGATTATATAAAAAAAACTCCAGTGCTGACATAACCCCTCAGGGCCCAGAGGCAGGCTTTGTAAGTTAAACCCTGGGGGCATCCATGGTTCTTATTGAAGGCATGCTCGTATAAACTTCAGAGAGGGTTCATTTGATTGGAAATTGAAAGTGTTAGTTCACTTTTAAGAGTCAAAAGAGGTCGGAGGGTAATCAGCCCCCCCCCACTTCCTTTTTTCCCAAATGCATCCAATAAAAATTTTGAGATAGCCATTTTGTTAAAAATTGTTCAAAGATCATATAACAAAAACTCCGGTGTCGACACAGCCCCCAGGGCCCGGGAGGCAGGCGCTGGGCGCTTGTATGGTTCTTATGAAAGGGATGCTCGTGTAAACTTCAAAGAGGGTTCATTTAATGGGAAATTGAAAGCTTTAGTTCACTTTTTAAGAGTCAAAAGAGATCGGAGGGCACATAGACCCCCCTCCCTCGACGCCTTTTTTTCCTCAAACCCATCCGATAAGAACTTTTAGATAGCCATTTTTTAAATAGTTCAAAGATCATGTAACGAAAACTTGGGGGTCGACACAACCCCCAGGGCCCGAGGAACGGCGTTGTAAGTTAAACCATGGGGGAATATATGGTTCTTATAGAAGGGAAGCTCGTAAAAACTTCAGAGAGGGCTCATTTATTGGAAATTGAAATTTTTAGTTCAGTTTGAGAGTCAAAAGAGATTGGAGGGCAACTAGCCCCCGCCCCACGTGCCTTTTCCCAAAATGCATCCGATAAAATTTGAAATAGCTATTTTGTTAAAAATAGTCCAAAAGTCAGATAACAAAACTCAGGTGTCAACACAACCCCCAGGGCCTGGGACCAGGCGTTGCAAGCTAGGCCCTGGGGCATATATGGTTCTTATGAAAAAGATGGTTTTATAAACTTCAGAGAGGGCTAATTTGATTGGAAATTGAAAGTACGAGTTCACTTTTTAAATCAGAGGGCAACTTGCCCCCCCCCTCACGACTTCTTTTCCTAACCCATCCAATGAAAATTTTGAGATATCTATTGTTAAAAATACTTCAAAGATCGGATAAGAAAAACTCCGGTGTCAATACAACCCCTCAGGGCCCGGGGCAGGCGTTCTAAGTTATGCCCTGACGGTATGTATGAGTAGTAATCAACATTATACTTTGCGGGCGCCCCCGTACCAAACAGGTTTTTCTGGTAGGTAAACATTTCTACAGGGCATTACACCTTTGCCAAGAGATTTTTTTTTTAAACTGGTATTTTTTCAATGATGCCCATAGCACTTTGCAGAAACCCGTGAATGTAGGACTGAAAGTCCGTTCGTAGTATATCTGAATCCAATTACTAATCATTTTAAGTTGAAAATTGTGACGTAAAAATAACTCTATTTGCGAATTTTTTTTTGCGAAAAGGTGTTTTGCGTAAAGGTATTGCGTTGGTTAAGAATGCCTCACGGGTAATTAAAGAATGGGATGCTTCCATCAACAATACAAAGAATATGCTCAGATACTTAATAGATTTGACGCCTACAAGAGACATTGGTAAAAGGTATTCAATAGCTTAATTGAAAAGTAACGATAGAATGACATTGTGACTTGACCTCGCTTTACCTCTCCGATGTGGTCTGTATAATACACAAGTAACGTTTGAAAAGTATTGTCAATTTAAAAAGAAATGGCTGAAAAGTGTTTTGAGGGGGATGGGTTGCATGGAGGGTTGAGTTTGCACGAGGGTTCAGTTAAAGGGGATACAGTTACACGGGGGTTTAGTTAAATTGGGTGGGTTGCACGAGGGTTCAGTTAAATTGGGTTGAGTTGCACGAGGGTTCAGTAGCACTAGGGTTCAGTAGCACGGGGGTTCAGTTGTACAGGGTTTCGATTATAAAGGGGTTCAGTGACATGGGGGGTTCAGTTGCACGGGGGTTGAGTTAAATGGGGCTTGAGTTCCACGAGAGTAGTGCTTTGTCGTGGTTTAGCTTGTCACAGTTACATTCTCTTGATCTTTCAAAGTTCAGTTTGATTTTATTTCATTGATTCTTTTTGTTTGCATGTCCGGGCTGGTGTTTGCAAGTCCAAGTTGGGTTTTCAGACCTACGTTTTTAGATTTTCGTGGGTGTTTGGATGTTTCGCCGAAAAAAAAAAAAACATAGTTGTACCCTCAACGGCTCGCTCTTTACATTGTCCAAGTTGGGTTTTCAGACCTACGTTTTTAGATTTTCGTGGGTGTTTGGATGTTTCGCCGAAAAAAAAACATAGTTGTACGACTCAGTTGCCTGATTCCGTGTGGTTTTTCTTTACTTAGTGCTCATTAAAAACGAAGTTTTTGTTTTAAATAAGTAGTTTTTGTATCTGTTAAAAGAGCTTTAAGGGGTTTGAGAGACTCTGTTGCCTGATTCTGTGTGGTTTTTCTTTACTTAGTGCTCATTATAAACGAAGTTTTTTTGTTTTAAATAAGTAGTTTTTGTATCTGTTAAAAGAGCTTTAAGGGGTTTGAGAGACTCTGTTGCTTGATTCCGTGTGGTTTTTCTTTACTTGGTGCCCATTAAAAACGAAATTTTTGTGTTAAATAAGTAGTTCTTGTATCTTTTAAAAGAGCTTTAAGGGGTTTGAGAGACTCTGTTGCCTGATTCCGTGTGGTTTTTCTTTACTTAGTGCTTATTAAAAACGAAATTTTTGTTGTAAATAAGTAGTTCTTGTATCTTTTAAAAGAGCTTTACGGGTTTGAGAGACTCTGTTGCCTGATTCCGTGTGGTTTTCTTTACTTGATACCCATTAAAAAACAAAATTTAGGATTTCTGTTAAATAAATAATTCTTATACATTTTAAAATAGCTTTTACGGGATTTGAGAGACTCTGTAATGCAGTAGTTTTTCAGTAAAGACACTCGATATCCTAAAAGTGTTTAATTCAAACTTTTTTAAAACTTCGAAATTTTTCAACTTTATTTTTTTTTTCTTTTTGTACATAACTTAAAATGTCAAAATATGCTTACAGTTCTAACAATTGCGCTCTGTGATTGGTCAGAGACACGATGTGACTTTCCCACTGGTATTCTATGACCGTTATTGACACTACCTAATCTATTGCATGTATTAAATCAGTATTTTTTACGCAGTGGAACGATAAACACATAAGTCATATCTTTAAAAAAAAGTGAAGATGGAGCATTTTAATAAAGTGTGTTTACATAACAAGGTTATTGTAGCATTGAATGCCGACAAAGAGAAGTATTTAAACTTTGAAACAAAGTACAGGTGGTAGCACTATTGGAAATGTATGCATGCATTGTCATGACAGTAAGGAATTAAATTTCTTTGGAATACCGAAAAAATTCAACTCTATGTTGGTGGTTATGCGAGATTGAGATCTCCAGAGATGATTGCACTCAAAGAGAATGCCAACATAAAAATAATCATTGATGACAGAGGACAACTCCTTGCTACTGTTGCAGGTAACACATTACCTACTGATACATCCAATCGTCACCTTTCGGGTATTAGCATTCAACGGAAGATCAATAAAAGAAAGGCCTTCTCTTCTACTAATATCGTAAACCATATCTTGTCTACGTGCCGAAACTGTTACCTGTGTAAAAATAATGTGATAATAGACAGTGAAATTTCCAGAAAAATAAAAAGGGCATTGTCAGAAAATATCACGATGGAATATAAAGATGAATCGATGAAAAACAAAGCACCAGCAAACGTTACTGCCATTGATCAAACAGTCATTGAACCAAATAATACCAAAGACGAAAAGCATATTGAACCTGTTGATGAGACACCAGTAAAAAACTTTGTATGACTCAAAATGGAATAATGATTATTCTACTGATTACGAACTAAGAGAAGACAATAGCTATAATATCAAGAGAGAACATGGTGAACTATTTTATGGAACAGATTCAAAATATCCAAAGTTAATCTTTGATATTAATAATGTATCATAATATATTTTTTGTATTAATATTCTACATAGCATTATTTCATTAAAAATATATTATGCATTACATTGTTATGTGTTCATTATTTTTAGAGTAAGCTAGCATATCAAACGTTTAGAATGTCTAATAAAACGTCGGAGATATAAGAAAAGGAATTTGCATACATCTATTGTCAGACACATGGGATACATTGACAAAATCTTGGTATCAGAATGAATAAATTATTTATCAACATCCGTTAATGGATATGTGATTATGAAAAAAATTGTAAGTAAGTAAGTAAGTAACAAACTCTTTCTTGAATTCACCTCTTTGTTATACAATACAGAAATTTAATTAAGGAAATTATGAAAAAAAAATTGTAAGTAAGTAACAAACTCTTTCTTGAAATCACCTCTTGGATACACAATGCAAAATTTTAATTTAAGAATTATCAAAAATTGTAAGTAAGTAGCAAATTCTTTCTTGAATTCACCTCCTGGATAAATAAAAAAGACATTTCATTCAAGAAATTATGACAAAATTCATAGTAAGTAACAAACTATTTTTCAAAGTCACCTCTTGGGTACACAATGCAGAAATTTCATTTAATAATTTGAAAAAATTTTAAGCAAGTAACAAACTCTTTCCTGAAGTCACCCTCTTGGATACACAATGCAGAAACTTCATTTAAGAAACTATAAAAAAAATGTAAGTAAGTAAGTAACAAATTCTTTCTTGAATTCACCTGTTGGACAAGCAAAAAGACATTTCGAAGTCAACTCTTGGATACACAATATAGAAATTTCATTCAAGAAATGATGAAAATATTTATAAGTAAGTAACAAACTCTTTATTGATTTCACCTCTTGGATATACAGTACAGATACTTCATTCAAGAAATTATGAAAAAATCGCAAGTAAGTAACTTTTTTTCTCTTTATCACAAACAATTTTCACTTAGCTACACGATGTAGAAATTTAATTCAAGAAATTATGAAAAAATTCTCAGTAAGTAACAATTTCTTTATTTTCACTTAGCTACACGATGTAGAAATTTAATTCAAGAAATTATGAAAAAATTCTCAGTAAGTAACAATTTCTTTCTTGAAGTCAACTCTTGGATGCACAATACGAGAATTTCATTCAAGAAATTATGAAAAAATTGTAACAAAGTAGCAAATTCTTTCTTGAATTCACTTGTTGAATAAACAAAAAGACATTTCATTCAAGAAATTATGACAAAATTCTAAGTAAGTAACAAAATCTTTATTGTTTTCACGAGTTAGATATACGATGTAGAAATTAAATTCAAGAAATTATGAAAAAATTCTCAGTCTAAGTAGCAAATTCTTTCTTGAATTCACCTGTTGGATAAACAAAAAGACATTTCGTTCAAGAAATTATGACAAAATTCTATCGCAAGTAAGTAACTTTTTTTCTCTTTATCATAAACAATTTTCACTTAGCTACATGATGTAGAAATTTAATTCAAGAAATTATGAAAAAATTCTCAGTAAGTAACAATTTCTTTCACGAAGTCAACTCTTAGACCACACAATACGGAAATTTCATTCAAGACATTATGAAAATATTTGTAAGTAAGTAACAAACTCTTTATTGACTTGAATTCACCTGCTGGATAAACAAAGACATTTCGTTCAAGAAATTACGACAAAATTCTAAGTAAGTAACAAACTCTTTACTGTTTTCATGACTTAGATACACGATGTAGAAATTTAATTCAAGAAATTATGAAAAAATTCTCAGTAAGTAACAATTTCTTTCTTGAAGTCAACTCTTGTGTAGAAATTTAATTCAAGAAATTATGAAAAAATTCTCAGTGAATAACAATTTCTTTCTTAAAGTCAACTCTTGGATACACAATACGGAAATTTCATTTAAGAAATTATGAAAAAATTGTAAGCAAGTAACAAACTCTTTCCTGAAGTCACCTCTTGGATACACAATGCACAAACTTCATTTAAGAAACTATGAAAAAAATGTGTAAGTAGGATAACAAATCTTTCTTGAAGTCACCTCTTGGATACACAATACAGAAATTTCATTAAAGGAATTATGAAAAATATTGTAAGTAAGTAGCAAATTCTTTCTTGAATTCACCTGCTCGATAAACAAAAAGACATTTCATTCAAGAAATTATGACAAAATTCTAAGTAAGTAACAAACTCTTAATTGTTTTCACGACTTAGATATACGATGTAGAAATTTAATTCAAGAAATTATGAAAAATTCTCAGTAAAGTAACAATTTCTTTCTTGAAGTCAACTCTTGGATACACAATACGGAAATTTCATTCAAGAAATTTCGTGCGCGCACGTAACCTCGTCTAAATTAACCTTGAAAAAAATGAAATAAAGCTATGTCGACTTTGCATATTTTATTGTGGTGTTGTCTAAAAAAACCAGTCTGGTTGAAAACGTTAGAGTTTTCGTACTGGCCACTTTTTTGCAATGTGTAGGAACCTCTGGGGGAATCCCCCGCTCGTTTGGAAAGGTGCCAAGGAAAGGCAAGCAAATAGCATGTAGTTTCAAAACGTGTTTAATCATGTTTCTTGAATGAAGTATCTGTACTGTATATCCAAGAGGTGAAATCATAAAGAGTTTGTTACTTACTTACAAATATTTTCATAATTTCTCGAATGAAATTTCCGTATTGTGTATCCAAGAGTTTGACTTCAAGAAAGAAATGGTTACTTACTGAGAATTTTTTCATAATTTCTTGAATTTAATTTCTACATTGTATATCTAACTCGTGAAAACAATAAAGAGTTTGTGTTACTTACTTATGAAGTATCTGTACTGTATATCCAAGAGGTGAAATCAATAAAGAGTTTGTTACTTACTTACAAATATTTTCATAATTTCTTGAATTAAATTTCTGCATCGTATATCTAAGTCGTGAAAACAATTAAGAGTTTGTTACTTACTTAGAATTTTGTCATAATTTCTTGAACGAAATGTCTTTTGTTTATCCAGCAGGTGAATTCAAGAAAGAATTTGCTACTTACTTACATTTTTTCATAATTTCTTTAATGAAATTTCTGTATTGTGTATCCAAGAGGTGACTTCAGAAAGAATTTGTTACTTACTTACAATTTTTTTCATAGTTTCTTGAATGAAGTATCTGTACTGTATATCCAAGAGGTGAAATCAATAAAGAGTTTGTTACTTACTTACAAATATTTTCATAACTTCTTGAATGAAATTTTCGTATTGTGTATCCAAGAGTTGACTTCAAGAAAGAAATTGTTACTTACTGAGAATTTTTTCATAATTTCTTGAATTAAATTTCTACATCGTATATCTAAGTCGTGAAAACAATTAAGAGTTTGTTACTTACTTAGAATTTTGTCATAATTTCTTGAATGAAATGTCTTTTTGTTTATCCAGCAGGTGAATTCAGAAAGAATTTGCTACTTACTTACAATTTTTTCATAATTTCTTTAATGAAATTTCTGTATTGTGTATCCAAGAGGTGACTTCAAGAAAGAATTTGTTACTTACTTACAATTTTTTCATAGTTTCTTAAATGAAGTTTCTGCATTGTGTATCCAAGAGGTGACTTCAGGAAAGAGATTGTTACTTGCTTACAATTTTTTCATAATTTCTTAAATGAAATTTCCGTATTGTGTATCCAAGAGTTGACTTCAAGAAAGAAATTGTTACTCACTGAGAATTTTTTTCATAATTTCTTGAATTAAATTTCTACACAAGAGTTGACTTCAAGAAAGAAATTGTTACTTACTGAGAATTTTTTTCATAATTTCTTGAATTAAATTTCTACATCGTGTATCTAAGTCATGAAAACAATAAAGAGTTTGTTACTTACTTAGAATTTTGTCGTAATTTCTTGAACGAAATGTCTTTGTTTATCCAGCAGGTGAATTCAAGTCAATAAAGAGTTTGTTACTTACTTACAATATTTTCATAATTTCTTGAATGAAATTTCCGTATTGTGTATCTAAGAGTTGACTTCAAGAAAGAAATTGTTACTTACTGAGAATTTTTTCATAATTTCTTGAATTAAATTTCTACATCATGTAGCTAAGTAAAAGTTGTTTGTGATAAAGAGAAAAAAAGTTACTTACTTGCGATAGAATTTTGTCATAATTTCTTGAAACGAAATGTCTTTTTGTTTATCCAACAGGTGAATTCAAGAAAGAATTTGCTACTTGGACTGAGAATTTTTTCATAATTTCTTGAATTAATTTCTACATCGTATATCTAACTCGTGAAAACAATAAAGATTTTGTTACTTACTTAGAATTTTGTCATAATTTCTTGAATGAAATGTCCTTTTGTTTATTCAACAAGTGAATTCAAGAAAGAATTTGCTACTTAGTTACAATTTTTTCATAATTTCTTGAATGAAATTCTCGTATTGTGTATCCAAGAGTTGACTTCAAGAAAGAAATTGTTACTTACTGAGAATTTTTTCATAATTTCTTGAATTAAATTTCTACATCGTGTAGCTAGTGAAAATAAAGAAATTGTTACTTACTGAGAATTTTTCATAATTTCTTAAATTAAATTTCTACATCGTGTAGCTAAGTGAAAATTGTTTTGTGATAAAGAGAAAAAAAAGTTACTTACTTGCGATTTTTTCATAATTTCTTGAATGAAGTATCTGTACTGTATATCCAAGAGGTGAAATCAATAAAGAGTTTGTTACTTACTTACAAATATTTACATCATTTCTTGAATGAAATTTCCATATTGTGTATCCAAGAGTTGACTTCGAAATGTCTTTTTGTTTATCCAACAGGCGAATTCAAGAAAGAATTTGTTACTTACTTACTTACATTTTTTTATAGTTTTTTAAAATGAACTTTCTGCATTGTGTATCCAAGAGGTGACTTCAGGAAAGAGTTTGTTACTTGCTTAAAATTTTTTCAAATTTTTTAAATAAAATTTCTGCATTGTGTACCCAAGAGGTGACTTCGAGAAAGAGTTTGTTACTTACTATGAATTTTGTCATAATTTCTTGAATGAAATGTCTTTTTTTATTTATCCAGGAGGTGAATTCAAGAAAGGAATTTGCTACTTACTTACAATTTTTGATAACTTCTTAAATGAAAATTCTGCATTGTGTATCCAAGAGGTGACTTCAAGAAAGAGTTTGTTATTTACTTACAATTTTTTTTCATAATTTCCTTAATTAAATTTCTGTATTGTATAACAAAGAGGTGAATTCAAGAAAGATTTTTTACTTACTTACTTACTTACAATTTTTTCATAATGACATATCCATTAACGGATGTTGATAAATAATTTATTCATTCTGATACCAAGATTTTGTCAATGTTTTCCCATGTGTCTGACAATAGATGTATGCAAATTCCTTTTCTTATATCTCCGACGTTTTATTAGACATTCCAAACGTTTGATATGCTAGCTTACTCTAAAAATAATGAACACATAACAATGTAATGCATAATATATTTTTAATGAATAATGCTATGTAGAATATTAATACAAAAATATATTATGATACATTATTAATATCAAAGATTAACTTTGGACATTTTGAATCTGTTCCATAAAATAGTTCACCATGTTCTCTCTTGATATTATAGCTATTGTCTTCTCTTAGTTCGTAATCAGTAGAATAATCATTATTCCATTTTGAGTCATACACAGTTTTTACTGGTGTCTCATCAACAGGTTCAATATGCTTTTCGTCTTTGGTATTATTTGGTTCAATGACTGTTTGATCAATGGCAGTAACGTTTGCTGGTGCTTTGTATTTTAATCGATTCATCTTTATATTCCATCGTGATATTTTCTGATAATGCCCTTTTTATTTTTCTGGCAATTTCACTGTCTATTATCACATTATTTTTTACACAGGTAACAGTTTCGGCACGTAGACAAGATATGGTTTACGATATTAGTAGAAGAGTAGGCCTTTCTTTTATGATCTTCCGTTGAATGCTAATACCCGAAAGGTGACGATTGGATGTATCAGTAGGTAATGTGTTACCTGCAACAGTAGCAAGGAGTTGTCCTCTCTATCATCAATGATTATTTTTATGTTGGCATTCTCTTTGAGTGCAATCATCTCTGGAGATCTCAATCTCGCATAACCACCAACATAAGAGTTGAATTTTTTTTCGGTATTCCAAAGAAATTTAATTCCTTACTGTCATGACAATGCAATGCATACATTTCCAATAGTGCTACCACCTGTACTTGTTTCAAAGTTTAAATACTTCTCTTTGTCGGCATTCAATGCTACAATAACCTTGTTATGTAAACACACTTTATTAAAATGCTCCATCTTCACTTTTTTTTTTAAAGATATGACTTATGTGTTTATCGTTCCACTACGTAAAAAATACTGATTTAATACATGCAATAGATTAGGTAGTGTCAATAACCGGTCATAAATACCAGTGGGAAAGTCACATCGTGTCTCTGACCAATCACAGAGCGCAATTGTTAGAACTGTAAGCATATTTTGACATTTTAAGTTATGTACAAAAAGAAAAAAATAAATAAAGTTGAAAAATTTCGAAGTTTTAAAAAAGTTTGAATTAAACACTTTTAGGATATCGAGTGTCTTTACTGAAAAACTACTGCATTACAGAGTCTCTCAAATCCCGTAAAGCTATTTTAAAATGTATAAGAATTATTTATTTAACAGAAATCCTAAATTTTGTTTTTAATGGTATCAAGCAAAGAAAAACCACATGGAATCAGGCAACAGAGTCTATCAAACCCCGTAAGTTATTTTAAAAGATACAAGAACTACTTATTTACAACAAAAATTTCGTTTTTAATGAGCACTAAGTAAGAAAAACCATACGGAATCAGGCAACAGAGTCTCTCAAACCCCTTAAAGCTCTTTTAAAAGATACAAGAACTACTTATTTAACACAAAAATTTCGTTTTTAATGGGTATCAAGTAAAGAAAACCACACGGAATCAGGCAACAGAGTCTCTCAAACCCCGTAAAGCTCTTTTAAAAGATACAAGAACTACTTATTTACAACAAAAATTTCGTTTTTAATAAGCACTAAGTAAAGAAAAACCACACGGAATCAGGCAACAGAGTCTCTCAAACCCCTTAAAGCTCTTTTAAAAGATACAAGAACTACTTATTTAACACAAAAATTTCGTTTTTAATGGGCACCAAGTAAAGAAAAACCACACGGAATCAAGCAAAAGAGTCTCTCAAACCCCTTAAAGCTCTTTTAACAGATACAAAAACTACTTATTTAAAACAAAAACTTCGTTTATAATGAGCACTAAGTAAAGAAAAACCACACGGAATCTGGCAACAGAGTCTCTCAAACCCCTTAAAGCTCTTTTAACAGATACAAAAAACTACTTATTTAAAACAAAACTTCGTTTTTAATGAGCACTAAGTAAAGAAAAACCACACGGAATCAGGCAACTGAGTCGTACAACTATGTTTTTTTTTCGGCGAAACATCCAAACACCCACGAAAATCTAAAAACGTAGGTCTGAAAACCCAACTTGGACAATGTAAAGAGCGAGTCGTTGAGGGTACAACTATGTTTTTTTTCGGCGAAAAATCCAAACACCCACGAAAATCTAAAAACGTAGGTCTGAAAACCCAACTTGGACTTGCAAACACCAGCCCGGACATGCAAACAAAAAGAATCAATGAAATAAAATCAAACTGAACTTTGAAAGATCAAGAGAATGTAACTGTGACAAGCTAAACCACGACAAAGCACTACTCTCGTGGAACTCAAGCCCCATTTAACTCAACCCCCGTGCAACTGAACCCCCCATGTCACTGAACCCCTTTATAATCCAAACCCTGTACAACTGAACTGAACCCCCGTGCTACTGAACCCTCGTGCAAACTCAACCCAATTTAACTGAACCCTCGTGCAACCCAACCCAATTTAACTAAACCCCCGTGTAACTGTATCCCCTTTAACTGAACCCTCGTGCAACTCAACCCTCCATGCAACCCATCCCCCTCAAAACACTTTTCAGCCATTTCTTTTTAATTGACAATACTTTTCAAACGTTACTTGTGTATTATACAGACCACATCGGAGAGGTAAAGCGAGGTCAAGTCACAATGTCATTCTATCGTTACTTTTCAAATAAGCTATTGAATACCTTTTACCAATGTCTCTTGTAGGCGTCAAATCTATTAAGTATCTGAGCATATTCTTTGTATTGTTGATGGAAGCATCCCATTCTTTAATTACCCGTGAGGCATTCTTAACCAACGCAATACCTTTACGCAAATACCTTTTCGCAAAAAAAAAATTCGCAATAGAGTTATTTTTACGTCACAATTTTCAACTTAAAATGATTAGTAATTGGATTCAGATATACTACGAACGGACTTTCAGTACTACATTCACGGGTTTCTGCAAAGTGCTATGGGCATCATTGAAAAAATACCAGTTTAAAAAAAAAAATCTCTTGGCAAAGGTGTAATGCCCTGTAGAAATGTTTACCTACCAGAAAAAACCTGTTTGGTACGGGGGCACCCGCAAAGTATAATGTTGATTACTACTTGTATGGTTCTTATGAAAGGGATGCTTGTATAAACTTTATAGAGGGCTTATTTGATTGGAAATTGAAAGTTCTTGTTCACTTCTTAAGAGTCAAGAGATCGGAGACCCCCCCCCCGGCCTTTCCCCCCAAATCCTTTCGCAAAAAAGTTTGAGACAGCCATTTTTTTTTTTAATATTTCAAAATTAGATAACAAAAACTCCGCTGTCGACAAAGCCCCCCCAGTGTCTGGGGGGTAGGCGTTGTGATTGTTGTCCTAGGGGCGTATCTGGTTTTTATGAAAGGGATGCTCATATAAACTTCAGAGAGGCCTGATTTGATTGGGAATGCAAATTTCTAGTTCACTTTATAAGAGTCAAAAGATATTGGAGGGCAACTAGCCCCCCGCCCCGCAAAACACCCATTTTTCCTCAAACCAATCCTATAAAAAGTTTGGGATAGCCATTTCGTTAAAAATAGTTCAAAGGTCAAATAAGAAAGACTCCTGTGTCGACACAATCCTTCAGGGCCCGGGATAGGCATTTTAAGTAATGCTCTGGAGGTAGATATGCTTCTTATGGAAGGGATAAACGTATGAAATTCAGAGAGATCTCATTTGATTAGAAATTGACAGTTCTAGTTCAGTTTTTGAGAGTGAAAAGATATCAGAGCGCAACTATCCCCCCAGGCCCTATTTTTCTCAAACCCATCTAATAAGAACATCGAGAGAGTAAATTTTTTTCAAAGTGGTTCAAAGGTCAAATAACAAAAACTCCAGTATTAATATACCCCCCCCCCAGGGCCTGGGGCAGGCGTTTACAAGTTATGCCCTGGGGGCATATGTGGTTCTTATAGACGGGTTGCTCGTATGAACTTCAGAGAGGGCTCATTTGAATAGAAATTGAAAGTTGTAGCTCAATTCTTAAGAGTCAAGAGAGATCGGAGGGCAACTAGCCCCACCCACGCCCTTTTTTCCCATAACCATCCGACACAAATCTTAAGCCAGCCATTTTTTTCAAAATAGTTCAGAAGCCAGATAACAAAACTCCGGTGTCGACACATCCCCCAATGCCGGGGGGCAGGCACTGTAAGTTATATCCTGGGGCCGTAAAGGTTCTAATGAAAGATATGCTCGTATAAACATCAGAGAGGGCTCATTTGATTGGAAATTAAAAGTTCTAGTTCACTTTCTCAGAGTCAAAAAAGACCGGAGGGCAACTAGCCCCCCCCCCCCCCCCACGCCTTTTTCTTCCCCAAATCGATCCGATAAAAATTTTGAGGTGGCCATTTAGTTAAAAATAGTTCAAACATTAGACATTAAAACTCCGGGGTCGACACAAGCCCCCAGGGCTCGGGGAGAGGCGTTGTAAGCTATACCCTGGGGGCATATATGGTTCTTATAGAAGGGATACTCGAATAAACTTCAGAGAGGCCTCATTTGATTGAAAATGGAAATTTCTAGTTCACTTTTAAAGAGTCAAAAGAGAACGAAGGGTAATTAGCCCCCCGCCCTCCCAAGCCCTTTTCCCCCAGCCTATCCAATAAAAATTTGGAGGTAGCCATTTTGTTAAAAATATTTCAAACATCAGATAATAAAAACTCCGAAGTCTTTTCGTTTTACTGAAACTATAATGTCTTGAACAGTCTTGGAAACTATAAACAAAATCAAATCGAATATTTGATATATATTGATATTAATCAAACAGTTCGTGGTAACGAACTGTAAGTAAGGAGCGACCCGGCTCAATGGTAACCGAAACTCTAGATTATTTTGATACAAATAGATACATCAAAAGAATCAAATTTTAATGTTGATTTCAAATATATAAGTTTCATTAAGTTTAATTGTACCTATCAAAAGTTAGGCGCCTGAGAAAATTTGGCTGATTTTTGAAAAAAGGGAGGAAAGACCCCCTAAAAGTTATAGGACCTTAATGAAAACCACACCATCATATTCAGCGTATCAGAGAACCCTACTGTAGAGGTTTCAAGCTCCCATCTACAAAAATGTGGAATTTTGCATTTTTTGCCAGAAGAAAGATCACGGGTGCGTGTTTATTTGTTTGTTTTTTTTTTTTCCCCAGGGGTGATCGTATCGACCCAGTTGTCCTAGAATATCGTGGGAGGGCTCATTGGAATGGAAATTAAAAGTTCTAGTGCCCTTTTTAAGTGACCAAAAAAAATGGAGGGCAACTAGGCCCCCTCCCACGCTCATTTTTTTCCCAAAGTCACCTGATCAAAATTTTGAGATAGCCATTTTGTTCAGCATGTTCGAAAATATAATAAGTATGTCTTTTAGGATGACTTAATCCCCCGAAATTCCCGGGGGGAGGGCTGAAAGTTATGAACTTTACCCAATGTTAACATATAGTATTGGTTTATTTGGAAGTATACAGACGTTTTCAGGGGAGATTTTTCCTGGTAGTGGGGGGGGGTGGTTCGGGGGTTATGTGGGAGGATCTTTCCATGAAGGAAGTTTTCATGGGGGAAGGGACATTGCTATGAAGGGGACGCCGGACTTCCCAGCATTATTTAAAGCAAGATCAGAAATTTAATATAAAAAAACAACTATTTCAACTGCAATAGCAGCAACATCGAAACTTCAAACGAACAAAAAATATTACATATATGATTGGGTTCACCCCGTAGTCAATACCTCGCTCTTTAAGCCAAAGATTTTTTAGTACTTTCATAAGAGCTCTTTATTCTAATTAACGGCCTTTGTGATTAAGCGGTCATTTTTAAAGAATTGGAACAAAATTCGAACTTTCGCTTAAAGAGCAAGGTATTGACTAGGGGGCGAACCCCCTAATAAACAAATTAAAAATATATATGAATATAGAAGTTCGTTACGTAAGTTAATTCGTAAGTTACGTATATTTATTACTAATAAAAAAACGTTCGTAAATATAATTAAACAAGTTTCGAGAAAGCCATTTAACTAAATAAAAGTAAATGCCTTAATATGGAAATTTTGTTTTTAATTATTCATGTACGGTGAGCCAAGATCAAAACCTGCATTTATTCAAAAACTTTCAAAAATTAAATAAAAAAAACAAGTTTTTTTAACTGAAAGTAAGGAGCGACAATAAAACTTAAAACGAACAGAAATTATTCCGTATATGAAAGGGGCTGTCCCCTCCTCAACGCCTCGCTCTTTACGCTAAAGTTTGACTCTGTCTCAAACTTTATTTTTTAAAACAATAAAAAAACTTTAGCGTAAAGAGCGAGGCGTTGAGGAGGGACAGCCCCTTTCATATACGGAATAATTTCTGTTCGTTTTAAGTTTTAATTGTCGCTCCTTACTTTCAGTTTAAAAAACTTGTTTTTTTTTATTTTTGTTGAAAGATCCATCAGTTTAAAGATTTTATTTCACTGTAATTTTATTTTCATTTTCAATGCTGTAAGAACTGGAAAAGAAAATATTTGGAATATAAGTTGTTTTCAGAATGACGCAGTAGGCTTTAGGTTATGGCAGTTAAGGAAGCGGGCAGTATTCCAAACTCTTGTTTGTAGTGAAACTATATTCGTCTTGAATAATTTTAGAAAGAACTAATAAATTAAACTGAACATTTTATTTATAATGATATTAATTGCTGAAAGCTCATCAGTTCAAAATTTTACTGTAATTTAATGTTTATTTTCAATATTAAGTACAAAAGCAAATGTTTGTAATACAATTCGTTTTTGGTAAAGTGTCGATGACTCAGTAGGTTTTAGACTTTTACAGTGAGAGAAGGAGGCGATACCCAAACTCTTGTTTGTAATGATTTTTTGTTCGTTTCAAGCCTGATTTGCATATTCAATTTAAATTTCACTCGTTTTAAGATGTATTTTTTCATTTACGTTAGTATCTATTGTCTGTTTGTTTCCATTGATTGTTTATTTAATTTCTGTTCGTTTTGGGTTTCATTTATACTTGAATAGCAAAATATTATTTTTCATTTTAAGCTTGATTTGCATATTTAATTTAAGTTACTCGCTTTAAGATTTATTTATTCATTTATATTATTACTTGTTGTATGTTTTTTTGCTATGATTGTTTATTTCAATTTTGCCAAATTTGCAAATTTGAATTTCAACACAATAAAATTGTACCTTAATTCTAAGTTTTCAGTTTTTTTTTCTCTGTTATTTGAGTAGAATTTTAAGCCATATCAACGGTTATTTTTCCAAAATTTAGGAAATGTATTTGCGCATATTTGAAACCTGATAAATTGGGATTGAGCAAAGGTGTGAAGCTAAAAATACTTTTCTTGTACTTCATTTAAGCAGAACATCTATTACCAAGGTTTCACTTTGCAACACATAGTTTTTAAAGGTCATGAAAGATCAGTGCCCTCTAGAGGGAGAAGAAGTGGAGGTAAGTACTTCAAATTACCTTCCCAGGCATATTTTAATATGTATATCCATCCCTGAAAGTTTCATTTTCCTAACCTAACCTCTTTCCAAGGTAGCAAATCTATCTGGATAGCACATCTATCTACCTCTGGACCTATCTTAATTCTATTCATACTAGAAAACCGGTGTTTTCTAATATGTGTCTTCAATTGTTTCAAAACACTGCAGTTTGTAAGGCAGTTCCATATTTTCGTATGTGTTGCTTGGTTGAACTGTGAAAATAAATAAACAAAAATTTCCCTTTGACAATCAGCTGATTCCCAAAGAAAAACTAGATTTTTAGTCAAACTAGATTTTAGTCAAACTACCAAGCATATCAAAATAAAATCTTTTTTGCCCTCTGGACCTATCTTAGTATCCTATAAATGCCAGAAAACCGGTATTTTCTAATATATGTCTTCAATTGTTTCAAAACACTGCAGTTGGTAGGCAGTTCAATATTTTCGCCAGTGCTGCTACGTTGAACTCTTGTGGCAGTCCCCTGTCTAGTTGGTGGTTGGAGGTTTTTGAGTTGAATGATTTTTTTTTTTACTATTTTCTTCTCTTGTGTTGAGTCTCTTAGAGCTGGGAATGCATTATGTTGAAGGTTGTTTTTATATATATATATATATATATATATATATATATATATATATATATATATATATATATATATATATATATATATATATATATAGATATATTTATAGATTTTTTTTTTCTCCTGGCCATAGAACCTTACGAGGGAGACTATGTGGAATTGTTTTTTGTCGTGAGTTTTTTGATCGAATAAATTAATTGATTGAATTGTGAAAATAAATAAGCAAAAATTTGCTTTAGCAATCTGCTGATCCCAAAGAAAACTATAACTTCAAAGCAAGGGCGTAACTCCAGCATTTCTATTGAGTGGCAAGAGGGGTACTCATCTGGAGAGTCAAGGGGCATGAGCTGTGTAATAATTTTTTCTTCAAATTGTTGATAGGTAACTCCCCCCCCCCTTGCCTCTCCCAAACGACACCACTGCTTCAAATGTATGTTAAACCTTCTAAGATGTTTGGTGTCACGTATTTTTAGCTTATTCTTTCACTGATTTTTACCCACTTTTTTTTTTAATTTTAACGCCTGCTACTGCCAAAAACTGCATAATTGATATCACATTTTCATTAAAATTTGGATTTCCAATTTTTCAGATGTATATGATTGTAACACATAAAATGTTCAAACAATCACATTTCATTATCCTCAGTACTTCAACTAATGCTGCTTCTGGGATGACGGCCTTCAACATTTTCAGAATGTCCGGTGCTTATTACAAATTCTGCCCTGTTAATTTTTGCTTTGCATATTCTTGATTATATCACCCGTGAATAAATTTGTACATGTCGTAGCTTACTAATGTTGTTGCTCCAAAGCAGCTGATAGTGTCAAAATACTATTTGGCGATGTAGAGGCTGTGCTTGCTATTTAAGAGCAGAAATTGTTTGCTTAACAAGCTACGGATTTGAAAGTCAATAACTGATCAGTTTGATAATGAAATACAACAGACAAATTGACTACAAAGTTTTGACAAGCCAAAAATAAAATTAGAATATACTCGTGTCAGATCTTGTTCATCACGCCATTAATTAAACAGTCGCAATTGCTGTAGTTTCAGTTTAAAACGTCATGAGTTTTAACGAAAATTATTTCAAAACCTTATAAAAGCCAACTAATTTCCATTCAACCGTTTTTCCACAACTTGCTCCCACTTCATTTTAAAACATGTTAAATAAAAAAAAATCAACAAAAAGTGGAGAGAATTAAAACTTTCAAGAATCTAACTTATAATGAGACTATACCTGAAACAAACAGAAATTGCAATGAAAGATTTTCTGTTCTAAAACGAACAAAAAAATAAAATTAGCAAATGAAGTCAAAAACAAAAAAAAAACAAAATGAAGTCAAACTTAAAACGAACATAATTTACAACAAATCAGTGCGGCACTGCAATCCCCTTCAAAACTTAGAAAGCTAGGAGGCTGTTTTCTGCTTTGATCAAAACTAAATAATAATAATAATAATAATAATTTATTACAAACCCGCTTATAAAAAAGAAGCATGAAGAAGCGGAGCAAAACAAAAGAAAAGAGAAAATAAAGACGAAAACAAATCAACCGAACATAATAATCTACTAAATACAAAACAAATCACACTTCAACTATCAAGCAAGAAAGTCGCTGGGAAATCAAATAATAGTGCCCTGTGTTTCACGAGAGCTTGTTTTTCAAAATTCGGCATGACTCAACAGGATCAGGTATATGATACTTTTCTAGCAGACCAGTGTTACGGAGGTAAAGTGGCAGACCAAGCAGAAACTTTAAATATTTGCAAAAGCCTGAACGGATTCGCAACATATCCGAATTCGATAGCCAATGCCAAACGGGTGAGATGTAGTCAAAAGGGAAGAGCGACGGCACGATACAACCTAGCAAGAATATGCTTATTAAATTTAAACTTCAGAGCTGCAAGTTTCTGCATACCCAGACCGAAAACCCGACAGAACCTGGTCAACAAAAAGAGCACTGCGAGCTTCTGAGGTCGCTTCCATATGTGATACCTAGGTACTTCAACTTGCGGCTTGGAAGTAGAATGCTTAACCCATCAGCGCCCAACGTTCCCGTTTGGGAACGTCTCCTTAATTTTTTTTTTGCCAAGAATGTACCAGCTGTGGCAAGTTTTAAGCTTTCCATAGAAATAAAAGGCTAGTCAGTAACAATCTCGAATTTTATGCTCCTTCAATTAGAATCGGTTGATTTTTCAGAATTTTTGAAATCTCGCAAAATTAATTTTTTTTAACCAATAGGTTCGGGTCAAATACCTCCAAAGATGTGTTTTTAAAAAATCTTGCTTTGGTGTCTTAAAACTCTACACTTATCTAGAGTTATCTACCTTAGAATACATGAAGAACTATTTTAAAATATCCATAGAGTAAGGACACAGGATCCGGTAACTAAAAGTGTTCCCAAATTGGAACGTTGGGCGTCTCGGTACCGCAAAATATCTTATGGATCTGAAACTGATGATATATTTTGGTTTGCAGATTAATGCCTAACGTTGCTTATCAAACAGTTTTTGGTAACAATTGTAAGTAAGGAGCGACACGGCTCAATAGTAACCAAAACTATAAAAACAGAATTTTGATACCAGCAGATACATCAAAAGAATTGGATTTTTATGCACACCCTAAAAGTGATAGAATCTTAATGAAAATCAAAACATTATATTCAGCGTATCAGAAAACCCTACTGTAGAGGTATCAAGACCGTATCTGAAAAAATGGAAATTTTGTGTTTTTTGCCAGAAGAAAGATCACGGATGCGTGTTTATTTGTTTGACCCCCCCCCCTCCCCCGAAATTTTTGACCGAGTCGAAAATTAGTCTTAAAAAATACCTTTAAAGACAAAACCTTACCAAAAAAAATATGCTCCCACACTAAATCATTCGGTAAACGTTGTGCAATCGCTTACGCAATTACTAATTGCGTTCCTAATTTACTATCCCATTAATCCTATGCAAGGTCACTGAACATGCAAGGTCAGGTGAACATGGGGTTGCCTAATCGCCAATTAGGTAGACCCATCTTCACCTGACCTTGCATAGTAAATTGGGATTAATGGGAGCTCCAGGTAAATGTTATGAGAGGAGTGTGCAAGATTGTCAGTTCAGTTCAGTTTAATTTCGGACTCGGATAAGAGAAGAGCGATTTTCAACATGAAGAGAAAGTGTGACATTACGTCGTATTTCGTGCCCAAGCGGACCAGGGATGTTTCTGACAATGGCGTTAGCGGGACGTCTGTGGAGCATTCATCTACACCTGAAGATCTGGAGGGCACTGGAGCCATCGTTGAAGCTTCTGAATCACGCACACTGGAACCAACCACGGCGCACCTGCACCAACCAGTCTTTGTCGTCGTTTGCAAACAACATCGGTCGTTTTGTCAACAAATCATCCAATGTCGATGCAAATTCCAAACCGCGTTTGCTGCAGAGCCCGTGGACGCCCGATATCTCTCCTACATTTTTCCAGTATCCGAAAAATGAAAGCTGAAGTTTCAGTTAACTTGGCTCGCTCGTTTCGGTTGGTTGTCCTACTTTCCGTCTGAGGGCACCAACTAGACGCGGCGAGGAATTCACCAGGAGTTGCGACCAATTGTTGAGACGGTGATATTTTGTGGGCGGCAACAAATAAAAAGAACAAGTTTTGGAACTGAAAGGAAGGACTAGCATTAAACATAAAAAGAACAGAAATTATTACGTATATGAAGGGGGTTGCCTCCTCCTCAACACTTCCCTGTTTTGGCTAAAGTTTGTTAGTACTTATTTTTCCAATCAAACGACCCTTGTGTTTCAGGAGTCGTTCTTAAAGAATTGTGAAAAAATCAAACTTTAGCATAGAGAGTGAGATATTAAGGAGGAGGCAAACCCCTTCATATACATAATAAGTTCTGTTTGATTTAAGTTTTAAGGTTGCTCCTTATTTTCAGTTGGAAAAACTGTTTTTTTTTTAATTCAATTTCTGATCGTTTTTTAAATGATCCCAGGAAATCTCGCCCCACCTCCACGGAGAAATATCCTCCCAACGAATATATCCTCTAGACAATTCAATCTTGGTGAAAATTTACCCAGGACAATTTACCTTAACAACTTAAACAGCAAAAAAATTTGTCTTCCCACCCTAAAATGTATGCATACTTACCAATAACGAATACTATGCGTAAACAATGATAATTTTTATAACTTGAAGACCCCTCCCCTAGGGCTGTGGGGGGATCATGTTATATCTAAAGGCATAGTTATTGGTCCTTTTCAACTATGATGGACAAAATGGCTATCTCACAGTTTTAGTCGGACGATTTTAGGGGAAAAAGGATGTGAGAGGGGCCAAGTTGCCGTCCAGTATTTTTGGTCATTCACAAAGGGCACTAGAACTTCTAATTTCCGTCCAAATGAACTTTTGAATGATATTCTAGGAACACTGGGTCGATACGATCACCCCTGGGGAAAAACATCAAGTAAACAAATAAACACACATCCGTGATTTTTCTTCTGGCAAAAAAATTACAAAGATTCACATTTTTACAGATAGAAGCTTAGAACTTCTTCAATAGGGTTGTCTAATACGCTGAATCTAATTTAAGTAACAAATCAAATATATGATTTTCATTAAGATTCTATGACTTTTAGGGGGATTTTTCCCCTTTTTTCGAAAATAAGGCAAATTTTCTCAGGCTCGAAACCTTTGACGGTTAAGACTAAACTTAATGAAACTTATATATTTGAAATCAGCATAAAAATCCAATTCTTGAGATATATCTATTGGCATCAAAGTTCGTTTTTTATAGTTTCGGTTACTATTGAGCCGGTTCGCTCCTTACTTGCAGTTCGTTACCACGATCTGATATTCCTAAATCAATATGTTGCGATGACGACATATACCAATATAAAAGGTTGGCAGGTCGCGTCGCCTTAACAGTTAAAGCTGGTAATTAGCAAAACACTTTTAAAGATTACGATGTCAAGAGACCAAAATTTTTTTATTTTATAAAAATACACTATCTTAAACATTTTGGGAAACATAAGACCCAAGTTATCGATATTAGTAAACTAAATTGAATGCTTACCATCACAGTCAGACTGTCTTCTCTCTCTGATCTCTCTGAATCAGAATGTCTTATGTCTCTGATCTGAATGCCCCCACCCCCTAGGGAAAATCGTCGTTTAAAGGGTCATATAATTAAATCTACTTCTGTATTATACGTTTGTAGTTGAAGGAGATGATTTTTTTTTGTCAAATTGGTCTTAAATCATAAGATTCGAAAACAAAATAAGAGACAAATTAGGTCTTGGCAGGAGGTTTTGTTGCCCTCCAATCTTTACGGTCTCTTAAAAAAGACACCAGAACAAGAAAACAACAAAGAGAAACGCATCTGTGATCTGTCTTCTGGCAGAAACACACAATTCCACATTTGTGCAGATAGGAGATCTTAACCCCCACAATAACATTTTCTGATACGCTGAATATGAAGAACTGATTTACATTAAGATTCATTGACTTTTTTTTTTGGGGGGGGGGGAGGGGCTCTCAGAGCTGTATCCAGGATTTTTGTTTGGGGGGGGGGGGGGTACCCTATTTTTCCCGTGGACTTTGTCTAACAGCCTCGAGCAACATTACGTTAGCTCGAGCCAGTTAGTCCGCCCCTTGCAAACGGGGACACGTCCACTAGGCGAAGTTTCGTATCTTTAAGGGGCTTTTTTTTTAGTTTCGCGAAAACAAGACAAATATTTACATATAGTTAACATATAATACATATAATTAACATATAATTACATATAATACAAACTAATTTTTTTTTTTTTTTTTTTTTTTTTTTGGAGACAGCAAAAACAGTTAACGCAAAAAGAAACCAAATAGTAGGAGTAGTCTATATATTTTTTAGTTTTTTTTTCTTAGCTAAAAGTAAGGGCGAAGCGAACCAATAGTACAGCCAATATCTATAAAACGAACTCCAGGTGATGATTTTTCTTCCCTGCAAAAATGTCGATGACCTTGTCAGGGCAGATGTCAACATCCCTATGGACTGCAAGGAGGGCTAAGCCACTCAGTCGTTCTTCTCCTGTTGAATTTCTCAGCCAGGTTTTGAGCCTTCTAAGCGTTGAGAAACTTTTTTCCGGAATAGCAGTGCTAACAGGTAACGTCGCAAGAACGGCCAGAAGAAGAAAGACATTTGGAAAAAAGGTGGCGTCGCATGCCTGAAGCGAAGACACAGCACCAGTGTTGCCAAGACTTTGAGATAAATTGTACCATTTTTCCAATGAAAGTTGTACCACAAAATATTAATTTGTACCATCTCAACAGTAGTTTAAAAATTCGGCCGGTAGTTATGTTCCATTGATTTCACCGAAAACTGAGAAAAACTTCTAGAGCAAGAGCAGGAAAAATAAACCCAAGGCAGAAGCAACCTCATACCTTGAAATATGAAAAAAGCTTCTATAGACTTTCTCAGCTTAACAAAATAGCAGACCCAAACCGATAAAAGCATTTAAGAAGAAGGTTTCAGTAAAATTTTCTGAAAGCGTTCTCGAATCTGATTGTTGGGGTTAGTCCTTTCGAAATTTTGGGCATTAAGGCGAATAACGGATAAAGTAAGAAGGCCAATAACGCAGTGTCAATAACCTGTAATCAAACAGTTCGTGGTAAAGAACTGTAAGTAAGGAGCGACCCGGCTCAATGATAACCGAAACTCTAGAAAACGGGTTTTGGATACCATTAGATACATCGAAAGAATTAAATTTTAATGCTGATTTCAAATATATAAGTTTTATCAAGTTTAGTCCTACCCATCAAAAAATACGCGCCTGAGAAAATTTGACTGATTTTCAAAAAAGGGGGAAAGACCCCCTAAAAATTATAGAACCTTAATGAAAATCCCACCATCGTATTCAACGCATCAGAGAACCGTACTGTAGAGGTTTCAAGCTCCTGTCTGCAAAAATGTGGAATTTTGCATTTTTTTGCCAGAAGACAGATCACAGATGCGTGTTTATTTGTTTTTTTGTTGTTTTTTTTTTTCTCAGGGGTGATCGTATCGACCCAGTGGACCTAGAATATCGTGGGAAGGCTCATTGGAACAGAAATTAAAAGTTCTAGTAGCCTTTTTAAGTGACCAAAAAACGGAGGGCAACTAGGCCCCCTCCCACGCTCATTTTTTCCCAAAGTCACCCGATCAAAATTTTGAGATAGCCATTTTGTTCAGCATGGTCGAAAATATGATAACTATGTCCTTTAGAATGACTCAATCCCCCGAAGTCTCTGGGGGAGGGCTGAAAGTTATGAATTTTACCCAATGTCAACAAATAGTATTGGTAATTGGGAAGTATACAGACGTCTTCAGGGGGGATTTTTTCTGGTAGTGGGGGAGTGGGTGGGTCAAGGGGTTATGTGGGAGGATCTTTCTATGAAGGAATTTTTCATGGGGAAGGGACATTGCTATGAAGGGGGCGCCGGATTTCCCAGCATTATTTAAAAAAGATCAGAAATTAGATATAAAAAAAGCTTTTCAACTGAAAGTAAGGAACAACATCAAAACTTAAAACGAACAGAAAATATTACGTATATGATTGGGTTCACCCCCTAGTCAGTACCTCGCTCTTTAACCCTCTCGCGGGCGAATTTCCAATTTTTGAAATAAACTGACAGGACAAAGTTCTTTCCTATGTAGAAAAATACGTAGATTTCAGATATGTATTCAGAAAGTGACAAAAAAGGATAAAAAGGTAAAATATGCTACTGCACACATATGGGGACGCCGCCCAGAAAACACTCTTTCGAAAGGCTTATCGGACACTGTGAAAGTTCTCGAAACATTCAGGGCACAATGCGACTTTGCATTTTTTTGCAGATGAATCTCGCTTTACTCGTGCAGTTCTTGTCCTGGCATCGAGAAGCGTTATTTTTGTCGGACTTGCCAGGCCAATGGCCACTCAGACCATCAAGTCGGATCTCGTTTGGGATAGCAATGACAGTCCTTTTTCTGACAAAGCCGATTTTTGAAAGCCGACAAGGGCTTGTCCTCATCCGCACCATCCCTTTGTTCGTCATAGCAGTTTTTGTTAAGTTTCGAAAGTCGTTTTTGTAAAGTTAAGTCAGCGAATCCATCAAATCCACGCCTCCCATACACTTATTATATTCCTTGACTGCGTATGGCCTTTCAACCGCCACTTTCAATTTCGCTGTGCTGCACCATCTCTGGACACTGTCAGTTGGGGCATAACCAGCGAAGGATGAACAAACATTTACGAGATTGTTGTCTTTCCAGCGTAAAACCGTCACTCCTTCAGCAGACTTAGCAAACGACGATGTTCCTCGCTTTTTCTTTTTCATTTTGACTTCTGTTATTAGCTTAGGTGCAGCATCTCCAAGTCGATTTGCGCGAAGGGTTCCAACACTATAAATCTTTTCCTTTGCTATTGCTTCCACCAGAGATACCGAGTGAAAAAATTTGTCGAAATACACTTTAGCGTTTGTGTTTTCGAGGCCACGAGTGAGTTTCACAACCACGTCTCCTCCTAACCCGTACGCTGGTGGGTTGCGGTTGGCACCGCTGCCCTGATATGGCTCAAAATCATGTACATATCCTGAGACTCCAGCCCGAACCCAAATTTTGAAACCCCACTTAGTTGGTTTACATGCCATATACTGCTTGTGGCTGCTTCTTCCCTTGAAGGTGACCATCGTCTCGTCTATTGAACTGTATCCTTTGTCGGCCACTGCTGCTTTGAAAGAGGTGCGCAACATCTCGAAAAATGGGCGGATCTTGTAGTATTTGTCACCATCAGGGCTACTTTGTTGAGTAGTGAAATGTAAACATTCTCTGATCTTTTTGAACCTTTTGCTTGAAATATAATCAGCAATCTGAGGTAGCCTCAGGCTATTTGACCAGTAGTTTTCAATTCTTGGGTATCGAACATAGCTCATTATCAGAAGGCGTCCAACATAGATGCGTAGTTCTGCTGATGTCAAATTCAACTCATACCCTTTTTTTGACAATGCGTAAGCGTTAGACTCCCTGACGACCATGGCAAGAATTTCGTCGAAAAGAAGTCCCTCAAAGAAATCGACAGGATCCAACTCGTTGCTGAGATTGAGCAAGACCCGACCATCACCAGTGAACGGAGGAACCGACTCTGCTATAGGATTATCGACATTGGCTCTCCAAATACGTCGTCTGGCCTTGACCGGTTTAGATTTCGGGTTGTCTCGTGGAACTTTGGTTTTAGCTGCAATCCCACTGTTAGACTGTGAAGGAGTGATCTGTGATCTTCCATCTGAAACTGAACTGTTGACAGCAGGTCTGCTTGCGACGTCACAAAAGAAGCAGAAATGTTGGGCTCCGTGCTTGGGCTTTTCCTTTTCCTCGCATAAGTTCTAGCAACACGCTGGAGAGATGGTTCCGTTCAATCAGGTTCCGCTACCTCGTGGTCTACACTGTCTTCGTCTGTAGCTCTCTCTTGCGTATCTTTAGCCGCTGGGCTCGATCCGGTAGCAAGTTGGACGTCCTCTTCTTCACATGGAGGCTGCCAAGTGGGATCTCTGCCATCTTCTTCGTCGGAGGATAGATCTGATTGGTCTGAATCGATTCCATTGTCACTATCGTCTTCAAACATGATTTTCATGATTTCTTCATCAAGCCTGATTTTTTGCCGAGTCATCTGTAAAGAACAGAAGATTTACTAGTTTGCGAGTACAAGGCACAAGCGGGGACAAATGAACATTAGTGTTACCTGTGGCAACAGTAGTGTTACTAGTGTTACCTACGGAAACTATACGGAACAAAAACTATACAGAAAGCTGGCGCTAATGGGCAATGTCATCATGCGGGGACAGAAGGAAAATAGATGGCTCAACTGTATGGAATATTCAGAAGTTGAAAAAATTACTCTAACACACTTCTAAGGGTACGAATTCTCTGAGAAAAAATTCCCGACTTCCCCAGGTCAGCAATAATGTCTATAAAATAAAGAAAAAGTGGAGTTACCTTGCAAATCCTTGATAAAACTCAAATTACAATTTTCTGCTAAAATGGCAGGAAGAAAGCACAGCTTATCCGGTAGACGGCTCTTCAGGGATGTTTATGGAAGAGTCTGCAATCAGATGGCACCAGGAAACATATGTTAAATGCTCAGCATTGGGTTAAGAGGGGGCTACAATTAAGTGTCCCCAAAACCAACCAGCGCCCGCGAGAGGGTTAACCCAAAGATTTTTAGTACTTTCATAAGAGCTATTTATTCTAAATAACGGCCTTTGTGATTAAGGGGTCATTTTTAAAGAATTGGAACAAAATTCGAGCTTTAGCTTAATGAGCGAGGTATTCACTAGGGGGCGAACCCCCTGAAATACGTATTAAAAATATATGAGTATAGAAGTTCGTTACGTAGCCTAAGTTACTTCGTAAGTTACGTATATTTATTACTAATAAAAACATTCGTAAATAAAATTAAAAAAGTTTCGAGAAAGCCATTTAACCAAATAAAAGTGAAATTAATCTACAAATTTGTTTTAATTATTCATGTACGGTGAGCTAAAATCGAGCCCTTCATTAGTTCAAAAACGTTCAAAAATAAATAAAAAAACAAGCTTTTTTAACTGAAAGTAAGGAACGACGTTAAAACTTAAAACGAACAGAAATTATTCCGTATATGAAAGGGGCTGTCCCCTCCTCAACGCTTTGCTCTTTACGCTAAAGTTTGACTTTCTCACAACTCTATTTTTTAACAATAAAAAACTTTAGCGTAAAGAGCGAGGCGTCGAGAGGAGGGGAGAGCCCCTTTCATATGCGGAATAATTTCTGTTCGTTTTAAGTTTTAACGTCGTTCCTTACTTTCAGTTAAAAAAAACTTGTTTTTTTATTTAATCCACCACGCCATGAAAGTGGCTAACACCACAGATTCCTATGGGTCCACGGACCAGGCTACCCACCGGCGAGCTACACGTTGACCACATAACTCACTGGTCATCCTACATAAGTTCTTGGTTGATTTTACTAATCAGAACCAAATTAATTTAACATAAGTATTTTGACTATATTGCACAAGAAATCATGTTAAACCGTATAAAGGTAATAAAACTGTAACATAAAAAAAAAAAATTTTGTGCTAGTTAGTCATTTCTTCTGCTGTTTCTTCTTGTAGCCCAAATTTTGCATATCCCCTTCCACAGTTTTTCCACTTTTGATGCAGAACTTTTTTCAAGGGTGGTTTCCAATTCTTTGAGACGATCCGTGTAGCTCTGAGAAGCCCGTTCATGGTGGTGAAACAGAGACGATTTCTAATCCTGGTTTTGTTCAGATTGAGAGCTCACAAAGTTCGCTCAGCAGCAGCAGAAGCATGTAGGAGAACAAGTAGGCTTAAAGTGAAATGCCCGAGCAGAGGGAAACGCTTTGACCAATTAACATCTTTTTCCCTGTAAACCCGAGTCCAAAACACGGCTGGATCTGAGTCAATCGAAGTACCAAGCTCAGAGCAAAAGGGTAATCTCTTCCGCTCTAGGACGATATCTTCCAGGTCATTGTCACTCAGTAAACTTGGAAACTGAGCCAGAAGTGGTGCCAAGTTTGACTGATTTTACTCTACTCCCATAGCATAGCGTGGATGAAGCCTGTCAAAGTTTCTTACCTATGAATAACTGGAGTTGAAAAAAAGTTTTCTCATGTCATCACAGAGCACGATCAAAAATTTCTTACGCCCTTTCTTAAACTCAACTGGGGCAGAAAGAGATACTTTTTCTTTGGCAAAAATCACTTCCACTCTGCTCCCACATTCCACGTCTTTGACATCGACGTAGTAGTTGGTGTCATGTGGGCTTATGAGGCGCGAATCATTTTCTTTGGTATAATTGGCAACAAAAAGCGGGATGCTATTGTCTTGTACACTTCAGAAAAACGATTATAGACAAGATTAATCTGAATGTCTTCTGCCTGAAATTGCTTGTTTAGGTCTTCGAAATAGTTCAAAATATACAACAGGAAGGCAAAGTAAGCCTTGAAAACCGCTGACAGCAGATTTCTTAGTATGGCAGTCGCCTTCCCCGCTTGTCGGCCTTCTTAAGAGCTTCCGCACGAAAGTATAAAGTGAAGCAATCCCACTGCTCCAATTATCGAGTAAACAACGGCTTGTCTAGACAACCATAAAGTTGCTACATGTCTCAAAATTCGATGGTCTTTCAATTTCATTTACTTTTGCAATCCTAAAATCTCACTGGCCCGTTTTGAGCTGCAAAAAATATAGCCGTATACATCCTGACAAAAATCTTCGATTTTTTTCGGCTATTTCTTGCCGGCAGATATAGCACGTAAGTGAATGGAATGGCATGAACAACCTAGTACAAATAAATCTGAGCAGTCTTCTGGCAGCTTCGCCTAAACACCACCTTGCTCCCCCCTCATAATCAAAGCATTGTCTGCGGCAAATCTTATTAGGTTTTGGAGCTCCAATTTCTTAAAAAAGTAGTTTAGCTATGGCCCGGTATATATTTTTCGGCTATACATTGCTGAACTTCTATAAGTCACAGCAATAAGTCTCTTATAGGAAAACTGTCTTCTCGACCAACACGATTCAGATCAAGATGGCGAACAACTATAACCAGGCTCTTTTTGTAACTCAAGTCTTTACTTTCATCAACTATCATCGATAATGATGCTTCTTGAGGATTTCGCACAGATCTTCGAAACCAACTTCACCAATAACATCGTTGACGAGCTGTGAACGACGTTAATATTTGGATTATACCAAAAAATCTTCAAATATACCGCATTGTACTAGGACCCTCTAAGTTGTACCAAAAACGGTACAATTGTACCGCGTTGGCAACGTTGCAACTGACGTTGGCAACTAACTGAAGAGTCTTGCACAGTTGAGCAGAAAAGCTAAGGCAGAAAAGCTCTTTGACCACATGGAGACACACAACAAATTGCGACTGGTTCATCATGTCCAGCAACTGCGCCGCTTTTGCAGACGTTTCTGCATTTTAGTTCTCTTCAAGAGCCTCCAGGGATCGCAGGATTGGTCGCTACAGCTCAATAAAGCGCACGACTAAATCATGGCACTCCACCCATCTTGTTTCGCAGAGTCCGGCTAAAGTATGTTTCCTCGAATCCGGTAGTATTTCGTTGATCTTCTCTTTTAAATTCTGTGTCCTGAGTGGGGCAGTATGGTAAAAAACTACAGACTTGTGACAAGACACCGAAGCAATGCTTAAACGCCGGAATAGAGTATACAGAAGAGATAACCAATTTGAGACTGTGCGCAATACAATGGACGTAAAGCGCCTTCGGATACTTTTCACATATACCGGGCTGGAAACCCCTAAGATGCCCACTCATCGCTGCTGCACCATTATATCCCTGACCAACCATCTTGTTCAGATTAAGACCAAGGCTTTCGAGAAATTGCAGGGTTGATCTTTACAGGTATTTTTCAGACTAATTTTCGACTCGGTCAAAAATTTTAGGGGGGGGGGGGGGCTCCAAACCGAGTAACCCCCCTCCCCTGGATACGGTCCTGGTGTTTCTCCCTTTTTTGAAAATCAGGGTCCCTGTTTTCAAAATCCCTTAATCCATCAAAACCTCTTTTTCTTCTGAGGCTTGGAGCCTTTGGTGGGTAAATATTAAACGCAACGAAATATATTTATTTGCAATCTGCATAAAAACACAATTCATGTCAATTGTTATAAAAATTCCATTTTTGATTTTCGGTTACTATTAAGCTGAGTCACTCCTTAGTTACAGTTCAAACCGTATTGATTAATATAACCTATTTACGTTGAAAATTACATTTTTTCTACTGAAAAAGTACATAAATCTCAATAATTTGTTGGAATTGAATAAGCAAGTCACAATTCCAACAGAAAAATTGGATTTTTTTTTGACTTGTTTGAATTCGAGCAAATCATTTTGTTGGAAATCACATTTTTTTTACAGTGTAATATAAATGAATAAATAAATCTTAAAACTAATAAAATTTTAATTAAATATGCGAATCAAGATTGAAACGAATACAAATCACTACAAACAAGAGTATGGGTACTGCCTGCTTCCCTAACTGTAAAAGTCTAAAACCTACTGCGTCATTGGCACTTTATTGAAAATGAATTATATTACATATGTTTTCTTACATACTCAATACAACATCAAAAATAAAAATGAAATTATACTAAAATTAAATTTTGAAATGATTTGCTTTTCAGCAGCTGATATAATTATATATCAGATATTTAGTTAAATCTTATTTCTTCCCAAAACCATTCACCACAAATTTAGTTTCACTACAAACAAGAATTTAGTTAATACCTCCTTCCCTAACTGTATAAATTTAAAGCCTACTGCGTCATTGGCGCTTCAGTGAAAGCGAATCATATTACAAATATTATCTTTTTCAGTTATTAGATCATTGAAATGAAAATATAAATTGCAATATTCAAATTATACTTATTCATTTTACTATTTTAAAAAGAATTTTACTTCTTCAATTTTATTTATTTAAAAGAATTAAACATTTAGCCTCCTTATAGTATATTAAACGCTAAATACATATTAAAGCGTTCAATACCTTGTGGCAATTAAATGTTTCTCCTTGTACTATAAAATATTACATTCAGATGCCTACTGGTACAGAAATTTTAGCCCACTACGCCATTGCAGGTATGGGCCGTTCTGATAGATAACAAGCTGAGCAAGTTCGAAAAAAGCAGATTCCAACCTTTTTTTTTAGCCTGTTGATCAAACGGGTTTTGACTATAACTGAAAATACAATTTGTGGAAGCTTATGTACCCAGCGAAATTTATATATCTAGCTTGTCTGTGCTAATAAACTATTTATAGCCCTAGGGTAAATATATTCGGATCGGATCCATGTGGGAGAAAAGGGTGCAAGGGGGTGTGCTAACTACCCTTCAATCACCTTTAACTCTTGGAAACGGAACGAGAATTTTGAATTTCCGATCAAATGAGCCTTCTCCAAAGTTTATATGACTATCCTTCCATTAAAACCACATATGCATCGGGGCATAGCTCACAACCCTTGCCCTAGAGATCTGGGGGGTTGTGTCACCCCTGAAGGCATTGCTATATGAATCTTGGACCATTTTAAACAAAGTGGCTATTCCAAACTTTAATCGGATGCATTTGGAGAAAAAAGGGCGAGGGGGGAGGCTAGTTACCCTTCGATCACTTTTGACTCTTAAAAATCAACTAGAACTTTTAATTTTCAAATCAAATAACCCTTCTTCAAAGACCCCCTATCATAAGAATTTGATATGCCCCTGAGGCAGAACCTACATCCATTGCTCGTGGGCTCTGAGGGGAGAGGGTGTCAACCTTGCAGGCATTTTCATTTGATCTTTGGACTATTTTTAACAAAGTGGTTATCTCAAAAGTTCGATGGGATACGTTTGGGGAAAAGGAGCGTTGAGAGGGGGGGTGCTAGTGCACTCCGATCCCTCTTGACTCTCAAAAAATGAAACTATAGCTTTCAATTTCCTATAAAATGAGCCCCTTCCAAAGTTTATATGACCACCCGTCCCAGAAAAACCTTATGTGCCCCAATGCCATAACTTATAACATTTGCACTGAAGCTCTGGTTAGTTGTGTTATCCACAGCATTTTATTTTACGATCTTTTGGACTATTTTGAACAACATGGCTATATATAAAATTTGATCAGATATATTCGGGGAAAAGAGAGAGTTGGGGGCTTCTTACCCTCTGATGACTTCTGACTCTTAAAAAGGGAACCAGAACTTTGAATTTCCAATCAAATGAGCTCCCTCCGAAGTTTATACGACCACCCTTTCCATAAAAACCTTATGTGCCCCAAGGGCATAACTTATAACACTTCCACTGGGGCTCTGGTTAGTTGTGTTATCCACGGGCGTTTTATTTGTACGATCTTTGGACTATTTTGAACAAAATGGCTATATAAGAAATTCGATCAGATGCGTTCGGGGAAAAGAGAGAGTTGGGGGCTTCTTACCCTCTGACGACTTCTGACTCTTAAAAAGGGAACCAGTACTTTTGAATTTCCAATCAAATGAGCCCCCTCCGAAGTTTATATGACCACCCCTTCCATACAAAAATCGTATATACCCCCCCAGGACATAACTTAAAAACACTTAGTTCATGAGTTTTTTCATCTGATCTTGGGTAAAACGGCTATTTAAAGTTTCGATCAGATACATTTGGGGAAAAAAAAGGCGTGGGGGAACTAGTTCCCCTTCGATCACTTTTGACTCTTAAAAAGGCACTAGAAGTTCCAATTTCCATTCGAATAAGCCCCCTCTAAAGTTTATACGACCACCGCTTGCATATGAAGTGCCTCCGGGGAAATAAATAAATAATAAAACATTGAAGCCTTATGGCCCTTACTATAGGCAACTCTATAGCGTTGCCTCTGGTGTTATAGGTTGTTTTACATTTTCTTAAATTATGCTACGTTTATGCTGTCTTGGGAGGATTATGCTTGGATGCTTTTGTTTTCCAATTATGCTACGAACCGCATAATTATGCCACGTCAGGAAACATTAGACCCATAATATACTACTACTACTACTACTACTAACAGCCCACCGCAGCACTAAGCCGCCTAAGGCCAACACAACTAAGCACGCTCCTCCTCCATTCCAATCTATTCAAAGCCTCCCTTTTTACACCCGCCCACGAAGTTCCCATTTCCTTTAAATCTTTCTTTATGACGTTCTCCCACCCCAGACCAGGACCAACTGCTTTCAGTTTAGCCCTAGACGGTTGGCCGAAAAGAACAATCTTCGGCAATCTGTCATCCTTCATCCGCACAACGTGCCCTAGCCACCTCAATCTTTCTTTTACTATAGTCCTAGGGAGCGGTATTGAACCACATTTTTCGTATAGCCTATTGTTTCAAATATGGTTAGTCAGCCGGGTACCCAGAACAATCCTTAAGCAATTTCTCTGGAAAACATCTAGCAAATCTTCATCCGCTTTTTTGAGTGCCCATGCTTCAGAGCCATATTTGACCACTGTCATCACTGTAGCTTCTAATATTCTAATCTTGGTTTGCGGGCTTATCTTCCTATTCTTCCAAACTTTCTTTAACTGTGAAAAAACACCCTGAGCCTTGGCTATTCTACCTTAACATCTTCACTGCTCCCACCATCTTTACTAATAACGCTACCAAGGTAAGTGAGCTGCCCACCTGATCAATCTTTTCATTACCCAACGTCACCTTTTCATCTTCACTTATTCCTAGCCTTAGTGACTTAGTCTTCTTAACATTAATTTTCAAACCTATTCTAGCACCCTGAACTCGCAAAACCTCTAAAACTAGATTCATTTTGCTCACACTTTCATCTAGGATGCTTAAATCATCAGCATAATCTAAGTCCAGTAGAGTTTTTTCCTCCCCATTAGATTCCATGGTCTCCCATTGCCTTTCCTGTGCTCCTTAAGACCAAGTTCATCAAAATAATCCATATAAAGGGGGACAGAACACAACCCTGCTTAACTCCTGATTTAATACAAAACCATATGCTAACCTCATTTCCTACCTTATCCGCAGCAGTGTTATTCTCGTACATAGCACTAATCACTTTAGTGTATTTGTCTGGTATACCATACAAGGAAAAAACCTTTACTAAAGCTCTTCTATCAACAGAATTGAACGCTTGCTCATAATCTATAAAACTGAGGACCAAAGGTGTTTGACAGCTCAGGCACTTCTCAATTATTAGCCTAAGAGTGAAAATTTGGTCGACACATCCTCTACCTTTTCTAAACCCGCACTATTCTTCTCTTAAAACTTTGTCTACGGCATCTCTCATTCTAAAACGTATCATATTACTAAGTAAATTACTACCTACAGAGACCAGGCTAATGCCTCGATAATTACCACATTCACTTTTATCACCTTTCTTATAAAGTGGTTTAATTAAGGTTTTTCTTAAATCGTTAGGTACTTCCCCTTTTTATAAATCATATTCATAATCTTCAGTAACTTATTTCTAAGCTCAGAGCCACCATATTTAAGAAACTCATTTACCACCCTATCAGCACCTGGAGCCTTGTTATTTCTTAATCATTTTAGTACTGTCGCTAATTCTTCCTCACAAAACAAATCTTCCTTCACATCCACGGTATCACAAACTTTTTCATTTTCCTCTATATCTTTTCCTGCAACTCTATCTCGTTAAGCAAATTCTTAAAATGTTCGGCCCATCTCTCTTTAGTTCTTTCCTTATCACTAATTGTGGCCCCATTCTTATCTTTAACTGGGCCAAGTCCGGATTGACTATTCCCTCTCAATTTATTAACATACCAGTACAATATTTTACTATTATGCCGTCTAGCTGCATTTTCCAGATCCTCGGCAATTTTATCCATGGCCTCCACTTCACACCTCCTTAGTTCATATTTTAATGCTTTCTCCACTTTCATTACATTCCTTTTGTTTTCATATGATCTATCACTCAGATAATTCTTGTACAAGTCCTTTCTCCTTTCTATTAAACATACCATGACCCATAATATACCCATAATTTCATTAATCAGACCCATAATATAGAAAGAAAAAAAAAACGATTAATCAATATATCGCCAATCCGTGGAAACTTTGACGGTGAAACAAGTTTTCAAAGCTCCGATTTTAAACGGTCGACTTTACCACCAAGGTTGCCACCATGGATAGTTGTTATAGAGTTACAATTGCCCCAATTTGCATGACTTTGACTTTTTGTGCTACAGTAAAAACATTTTGTGCAGGTATCGCGGCTTTCGCCGGGACGCACGCACGGTCCATTAAGCGTGCTTAGATTTGTTTTTAAGTCAAGTTTTAATGTTTTTTAATGTAAAAAAAAAAAAAAAATAAAACAAATAAAATGCATCCTGAGCTGATCGGAGAATTGAGTGAGAAAATGTATACGCACAGCAAGTATTTAAGTACATTTAGATTATTGTCATGCATAAAAAAAATATAGAAACATATATATAGAAATATAATATATTTGAAGTAATAGAAATATATAAAAATGTAGAAGTATATATATTTTGATGTGAGTCACATCATTTAATTGCATTTTATATGTCTATAGCATTTCCAGACTATCCGTTCTGTGGAAAAATGGGACGTAAAACTGGAAGCAGGAAAAGCAGTCCAGACTTGTCATTTTTTTTAACACCAGAACAGTTTATCAGGTATCCAGGGCCGTAGCCTAGATCATTTTCAGGGAGAATTTTGTGGATCATTTTGTGGGGGAGGGGATGCAAATGCAATAAACTTAGAAAACGCATCAAACATTTGTTTGTCGCATTTTCGTTAAATTTTTTAGAGTCGTACATTTTTATTTAGGGGGGGGGTTAGACTCTAACCCCCCTGGATGCAAACCCCTGAGTTATCCACATTAAATCTGTTTTCTTTGTTATCTTTCAGAACCAAAACCTAAAAATAAATAATTTTAGAGCCTCAGCTAGACACTTTCCCTTTTTTTTTTTTTTTTTTTGTTCTAAATAACGTTAAAAACTATTCTTCTTTTTCACTTATCGTCTTTGACCGTCTTCTTCTTCTGACACATTTTCCAGAAAAGTAGTCCATTTTACCGTTTTCCGCCCTGTTTTTTTTCGTTTTCTGACCCATTGATCTTCTGTATCTGAAAACAGAAAGATGGCACTGAAGTAGTAGTCTCACTTTTCAGTTTTCTGTCCCATTTTTTCAGTAAGCGGATAGTCTGGACGCGCCAGTGCTTCCATTCCCCTAATGTGGGAATAAATTATTTAAGTGCGAAAAAAAGAGTAGAATTATAGTAGGACACAATCCGGAAGTAAGTATGCTATCGTGCTTAGTATTTGAACAGGAATGTTAACAATATTGATTCTTGCGCCATATTATTGTTTTCCACTTCAAATTTTTTCAATCCCTAAAAGGCTGGTGGAAAATCCCTAGAAATTCCTATTTTCAATACCAAAATCCCTAATAGTTTCCCCATTTTCAGACTTCTTTCCAAGTTACAAGTAAAGCCTTATTAGGCTGACTTTTAATAGCATTTGTTCAAGACGACTTATTTTGAAACTAAAGACCTTTTACGTGTACCAAAATATCTTCTTTTGACGTTTAAAACAATAATTTGTATTTATCGACTAGATAAGTTCGGTTTTGATTTATAGATTCCGTTTCCAGATTCCAGATTCTGGACCATATGAATATATTTTATTTATTTGTTTTTCTTTGAAATTATTTTTCCTTCTCTATTACTACTTTTGCAACACCCTCGTTTTTATTTGAATTGGTACGAAGGATTGGCATGAATCACATCCAACAGGTCGCTTTTTCACGCATTATTTTTGTTTTTCACTTTTTTTTTATATTGATTTGTTAATTTGAAGCAGCAGTATTAGCAGCAGTAGTTAATTTGAAGCTGCAGCATGTAGTAGCAAAAATGAATCACTTAAAGCTTGATTTAAGGACAGCGCCTGCATTTTGATCTTTTGGATTATTCGATTTTAACTAGTGTAGAATGCTACCTGCCTTCCGGTTTTCCAGAAAATGCCGAATGTAGACGCACTTAAAAGTGTATTCAGAAAAATTTAATAAGAATTACCAAATAATAAGATTTAAGATAAAACACAAAATACTAAGATTAATACCCCGAGTCATCCTTGTCGTCGCTATCCCCATCGTCTTTCCAAATGCCTAAGAAAGCGATGCATTCGGACGCAGTCGCATCGGATTTCACAGACTTTTGTTTCTTTAAACTCTCAGTGAACGTAGGGGTCCTTTACATTGGCAGAAATCGTCGCAGCCAAAGTTACGTTTTTGAACTCATTCCTTTTTTAATTTTTTACTGTTTTCAGAACGCTGAAAAGTCTTTCCACAACTACATTTGAGCAGGGAACTCCAAAAACAAGCCGAATGACATGAAGAACGCTAGTGAACCTTAGCACTCTACTTGACGCCATTTAGTTCAAAAATCAGTCGGGTTTCCACCACTGAGCAAACCGTCGTCTGGACTAAGCAGCATTAATGTCCGCCACTCTTTTTCAGCCAGCCCAAAATCCCACGAGGGGTGCCCAAACGTTTGGTAAAAAAAACCGCAACGATGGAATATCATCATCCGATGCGACTTTTGGGTGTACAACCTCTACAAAGTTGTAAATGTTGTGATGAAAGGGAAATCGGCCGACTACTTGGGACAAAGCTTCAATATGTAATTTCTGGGCAATCTTCTTGATGCTTTTGCATTTCTCCGTGAACTTTGTAACTTTTTCTTGTAAAGAAAACAGACAGGCGATCGCTTCTGTTCCCAGGTAAACCTTAGAGGTGGGTAGGAAGAACTCTTCTCTTTTAAGGTTCACAGACTGAGCAGACTCAATTTGTTTCACATAGTCTTTTACCATTAAATTGGGACAAAGGCTTTTTTTCACAACTTCTAGCACTTCTTTTTTAAGCAAGTAAAATCGTAAATGTGCATAGGCGCTTCTATTTGTATTTGTCTATCACGTCGGTCCTTCCACGTTGGTTATTTTGTTTCAAATTTCGCGGCTCTATCCAAGTCCGACAAAACAAGAACCTTTGTCAGTCGCTTTTGCCGAAATCCCGCCCGTTGTATGCAAAATTCGTGTTTCCGTAACAAAAAATCCATAGGCTCCGCAAGGAATAAAATGGAAAATCCAAATTTAAAGTAGATATAAAGTACTAAAGTAGGTCTGAAAATATTAGAGGAGAAACATTCAAAATAAAGTAGTCTACTCTAAGAGTAAAGAACGATGTTGGCACAATGTATTATTATTTTTTTTTTCTTCCATAAAAGGGCACTTCGTATCGAAGGAGTTGTCATAGAAACCTCAAACAGGGCTCATTCGACTGGAAATTGGAATCGCTAGTGCCCTTTTTAATAGTCGAAAGTGGCAGGAATGCAACTAACACCCCTTCCACGCCCACCATTTCCCCAAACATATGAATCAAAATTTTGAGATAACCATTTTGTTCAGAGTAGTTGATTTCCAAATAGAAATTACTTTTTGAGGAGAACACTCCCCCACAGCCCTCAGGGCAAGGGTTGTAAGTTATGCCCTAGGGGCATATAAGGTATTTATAGAAAGTGTTGTCATAGAAACTTCAAAAAGGCTCATTCAATTGGAAATTCAAAGGGCTAGTGCCCTTTTTAATAGTCAAAAGTGATTGGAGGGCAACTAACCCCCCTCTCACGCCCACCTTTACCCCAACACATCCAATCAAAATTTTGAAATAGCCATTTTGTTCAAAGTAGTTAAAAGTTCTGGAAATTACGTCTTTGAGGATGACAACCCCCCCCCCCCCCCCCACATCCCTCAGGGCAAGGGTTGTAAGTTATGCCTTGGGGGCACATATAGGTTTTTATAGAAAGCGTTGTCGTAGAAACTTCAAAAAGGGCTCATTCGATTGGAAATTGAAATGGCTAGTGCCCGTTTTATCGAAAGTGATTGGAAGGCAACTAACACCCCCCTCTCACGCCCACCTTTTTTCCCCAAACACATCCAATCAAAAATTTTAGATAGCAATTTTATTCAATATAGTTGAAAGTTTCGGAAATTAGATCTTAAGAGATGACAAACCTCCCCTCCCTTAGCCTTCAGGGCAAGGGTTTTAAGTTATGCCCTGGGGGTATATAAGGTTTTTATAGAAAGCGAGGTTGTAGAAACTTCAAAAAGGGCTCATTCAATCGGAAATTGAAAGGGCTAGTGCCCCTTTTTAATAGTCGAAAGTGAATGACGGACAACTAACCCCCCTCTCACGCCCATCATTTCTACAAACACGTCCAATCAAAATTTTGAGATGTCCATTTTGTTCAAAGTAGTTGAAAGTTCTGGAAATCAGGTTTTTTAGGATGATAATCTAATCAGAGCCCTCAGTGCAAGGGTTGTAAGTTATGCCCTGGGGGCATATATATAAGGTTCATATAGAAAGTTGTTGTAGAAATTTCAAAAAGGACTCATTTGATTGGAAATTGAAATTGCCGTTTTTAATAGTCGAAAGTGAGTGGAGAGTAATTAACCCCCCTCTCACGCCCACCATTTCCCAAACACATTCAATCAAAGTTTATAGATAGCCATTTTGTTCAACGTAGTTGAAAGTTCTGGAAATTATGTATTTAAGGATGACAAACCCTCAGAGCTCCGAATGCAAAGGTGGAAAGTTAGGCCCTGGGGGCATATAATGTTTTTATACATAGAGTTGTCGTAAAAACTTTAAAAGCGGCTCATTCAATTGGAAACTGAGAGGGCTAGTGCCCTCGAAAGTGATTGGAGGGTTACTAACCCCCCTCTCACACCTACCATTCCCCCAGGCATATCCAATCAAAATTTTCAGATAGCCCTTTTTTAAAACGTAGTAGAAAGTCCTGGAAATTAGAGGTCTATGAGGATGACAACCCCCCAGCCCTCAGGGCAAGGGTTGTAAGTTATACCCTGGGGCATATAAGGCTTTTATTGAAAGTGTTGTCTTAGAAACTTCCAAAGGCTCATTTAATTGGAAATTGAAAGGGCTAGTTTCTTTTTTAATAGTTGAAAGTGATTGGAGAGTGACTAACGCCCCTCTCACGCCCACCATTTTCCCAGATACATCCAATCAAAATTTTGAGATAGCCATTTTGTTTTTAACGTAGTTGAAAGTTCTGGAAATTAGGTCTTTGAGGATGACAACCACCCTCACAGCCCTTAGGGTAAGGATGGTAATTTGTGCCCTGGGGGACCTATAAGGTATTTATAGAAAGCATTGTCGTAGAAACACAAAAAAGGCTCATTCGATAATCGAAAGGGCTAGTGCCCTTTTTAATAGTCGAAAGTGATTGGAAGGCTTGACATTTTTATAGTAAAGATCGATTTGGGTATAATGTATTATCATTATTTTTTTTTTTTTTTTTTTTTTTTAGACCACGGCACTTCGTATCGAAGGAGTTGTCGTAGTAGGGACTTCGAAAAGGGCTTTTTCGATTGAAAAAACAGAATGGGTTGATGCCCTTTTTAATAATCGAAAGTGATTGGAGGGCAACTAATCTCCTTCCCACACACCCACCCCCATTTGCCCATTATATTTAAAAACTAAATGTTGCCTTAAGATTAAATCAAAATGCACTGTGTTAATGCTAATTCCCAATAAGTCATCTCAGCAGTATCCCAAGAACGACTGAGGGTATTATCTTCAAACTTTCAGGGCGACTTCTGCTCTTAATATCTAACCAAATCAAAATACCGTAAGTGTATCCAAGCTATCAAAGAAAGTAAATAGATTTTGTATGCGAATGGTATCAAGTTTTCCATTTCAAGTCAACTATTGGAGGCATGAAACTAAATTAAACACTGCTATTTGTGTCCAGATATTTACAAGGGTGTATGTTGTTAAAAATTGCTGAAAATTTTTCTCCAGCAAACAAATAGCAGGCCAAACTATAAAGTCTTAAACAAACGAAAAGATTAAAGTATTATCTTCTTTTTTTTCCCTGAAAAGACTATGTCAATATAAAACGAACAGAAATTAATTGAAAAAAACTTTTCCACAAAATAAGTTTTTCAAAGAAAAGTAAAGAATCCCATTAAGCCAAAAATGAGCAAAAATTAAATTAAATAATATACCAAGCGTGAAACTTCCACAAATCAGCATCGATGAATAAATGAAACGAAAACGAACAGAAATTACAATAAATAACCGAGTCAAACTCAAAACGACCAGAAATTAACATAAGTTGGGGGTAAAACCCCTATGCCTTCCCAAGGCCAGACCATAAGTTGCACTCTACTGAAAAAAAATACGAATGAATGTGCATTGTCAGTTTAATATACAATACACTGATATTTAGTAACCAAAATGTTAAGATTATTTGATTTATTAAAGTTATAAAAGTAAAAACATTTATATTTTTTTCAGTAAAGTGCAAATTATGTTCTAGCCTTGGGGAGGCATAGGGGTTTATTTGAAAAACTTATTTTGTGGAAAAAAGTTCTTTTAATTAATATAGTAGAAACAGGGACGTACGTTAGGGGGGCCTCCGGCCCCTCCCCCCCCCCGAAATATTACGATTTTTTTCATTTTCCTATAATTTTCTGATTTATTTTCACAGAACAATGGGTTTGAAGGATTTGGGTCCCCGCCGAAACAAATTCCTGTGCACGTGCCTGAGTAGAAATGGAAGCACTGGTACGCGCTATTACAGTACAGGCAAACTAGCCAAAAATTTGGGTTGACCCCCACAAAATTGCAACAGAATGATTTTTATACCATATTATAGAAAAATAAAAAGCTTAACAACATATCCAAAGTTGAACATTCTAGGTCGACGCAAAACTAGTTTTTTTCTTTGCTTTTCGTGTCAATTTTTCAGTTTCTTCTAAAAAAATAAACTATCGGTAAATGTTCGTTTTTCTGTATATGAAGTACCGTCCTGATGTAAAATGAAGAGCTGACCTAGAAAGTTGCACATTCTAGGTCGACGCAAAACTAGTTTTTTTTTTCTTGCTTCTTGTGTCAATTTTTCAGTTTTTTTTTTCAAAAAAAACTAAAATAAACTGTCGGTAAATGTCCGTCTTTCTGTATATGAAGTATAATCCCCGCTGTAAAATGAAGAGCTGAGCCCGAAAATGAAAGCAAATTTGATGTACAGTCTACCAGAAAAAAGTTTCATAATAATCAATATGTGATTTTACCCAGTGTTGAAGAAAGTTCCAGTGTCCCTGAATCATTTCTACCGCCTGAAGAAATATTGGAACTCAGAAACCTGTACACAAAGCTTATGAACAAAGAAGCGGCCGTTGTGGATATAGAAAGAATCCCTGAAAAAAAAATAGCGGGATTCATCAATAGGAAGAAACTGGAACTACTCCAGTACAGAACCTTGAAACTGTTGCTCCAATATGGTATCCTTACTAAGAAATTTCTTTAGCGCCGAACGATCTGGGTCATGGGATCTCTACTTAAAATCTACCTCTGACATGCTGCCTTATCTGGCGGCATCTGGGCACAACAATTACACAAAATCCTGCCAGCTTTACATCCAACGAATAGTCCCATCTGAAACCCATCCTGCCATTTATCAAGCCTTCCAGAATGGGATGCATGTTATCAGACGTTCCGATAGATTCTGGGCTGGGTTCTCCACAGATCTTGTCATTGAGCAGGAAATTAGAATTTTTTTCCAATTCTTTAAAAATGACCGCTTAATCACAAAGGCCGTTAATTAGAATAAATAGCTCTTATGAAAGTACTAAAAAATCTTTGGCTTAAAGAGCGAGGTATTGACTAGGGGGTGAACCCAATCATATATGTAATATTCTCTGTTCGTTTAAAGTTTTGATGTTGCTGCTGTTGCAGTTGAAAAACTTGTTTTTTATATTTAATTTCTGATCTTTTTTTAAATAATGCTTGGAAGTCCGGCGTCCCCTTCATAGCAATGTCCCTTCCCCCATGAAAACTTCCTTCATGGAAAGATCTTCCCACATAACCCCCGACCCATCCACCCCCCCACTACCAGGAAAAATCTCCCCTGAAAAACGTCTGTATACTTCCCAATAACCAATACTATATGTTAACATTGGGTAAAGTTCATAACTTTCAGCCCTCCCTCCGGGAACTTCGGGGGATTAAGTCATCCTAAAAGACATACTTATAATATTTTCGAACATGCTGAACAAAATGGCTATCTCAAAATTTTGATCGGTAACTTTGGGAAAAAATGAGCGTGGGAGGGGGCCTAGTTGCCCTCCATTTTTTTAGTCACTTAAAAAGGGCACTAGAACTTTTAATTTCCATTACAATGAGCCCTCCCACGATATTCTAGGACCACTGGGTCGATACGATCCCCCCTGGGAAAAAAAAAACAAATAAACACGCACCCGTGATCTTTCTTCTGGCAAAAAATGTAAAATTCCACATTTTTGTAGATAGGAGCTTGAAACCTCTACAGTAGGGTTCTCTGATACGCGGAATATGATGGTGTGATTTTCATTAAGGTTCTATAGCTTTTAGGGGGTCTTTCCCCTTTTTTCGAAAATCAGCCAAATTTTCTCAGGCGCGTAACTTTTGATGGGTAGAACTAAACTTGATGAAACTTATATATTTAAAATCTGATTCTTTTGATGTATCTATTTGCATCAAAATACCGTTTTTCTAGAGTTTTGGTTACCATTGAGCCGGTCGCTCCTTACTTACAGTTCGTTACCACGAACTGTTTGATATGGGAGGGGGTAAAAAAAAGTTTATAGGGAGGAGTATTTGATGCCTCAAAAGGACAATTTTTACGATCAAAGTTTTTTTACAATTCTTGAGATTTTGGAGAATAATTTATCACCTAGCCCCCTTCAGTAGAAATAAATTACTTAGGTGGGTCGTTAAATGTGGGCCGAGTGCATGGGTGATAGAATAAATCTTTTATTATGATGCGCTAAAATTTGAAACACTATAAATAAACTAATTCTTTAAAATATTGATTTTAAAATAATATAAACGGTGAGCGTCATCACGCATCAAAATGGCCATTTTGAAAGCTTGGCCAAAATATCAATAAATTAGGATATATGAAGAATTCTTAATTTGATATACTTTAAAGCCACAACTACATCGAAATAAAAATATTTTGGTTGCCCTGGACCCCCTTTGGGTTTATTCATATCTGAAAACCAAGATTTGTATAAGATTTTCGTTTGACTGTTTTATACTTATACATTTTAAGGGCAGAATTACATTTTTGTCAGTGTTGTCACGATGAACCATGAAAATAAATTAACCAAACTAATTATTTAAACTTGACAAAACTTTTTTACATAAAAATTTAATGATTGAAAAAAAAAAATGATTGAAAAATGATTGAAATTTAATGATTTTTTTGATTAAAAAAAATTTGTCCTCAAATAAATTTTTCAAAAAAAACTAAAGAACTCCTTAAATCAAAAAAACTGAAAAGAACAAATTAAATCAAAAATGAACAAAATAGAATTAAAGAATCTACCAAGCACACAACTACCCCAAATTAGTATCAATAAATAAACGAAACCCAAAACAAACAGAAATTAAAATAAATAACGGAGTCAAACTCAAAATGAGCAGAAATTAATATGATTAGGGTTCTAAGCACCATGCTTTCTAAAAGCCAAAATATAACTTGTACTTTACTGAAAAAAAAAATATTCAAATGAATTTACTAAAAAAAAATATGCAATGTCAGCTTAATATACATATGCTGATATTTATTTTTTTAAATCTTAATTGATTTTTGATTTCTTAAAGTTATAAAAGTGAAAACATTTAAAATAATTTTTTCAGTAAAGTACAAATTATCTTCTGGCTTTTAGAAAGCATGGGGTTTAGAAAGCATGGGGTTTCCAGACTCACATTATCCTCAAAGACATAATTTCTGAACCTTTGAACTATGTTGAACAAAATGGCTATCTCAAAATTTTGATTGAATGTGTTCGGGGAAATGGTGGGCGTGAGAGGGGGTTAGTTGTCCTCCAATCACTTTCGACTATTAAAAAAGGCACTAGCCCTTTCAGTTTCCAATCGAATGTGTCCTTTTTCAAGTTTCTACGTGAACACTTTCTATAAAAACCTTAAATGCCCCAGGGCATAACTTACAACCCTTGCCCTGAGGGTTGTGTGGGGCAGGGGGGTTTGTCATCCTCAAAGACCTAATTTCCAAATTTAAACTACGTTGAACAAAATGGTTATCTCAAAATATTTTGATTGGATGTGTTTGGGGAAATGGTAGGCGTGAGACGAGGGTTTGTGCCCCTCAATCACTTTCGACTATTAAAAAAGGCACTAGTCCTTTCAGTTTCCAATCGAATGAGTCCTTTCTGAAGTTTCTACGAGAACACTTTCTATAAAAAACCTTACATGCTCCGAGGCATAACTTAGAACCCTTGCCCTGAGGGTTGTGTGGGGCAGGGGGGTTTGTCATCCTCAAAGATCTAATTTCCAAAATTTAAACTACGTTGAACAAAATGGTTATCTCAAAATTTTGATTCGATGTGTTTGGGGAAATGGTAGGCGTGAGACGGGGGTTTGTTACCCCTCAATCACTTTCGACTATTAAAAAGTCACTAGCCCTTTCAATTTCCAATTGAATGAGTCTTTTTTGAAGTTTCTACGAGAACACTTTCTATAAAAAACCTTACATGCCCCCAGGGCATAACTTACAACCCTTGCCCTGAGGGTTGTGTGGGGCAGGGGGGTTGTCATCATCAAAGACCTAATTTCCAAAATTTAAACTACGTTGAACAAAATGGTTATCTCAAAAGTTTGATTGGATGTGTTTGGGGAAATGGTAGGCGTGAGACAGGGGTTTTTTGCCCTCCAATCACTTTCAACTATTAAAAAAGACACTAGCCCTTTCAATTTCCATTCGAATGAGTCCTTTTTGAAGTTTCTACAAAAACACTTTCTATAAAAATCTTACGTGCCCCCAGGGCATAGCTTACAACCCTTGCCTTGAGGGTTGTGTGGGCCAGGGGAGTTTGTTATCCTCAAAGACCTAATTTCCAAAATTTAAACTACTTTGAACAAAATGGTTATCTCCAAATTTTGATTGGATGTGTTTTGGGGAAATGGTGGGTGTGGAAGAGGTGTTAGTTGCCCTCCAATCACTTTTGACTATTAGAAAGGGTGCAAGCCACTCCAATTTCCAATCGAATTGGCCCTTTTCGAAGTCTCTACGACAACTCCTTCGATACGAAGTGCGTGAGACGGGGGTTTGATGCCCTTCAATCACTTTCGACTATTAAAGCTCTCTCAATTTCCAATCGAATGAGCCCTTTTTTTAAGATTCTACAACACCACTTTCTGTAAAAACCTTATATGCACCCAGGGCATAATTTACAACCCTTACCCTTAGGGCTGTGGGGGGGAGGTTGTCATCCTTAAAGACCTAATTTCTTTAACTCTCAACTACGTTGAAAAAATGGCTATCTCAAAATTTTGATTGGATGTGTTTTGGGGAAATGGTGGGCGTGAGAGGGGGATTATTTGCCCTCCAATCACTTTCTCTACTATCAAAGGGCACTAGCCCTTTCAATTTCCAATCGAATAAGCTCTTTTTGAAGTTTCTACGACAATGCTTTCTATAAAAACCTGGTGGGGGGGGGTATCGTCCTCAAAGACCTAATTTTCATAACTTTCATCTGCATTGAACAATATGGATATCTCAAAATTTTGATTGCATGTGTTTGGGGAAATTGTGGGCGTGAGAGGGGGGTTAGTTGTCCTTCAATTACTGCTGACTATTAAAAAGGGCACTAACCCTTTTTAATAGTCAAAAGGGCTCAATTAAATGAGCCCTTTTAGAAGTTTCTACGACGACGCTTTCTATAAAACCTTATGTGTCCCAAGTGCATAAATACAACCCTTGCCGTGAGGGATGTAGGGGAATTGTCATCCTCAAAAGAAATAATTTCTAGAACTTTCAACTACGTTGAACAAAATGGCTGTCTTTAAATTATGATTGCACCGTGTGTTTAGGAAAATGGTGGGCGTGAGAGGGGGTTAGCTGCCCTTCAGTCACTTTTATTTGACTATTAAAAAGGGCACTAGCCCTTTTAATTTCCCAATCAAATGAACCCTTTTTGAAGTTTCTACGACAACACTTTCTATAAAAACCTTATATGCCCCAAGGGCATAACTTACAACCCTTGTGCTGAGGGGTGGGGGGGGGTTCATCCTCAAAGACCTAATTTCCAAAAACTGTCAAATGCATTGAACAAAATGGATATCTCAAAATTTGTATTGCATGTGTTTGGGGAAATGGTGGGCGTGAGAGGGGGGGTTAGTTGTCCTCCAATTACTTTCAACTATTAAAATTATTCAATTTCCAATTGAATGAGTCCTTTTAGAAGTTTCTAGGACAACGCTTTCTATTAAAACTTATATGCCCAAAGGGCATAACTTATAACCCTCTATCTGAGGACTGTGGGAGGTTTGTCCTCCTCAATAACCTAGTTTCCAGAACTTTTTACTGCGTTGACCAAAATGGCTATCTCCACATTTTGATTGGATGTGTTTTTGGGAAATGGTGGGAGTGAGAGGGGGGTTAGTTGCACTCCAATCACTTTCGATCATTAAAAAGAGCAATAGCCCTTTGAATTTCCAATTGAATGAGCCCTTTTTGAAGCTTCTACGATAACGCTTTTAATAAAAATCTTACATGCCTCAGGTCAAAAATTACAACCCTCGCACTGAGAACTTTGGGGGGAGTGTCCTCCTCAAAGACATAATTTCTAGATCTTTCAACTACTACGTTGGAAAAAATGACTATCTCAACATTTTGATTGGATGCGTTTGGTGAGACGGGTAGGCGTGGAAGGGGTGTTAGTTGCCTTCCAATCACTTTCGACTATCAAAATGGGCACAAGCCATTTCAATTTCCAATCGGTTGAGCCCTTTTTAAACTTTTCTACGATAACTCCTTCGATACGAAGTGCCCTGGTCTAAGACCAGCAAAAAAAAAACATTGTGCCACCATCGTTCTTTACTTAGGCAGCGCTACCGCGCTGCCTATGATTTGGCGCCCCGCACCACTACCGAATACGGTATAACTTCACACAGAGGTCTTTTGTATTAAAAATTAAGATTCTGCTTTTAGATCCTAATTCTTGAAGATACAGATGGTTGTCTAAATTTCCACTTAACCACTTAAATTTAATTTTCGCTATTTCGGTACTTTGAATTTCTCAGTGAGAGGACTACTTACATCCGCAACTGGTTCCATCGATATAAATTCACAAATGTGCATAACAAGGGCGAAATAATTTTTTTTTTCGAAATACGGGTTGAGCAATTTTTTCTTTGTTTAATGTTTATAGTAAAAATAAAGTCATGTTTCAGTGGAAATATAAAACACATATTTATTAAAATATAGGAGGGGAGGGGTGCAGAAACCCCCTTCCCAGCTGACGCACTTGACTACTTCTAGGAATATTCAGTGGTAATTTTAGCTGAAAAGCATCTCAAATATAGTATGTCTCACAGACAATTTTTCTACGTGACCATATTTAGAAAACGTTTTAGTTACCAGGTTTTATGCTAACTACTTACAGCTAATCATGGGGTATTCAACTATCTCACAAATTAATACAAAGTAAGCTTCCAGATTGCCTAATGGCTCCTATGGCATTCTCAAATACAAAGGCGTAACTAGGACTGATCTATAGAGGGATTTAAGTCATTAGCATAACCATAGTTAAATATTGGAGAAGATGTTCACTTTTAAGGAACCAAATTGCATATATACGAATCAACGGTTGAATTGAGGTCCTGACAAAGTAAAGAGCGACCTACCTCCTAAGCAATTATTAAAAAAAATATTTTGCCAGCCTAAATATATAGAATGGATGATCGTAGACAGATGAGAGATGGTTCATTCAACAACAAACATTGTCCTAGCATATTTTCAGCATCAGTGCCAATCAGAATGGACTAGCCGTCTTTTCATTCCGGTCTTCAAAACAAACTTCAATTCAATACAAGTGTCACCAAATCAAAACAGCCCTTTAATCAAAACGATTAAAACCAAAAATAACAAAAGATACCTCTTAAAAAAAAAGGAAAAAATATGCCTCAGAGGACAAGGTAATGCGTGTAGCCCAACAACAAATTTTACAAAAACGAGTAAATACCCAGTCTCGAAATAAAGGCTTCATAGATGCTTTTTTGTAGAAAGCTGGACAAGCTAGACCTTCTTTATGTCAGGAATATGGGTCTATATATCAGTCTGTATAATTTTATGGTCTGAAGGGAAGTCAAGGAACCTAACCCCCCCTCCCACAATGAACATATTTTAACTCAAGACTATTAATGGTAGTTTTGTAAAATTATTCCAAATTTTTGGCTATTCATAATTAAGGATTATTCACATTCACAAATCAATCATATCAATAAGCTAAGCTGCATTTTAAAATTTGAAGGAAGTTAGATCAACACAAAGCAAGTAAAAATAAGATATTATCTTTGCCGAAGACACCCCGCGATACTAATTTACGAAGCCTACCACCGCTACTACTCATACAGCAACTACTCCTGCCATGAGAACTCCTACAAAGAATAACCCACAATGAATACTATTACTACCCTTCATACCGCTACTGCTACTATTACTACTACGCCCTCTGCTATTACTACTTTCCTATTATGACAATGCCAATCAGAACTGAAGCTACTAATACTGCCGCTGCTTCTCCGGTCTTACGACTATTCTTAATACAACTCTTTCTTTCACGACTGATACTGTTTCTATTAGTACAGCTCCTACCATACGACTACTCTCACAACGACTACTTTTACCACGATTATTCCCTTCCACGACAGCCAACAGCAATGTTATTATTATTCTTTCCAACTGAAAAGTAAGGAGAAACATCAAAACTTAAAACAAACAGAAATTGATACGCATACGAGGGGGTTCTCCCCTCCTCAATACCTCACTCTTTATGTTAAAGTTATTTGGTACTGAAAAAAAAAAGCTTCTGAATATTCTAATTACACGGCCTTTGTGTTTTCAAGAGTCGTTCTTAAAGAGTTGAAATAAAAAGTCAAACTTTAACGTAAAGAGAAAGGTATTGAGGAGGGGGCAACCCCCCTCATATTTACAGAATATATTCTGTTCGTTTTAAATTTGGATGTTTCTCCTTATGTTCAGTTGAAAAAAACTTGTTGCTTTTTTTATTTAATTTCTGATCGTTTTTGAATAGTGACTGGAAATCTGGCTCCCCTTCTATGGAAAATTCCGTCCTTGCACGGAAAATCCCTCCATTGAAAGTTTCTTCTTCCACTTAAAATACCCCCCCCCCAACCTCGGCTAGAAAATTCATCGAAGATAATATCATTCTCGCTGAAAGTTCCTCCCGGAAAATTTATTGCGGACGATTCCGGCTGAAAAACTTTTCTTAGCAAACCTATATTTGAAAAACAATTTAATCCCTGATTGTTTTTCAAATCACGTGGGAAATCCCTCCCCCTCCTTGAAAAATTTTTCTCGTTAGTCTCCTCTTTTCTTACAGACCTAGAACCCCCAGGGACTGTGGAGGGGGGGCATTTTATCCCCAAAGGCAGAGTTACTCTCGGCCTTTCAACTATCAAACAATTTGTGGTAATGAACTGTGAGTTAAGAGCGATCCGGCTCAATAGTAACCGAAACTCTAAAAACTGAATTTTAACATCAGTAGACATATCAAAAGAACTAGATTTTTATGCTAGTTTAAAATATGAAAATTTCATTAAGTTTAATCTTACCTATAAAAATTACGAGCCTGAGAAAAATTTGCCGAGTTTCAAAAAAAGGGAAACAGCCTCTAAAAGTTAAGTAATCTCAATGAAAATCACACCATCAGATTCAGCGCATCAGGAAAACCTATCTGCGCTATATCTGCGTTTTCAAGCTCCTATCTGCGAAAATGTGGAATTTTGTATTTTTTTGCCAGAAGAAAGATCACGGATGCGTGTGTTGTTTTTTTTTTTTTTGTTTGTTTGTTTGTTTGTTGTCCCCAGGCATAATGGTATCGACCCAGTGGTCCTAGAGTATCGGGACGGGGCTCATTCGAAGGGCAATTAAAAGTTCTAGTGCCCTTTTTAAGTGACCAAAAAAATTGGAGGGTAACTAGACAACCGTAACCGCCTCTTTTTCCCAATATCGTCCGATCAAAATTGTGAGATAACTATTTTTGTTCATCATAGTTTAAAGGCCCAATAATTATTCCTTTGGGTATAACATGATCCTCCCCCCCCCCGCAACCTCAGGGGAAAGGTCTTTAAGTTATAAAAATTTGCCCATTGTTTGCGCATAGTATTTGTTATTGGGATGTAGGCATACATTTTCGGGTGTGGGGGTGGGGCAAGTTTTCTGCTGGGGTTTTCCACGGGGGAATTTGCCATGGGGAGAGAACTTTCTAGGGAGTGAATTTGCCAGGGAAAATTATACACTGGGGAAATTTTCCAGAATTCTTATACAAAATTCTTTTTATATGTCTTGATTTCTCTTTTTCCATGTCAATTTTAAACGCAGGGGGATTAAGAGTAATTGTTCGGGGAAAATTTTCACCGGGATTGAACTGTCTAGAGGATATTTCTGTGGGGAGGGGGTTTCTCCATGGAGGTGGAGCCGGATATCCTGGCATTATTAAAAAAAACGATCAGAGATTAAACAAAAGAAAAAGTTTTTTCAACTGAAAGTAAGAAGCAACATTAAAACTTAAAACGAACAGACATTATTACGTATATAAAAGGGGTTGCCTCCTCCTCAATACCTCACTCTTTTACGGTAAAGCTTGAATTTTGTCCCAATTCTATAATAATGACTCCTGGAACACAAGGGCCGTTTAATTAGAACTATAAGACGCCTTTTTAAAAGTACTACGAAACTTTAGCGTAAAGAACGAGGTGTTGAGAAGGAGGCAACCCCTTTTATATACGTAATGATTTCTGTTCCTTTTAAGTTTTAATGTTGCTCCTTACTCTCAGTTGAAAAAGGCTTTTTTTTATTTAATGTTGAACAAAATGGCTATCTCAAAATTTCGATCGGAGAACTTTGGGGAAAAGGGGGGGGGGGGCATGGGAGGGGGGCTTGTTGCCCTCAAATATTTTTCTGTCACTAAAAAAGGGCATAAAAATTTTTAATTTTCGTTAGAATGAGTCCTTTCTCAATATTTTAGGACTATTAATTCGATGCGACCACCCCCTGGAAAATAACATATAAACACGCATCCACGATCTTTTTCTGGCGCAAAAAATAGAATTTCACATTTTGCTTGGAACCTCTACAATAGGGCTTTCTGAGGCCCTGAAATCTAACGGTATGATTTTCATTAAGATTTCTTGACCTTTAGAGGGTTTTACCCCCTTTTTTGAAAATCGGGCAAATTTTCTCAGGCTCGTAGCTTTTGATGTGCAACACTAATCTTAATGAATTTTATATATTTTGAATCAGCAAAGTAAGCAAATTTGTATGTATCTATTCATATCAAAATTCCATATTTTAGAGTTTCGGTTACTATTGAGCCGCATCAATCCTTACTTAAAGTTCGTTACCACGAACTGTTTGATGTACATACTTGTTACTATTATTAGGCCACAGCATGGTACAAACCTTTCTGTTTTGACAGTATAGCAGATTTTAAATCTTCGGTCCACGATTATGACCCTCGATCTTCTACAGAGATTAATTAAAAAAAAAACGTTTCCGAAAAAGAAGTTTTTCAAAGAAGAGTAAAGACCATTTTAAACTTAGGATCAGCAGATACAAATACCTTTTAAAATTCAAACTTAAAAAACAACCAGAAATTACTATTAAAAAAAAAATGAAACCCAAAATGAACAGAAATATTTTTAACAAAATGGCCGTTTCGAATTATTTATCGGATGGGTTTGCGGAAGAAAAGGCGTGGAGGGGGAGGGGCTAGTTGCCCTCTGATCTCTGTTGACTCTGAGATAGAGAACTAGAACTTTCAATTTCAAACCAAATGAGCCCTCTTTGAAGTTTATACGAGCATCCCTGTCATAAGAACCATATACGGCCCCAGGACATAACTAACAACGCCAGCCTCCCGGGCCCTGGGGGTTGTGTCGACACCGGAGTTTTTGTTATCTGACGGAGCTTTTGTTTCATTTAAAAAAAAGATGGCTCTCTCAAAGTTCTTATCGGATGAGTTTGAGGAAAATAGGGCAAGGAGGAGGGGGCCTAGTTGCCCTCCGATCACTTGTGACTCTTAAAAGCTGAAAGAGAACTTTCAATTTCCAATCAAATGAGCCCTCTCCGAAGTTTTTATTCGAGCATCCCTTCCACAAGAACCATATATGCCCCAAGACCATTACTTACAAACGCCTACCCCGAGCCCTGGGGGGTTGCGTCGACTCAGTAGTTTTTCTTATCTGACCTTTGAACTATTTTTAACGAAATGGCCATCTCAAAATTTTATTGGATGGGTTCTGGGAAAAAAAAGGGTGTGTGGGTTGTGGGGGGGGGGGCTAGTTGCCCTCGGATATCTTTTGACTCTTAAAAAAGTGAACGAGAACTTTCAAATTCCCAGTCAAATCAGCCGTCTCTAAATTTTATACGAGAACCCCTTTCATAGGAACCATATACGCCCCCAGGACAACACTTACAACACCTACCTCAGACCGTGGGGGGGCTGTGTCGACACCGGAGTTTTTATCTAATTTTTGAACAATTTAAAACAAATGTGTATCTTAAAATTTGTAGTGGATGGGTTGGGGGGAAAAGGGCGTGGGGGGGGGGGCTAGTTGCCCCCAATCTCTTGACTCTTAAAAAGTGAACTATAACTTTCAATTTCCAATTAAATGCGCCCCTCTATGAAGTCTATACGAGCATCCCTTTCATAAGAACCATTCATGCCTACAGGAAATAACCTGGAACGCCTTCCTCCGGGCCTGAGGGATTGTAGTGACACCGGAGTTTTTCTTATCCGACATTTGATCTATTTTTAACCAAATGATTATCTCAAAATCTTAATCAGATGGGTTGGAAAAAAAAAGGCGTGGGGGGGCGCTAATTGCCCTCGGATCTTTTTTACTCTTAAAAAGTAACTCAAACTTTCATTTTCCAATTAAGTAAGAATTTCCTCTGAAGTTTATACGAGAATCCCTTCCATAAGAACCATATATGCCTCCAGAGCATAAAATACAACGCCTGCCCCCGGGCCCTGGGGGATTGTGTCGACACCGGAGTTTTTGTTATATGATCTTTGAACTATTTTTAACAAAATGACTATCTCAAAATTTTTATTGGAGGCATCTGGGAAAAAAGGGCGCGGGGGGGGGGGCTTGTTACCCCACGATATCTTTTGACTCTTAAAAAGTGGATTAGAACTTTCAATTTGTAATCAAATAAGCCCTCTTTGAAGTTTATAGAAACTTTCCTTCCACAAGAACCATATATGACCCCAGGTCATCAGAGGCACAAAGCTATAGCGTTGCCTATAGTAATGTCCATACGAATCCAATGTTTCATTATTTATTATTTTTTCCCCAGAGGTACTTCATATTAAAGGGGTCGTCACATAAACTTCAAAGGGGGCTCATTTGATCGGATATCGAGAGTTCAAGTGCCCTTTTTAAAGATCAAAAGTGATTGGAAGGCAACTAACACCCCTTCCACACCCACCATTTCCTCAAAGTTATACCCTATATAATCGAATGGGCAAGAGTTGTAAGTTATATCCTGGGGACACATAGGCTTTTTGTAGAAAGCTTTGTCGTAAAAACTTCAAAAAGGGCTCATTCGATTGGAAATTCTAAGGGTTAGTACCCGTTTTATTAGTGGAAAGTGATTGGAGGGCAACTAACCTCACGCCCACCATTTCGTCAAACACATCCAATCAAAATTTTGACATAACCATTTTGTTCAACGTAGTTGGAATTCTGGAAATTGGGTCTTTGAGGATGACAACCCCCCACAGCCCTCAGGGCAAAGGTTGTAAGTTATGCCCTGGGGCTAATAAGGTTTTTTATAGAAAGCGTTGTCGTGGAAACTTTAAAAAGGGCTAATTGGATTGGAAATTTAAATAGCTAGGGCCCTTTTTTAATAGTCGAAAGTGATTGGAAGGCAAATAACACACCTTCCACGCCCACCATTACCCCAAAAACACATCCAATCAAAATTTTGAGATAGCCATTTTGTTCAATGTAGTTGAAAGTTCTGGAAATTATATCTTTGAGCAAGACAATCCCCCCACAGTCTTCAAGGCAAGGGTTATAAGTTATGCCCTGGGGGTATAAATGGTTCTTATGGAAGGAATGCTCGTATAAATTTCAGAAAGGGCTCATTTGTTTGGAAACTGTAAGTTCTAGTTCACTTTTTAAGATTCAAAAGAGATTGGAGCGCACCTGCCCCCCCCCCCCATCTAAGCTGTTTTTTTTCTCAAAGCAATCTGAAAAGAATTCTGAGATAGCCATTTTTTAAAAATAGTTCAAAGACCAACTCTTAAAAAGAGTTGGCCAACACAGCGCCCCAGGGCCCGAGGGGCAGGCGTTGTAAGTTATGCCCTGGGAGAATATATAGTTCTTATGGAAGGGCTGATCTTAAAAACTTCAGAGAGGGCTTATTTGATTGGAAATTGAAAGTTCTAGCTTAGTTTTTGAGAGTCAAAAGAGATTGGAGGACAACTAGCCCCCTCCACACCCCCTTTTTTCTCGAATGCATCCGATAAAAGTTTAGAGATAGTCATTAAGTTAAGAAAGGTGGTTCATAAGTCAGATAACAAAAACTCAGGTGTCGCCACAACCCCCCAGGGCCTGGGGACAGACGTTGTAAATTATGCCCTGGGGCATATATGGTTCTTATGAAAGGGATGCTCGTATAAACTTCAGAGAGGGCGCATTTGATTGGAAATTGAAAGTTTGAATTCACTTTTTAATAGTCCAAAGAGACATGAGGGCAACTAGCCCCCCCCCCACGTCTTGTTTTTCGAAACCCATCTGATGAAAATTTTAAGATAGAGATTTTGTTTTAAAAATAGTTCAAAGGTCGGATAAGAAAAAATCCGGCGTCAATACAACCCCCACGGCCCGGGGGAAGGCCTTCTAAGGTATGCCCTAAAGGCATGTATGGTTCTTATGAAAGGGATGCTCGTATAAACTTCATAGAGGGCTCATTTGATTGGAAACTGAAAGTTCTAGTTCAATTTTTAAGAGTCAAGAGATTTAAGGGCAACAAGCCCCTCCATGCTCTTTTTTCTCCAAACCCATCCGCTACAAATTTTGAGATACCCAGTTTTTTTTTTAAATTGTTCAAAAAATAGATAAAAAAAACTCCGGTCAGCACCCCCCCCCCCCCGAGCCTGGAGTAGGCGTTGTAAATGTTGCCCTGCGGACGAGTATGATTCTTATGAAAGGGATGCTCGTATAAACTTCAGAGAGGGCTCATTTGATTGGAAATTGAAAGTTCTAGTTCACTTTTTAAGAGTCAAAAAATATCCGAGGGTAACAAGCCCCCCCCCCCCACATCCCCTTTTTCCCCAAGCCCATCCGATAAAATTTTTAAAATAGCCATTTCATTAAAAATAGTTCAAAGGTCAGATAAGAAAAACTCCTCTATCGACGCAACCCCCCAGGGCTTGTAGTCAAACTATATTCGTCTTGAACAACTTTAGGAAGGACTAATAAATTAAACTGAATGTTTGATGTATAACGATATTAATTGTTGAAAGCTCATCAGTTCAAAATTTTACTATAATTTTAATGTTTATTTGCAATATTAAGTACAAAAAAAATATTTGTCAAAAAATTGGTTTTCAGTAAAGTGCCAACGACGCAGTAGGTTTTAGACTTTTACTGTGAGAGAAGGAGGCGATACCCAAACTCTTGTTTGCAGTGATTTTTGTTCGTTTCAAGCTTGATTTGCATATTCAATGTAAGTTTCACTCGTTTTAAGATTTATTTATTCATTTACATTAATATCTATGATATGTTTTGTTTGCATTGATTGTTTATTTAATTTCTGTCCGTTTTAAGTTTCATTTATACTTCAATTGTAAAATATTTTCTTTATGTTTTAAGTTTGATTTTCATGTTCAATCTAAGCATTACTCGCTTTAATATCTGTTTATTCATTTATATTATTACTTTTTGTATGTTTTTTGCTATGATTGTTTATTTAATTTCTGTTCGTTTTGGGGTTTCATTTATTATTTTATAGTAAGTTCTGGTCGTTTTGACTTTGAATTTTAACAGGTATTTGTATCTGCTGAGCTTAAGTTTAAAATGGCCTTTACTTTTCTTTGAAAAACTTATTTTTCGGAAAGTTTTTTTTTAATTAATAACTTGCAACGCCTGCCCCCCGGGCCCTTGAGGATTGTTTCGACGCCGGAGTTTTTGTTTTGTGAACATTGAACTATTTTTAACAAAATGACTATCTCAAATTTTTTATCGGATGGATTTGGGAAAAAAGGTTTTTTTTTTTGGGGGGGGGGGGGGGCCTAGTTGCCCTCCGGTCACTTTTGACTCTTAAAAAAGGGCACTAGAACTCTCGATTTTCAATCGAATTAGCCCCCTTTGAAGTTTATGCGACGACTCCTTCTATTTGAAGTGATTCTGGGGGAAAAAATAATAAATAATAAAAACATTGGAGCCGTATGGCCTTTACGATAGGCAACGCTATAACGTTGTCTCTGATTAATGCTCCACTTGTTATTTCGATCCGGGCGATACTCTATGTGCATTGTAGGAGGATTAGGATTGGAACTATCTCGATCAGAATATCAAACAGTTCGTGGTAACGAACTATAAGTAAGGAGCGACCCGGCTCAATAGTAAACGAAACTCTAAAATACGTTTTTAACCAATAGGTAAATCAAAAGAATCAGATTTTTATGATGATTTCAAATATATAAGTTTCCTCAAGTTTAGTCTTACCCATCAAAAGTTACGCGCCTGAGAAAATATGCCTTATTTTCGAAAGAAGGGGGAAACAACCCCTAAAAGTTGCAGAGCCTTAATGAAAATCACACCAATAGATTCAGCGTATCAGAGAACCCTACTGTAGAGGTTTCAAGCTCTTGTCTGCAAAAATGTGGAATTTTGTATTTTCTGCCAGAAGAAAGATCACGGATGTGTGTTTATTTGTTTGACCCCCCTCCCCGAAATTTTTGACCGAGTCGAAAATTAATCTAAAAAATACCTTTAAAGACAAAAACTTACCATAAATTTTTTTTTTTTTTTTGTTTTTTTTCCCAGGGCGGATCGTATCTACCCAGTGGTCCTAAAATATCAGGGGAGGACTAATTCAAACCGAAATTAAAAGTTCTAATGCCCATTTAAGTGACAAAAAAACGGAGGGCAACTAGGCCCCTCCCATGCTCATATTTTTCCCCCAAAGTCACCCGATCAAAAATTTTGAGATAGCCATTTTGCTCGGCATGGTAGAAAAATATTATAACTATGTCTTTGAGGATGACTTAATCCCCCAAAGTCCCCGGGGGAAGGATTGCAAGTTATGAACTTTGCCCAATGTTTGCATACAGAATTGCTTATTATGGGAAGTATACAGACGTTTTCAGGGAGGATTTTTTTCTGGTGGTGGGGGGAAGTGGATCGGGGGTCATGTGGGAGGATCGTTCCATGGAGGATTTTTTCATAAGGAAAGGGACATTGCTATGAAGGGGGGCGCCGGATTTCCTAGCAATATTTAGAAAAATGATCAGAAATTAAATAAAAAAAAAACAAGTTTTCAAGTGAAAAAACTTTTAAACTGAAAACTTTTCAACATCAAAACTTAAAATGAACAGAAACTATTCACTCCCTGGTCAATACCTCGCTCTTTACGCTAAATTTTTTTTTAATACTTGCATAAGAACTTTTTATTCTAATTAACGGCCTTTGTGATTAAAGGTCATTCTTAAAGAATTGGAAAAAAATTCGAACCTTAACGTAAAGAGCAAGGTACTGAATAGGGGGGCGAACCCCCCGAATATAAGTAATAGAAATATACGAATATAGATGTTCGTTACGTAATTTAATTCGTAAGTTACGTATGTTTATTACTAATAAAAAACGTTCGTAAATAAAATTAAACAACTTTTGAGAAAGCAATTTAGCCAAAAAAAAGGAAAATCAATATGCAAATATCGCTTTAATTATCCGTATACGGTGAACCAAAATCAATACATGCATTAATTTCAAAACGTTCAGAAATTAAATAAATTTTTTTTCTAATGAAAGTATGGGGCGACATTAAAGCTTAAAACGAACAGAAATTATTCCGTATATGAAAGGGCTGTCCTGTCCCCTCCTCAACGCCTCACTCATTACGTTAAAGTTTGACTTTTCTCACAACTCTGTTTTTTAAAAAACAATAAAAATTTTAGCGTAAAGAGGGAGGTCTTGAGGAGGGAACATCCCCTTTCGTATATGGAATAATTTCTGTTCGTTTTAAGTTCTAATTTTGCTCCTTACTTTCAGTTAAAAAAAAAACTTGTTTTTTTTATTTAATTAACTAAAAAAAACTTTTCCCACAAAAAAAGGTTTTTCAAAGAAACGTAAAGAACTCCATTAAACAAAAATGAGCAAAAATCAAATAATGTACCAAGCGTGAAACTACCACAAATCAGCATCGATAAATAAATGAAACCAAAACGAACATAAATTGCAATAAGTAAACCGAGTCAAACTCAAAACGAGCAGAAATTAGCATAAGTTGGGCGCAAAACCCCTTTGCCTTCCCAAGGCCAGAACAAAATTTGCACTTTACTTTACTGAAAAAATATAAATGTTTTTTACTTTTATAACTTTAATAAATCAAATATATTAACATTTTGATTACTAAATATCAGTATATGTATATTAAACTGAAAATGCACATTCATTTGTATTTTTTTCAGTAAAGTGCAGATTTTGTTCTGGCCTTACGCAACACTTACGCTATTTTGATTTGGTTAAATTTTAAGAGCAGAAGTAGCCCCGAAAGTTTGAACATAATACCCTCAGTCGTTCTTTGGATGCTGCTGAGATGCCTTATTGGGAATTAGCATTATCACAGTGCATTTTGATTTAATCTTAAGGCAACATTTAGTTTTTAAACATAATGAGCAAAATGGGAGGGTGGGAGAGTAAGGGGGATTAGTTGCCCTCCAATCACTTTCGACTATTAAAATGGCATCAGCCCTTTCTATTTTTTAATCGAATGAGCCCTTTTGGAAGTTCCCACGATAACTCCTTCGATACGAAGTGCCCTTGTCTAAACAACAACAACAACAAAAAATTATGCAATATACCCACATCGATCTTTACTATAAAAATGTCAAGCCTTCCAATCACTTTCGACTATTTAAAAGGGCACTAGGCCTTTCGATTTCCAATCGAATGAGCCCTTTTGGAAACGACAACACTTTTTCTATAAACACCTTATATGCCCCCAGGGCATAAATTACTACCTACCTTACCCTAAGGTCTGTTAGGGGTGGTTGTCATCCTCTCAAGACCGAATTTCCAGAACTTTCAACTACGTTAAACAAAATGGCTATCTCAAAATTTGATTGGATGTATTTTGGAGAAATAGTGGGCGTGAGAGGGGCGGCAGTCAATCTCCAATCACTTTCAACTATTAAAAATGACCCTAGCCCTTTCAATTTCCAATCAAATGAGCCCTTTTGAAGTTTCTACGACAAAACTTTCAATAAAAATCTTATATGCCCCCAGGGCATAACTTACAACCCTTGCCCTGTGTCTTTCCATGGAGGAGGTTTTCACGGGGAAAGTGACATTGCAATGAAGGGGCGTCGGATTTCCAAGCATTATTTTAATAAACGATCAGAAATTAAATAAAAAAAAACAAGTATTTCAACTGAAAGTAAGGAGCAGCATCAAAACTTAAAACGAACAGATTATTGAGTATATGATTGGGTTCGCCCCTTAGTCAATACCTTGCTCTTTAAGCCAAAGATTTTTTATTACTTACATAAGAGCTATTTATTCTAATTAACGGCCTTTGTGATTAAGCGGTCATTTTCAAAGAATTGGAACATAATTCGAACTTTAGCGTAAAGAGCGAGGTAATGACTAGGGCGAACCCTCTAATATACGTGTTAAAAATATATGGATATAGAAGTTCGTAACGTAAATTAATTCATAAGTTACGTATATTTATTACTAATAAAACATTCGTAAATAAAATTAAACAACTTTCAAGAAAGCCATTTAACCAAATAAAAGTAAAATTAACATGCAATTTTTTTTTTGATTATTTATTTACGGTGAGCCAAAATCAAAACATCTATTAATTCAAAAACGTTCAAAAATCAAAATAAAAAAAACAAGTTTTTTTAACTGAAAGTAAGAAGCAACATCAAAACTTAAAACGAACAGAGAAATTATTCCGCATATGAAAGGGCTGTCCCCTCCTCAACGCCTCGCTCTTTACGCTAAAGTTAGACTCTTTCTCACAACTCTATTTTTTGAAACAATAAAAAACTTTAGCGTAAAGAGCGAGGCGTTGAGGAGGGGCCAGCCCCTTTCATTTACGGAATAATTTCTGTTCGTTTTAAGTTCTAATGTTGCTCCTTACTTTCAGTTAAAAAAATAGTTTTTTTTTTTTATTTAGTTTATAGCAATAGGAATAGTAGTTATAGTAACAGTTTTGTAGTGGTGATATTAGTAGCCTTATTAGGAGTATTGTGGCAGGAGCAGTCATGATCTAAATAGTAATCATACGAGTTGGTAAGTGATAGGGTTAGTCAGGTTACGAATTGTACTAGCCGTTGTAGCAGTAATAACAATAGTAATAGTAGCCGTATTGTTAGTTTACTGCGGTAGAAATTACCGCGGTAGGAGTAATTTTTGTAGAATTGATCGAGGTGGGAGTAGTTTTGATAGGAAAAGTTTTTGTAATAGTAGTTCATTGTAGAAAAAATCCTGGTACAGAGAGAAAGAAATTTATTTACACAAACAAAAACAAACAACTACAGCTCAATGGCTACTCCAGGAAGTAAAAATCTTGTCCGAGGGGTAGGGGCGTAATTTCAGAATTTGTATTGGGGGGCAAGAGGGGGTCCCCCTCGATTGTCAATGATCATGGGCTATCCTTCAAGGGAAAGCAGTGGCGGTTCTAGCTTTCTGTTCTTGTATTACTACACAGTTTTATATAATTAGCAGTATGATCTTTCCCTATCTCACCCATTATAAAAACCCGGACCGAGGTGCAAGTGCTCCAGAGAACCTATAAACATAAGCGACAGTAGATCTTTTCACGGGTAGACAAGTCAGATCTCTCTTGAACGCGAAACTTGGCTTCGACGTTTGAAACACTAATTTTGAAGAAACTAATTTTAAATTAATTTATTCCAGTACATATATGAAAATCGGTAATTAGTAGTGCAATGTTATTATTAGATGTTTTTAGGAATTAAAAATAGGTTTCGAAGTCTCAAGTTGGTTTCAAAGGCATTTTGAGTTTTCTGCCAAAATACTTTCTGCCAGGGTAATTGGACCGTGATGGCAAAGGGAGGAGCTGTTTGTGCGCGGACAATATGATATATAAAATGAGAGGAGCTGTAAATATGCGATATATATATATATATATATATATATATAATATATATATATATATATATATATATACTATATATATATATATATATATATATATTATATATATATATATATATATATATATATATATATATATATATATATACTATATCGAAATATATATATATTACTACGAAAAAGAAAAAGAAAGTTTTTTTAAAGAATAGTAAAGGCCATATTAAACTTAAGATCAGTAGAAAAATGGAAGCCTACAATAACTCAAACTCAAAACGACCAGAAATTATTATTAAAGAATAAAAAAGGAAAGGAGAATAGTTGATATGGCTGTAACACTGCATATAAATAGTTTTAGAAATATTTTGGAAATTGTGCCGTAAAAGGTCTAAGATTATACAGACTCAGCAGCAAGAAATGCATTTTATTTATTTTCTGGTAAACAAACTGGAAGAATATTCTATAATAGGAGCTTTTCTAGCGTAAAGCCCCGTAAAATTTTGGATCTTTGCCACTAAAATGTGTGATGTCCTTCCATTTTCTGAAAATTCCCTAAGAATTTTACGGAAAACACTTCTTAACAGACGTTTGGTATTTTCTTGGATAGGGCTATTGTGCCAACTTTTACCACAGCAACCAATAATTAGAACCCAAGTCCTAAAATTGGTCTCAATCAGGAACCCTTACCGCTATCTAAATTCACAAAGTGCAAAGATTTTCAAACAGAGGTGTTTATTGTTTAAAGTTCAGGAAAGGTCTGCCCATTTCATACGAAAACCTTGATTGAAAACGAAACTAGTCTTATCTTGGCTCTCCGCCAAAGCAGGTAACTAGACTTTTCAAATATCACAGGAACTACAATCTCAGAAAATAAATATCACGACGTGAAAAAAATGATAAACTATCCAGTTGCGAATCCAGAGGGGGGCGAGGGGTACGCCCCTAAAGTAGTCTAAAGTAGTGTAATTTACCTAATTAACGCAAGTTTGCATTAATTAATCTTGCTCCTAATGTAAGTTTATCGGATCAACCTATTTTTGCCCCCCCCCCCCCCCTAAAAAATCCTGGATCCGCCCCTGAAAAACCATCACACCTATTCCACCAGTTATTAGAAGAAAAAAAAATCCCTTATTTTCACAAATTTCATCAACCCCCCCCCCCCCCCCTTTCTTATAAAATCCTACATAGGCCAATCAGTTGAGTCCACTGTATATAAATAATAGATTGTCATAATTTGTATATAAATTAAGTCATACCTGTGAGATGGGACAGTTGCAAACCACTTGGCCGGGTCACCAAGTTTTTTTCTGCTTTCGCAATTTCGAATAATGCACTTTCTAACCATTTCTCATTGATTGACTCAAACACACTAATCCGTAAGTGCACAAATAAGTGGGAGGAGCTTTTTGTTCGCACCGAGAATGAAGAGCCAGAAATCATCTGCGGTAAACTTACTGCTAATTATATAAACTATGTATTACTATAAGAAGACGTAGATGGGAATCAAATCCCTTTTCCATACCTTTTTCTTCTTGTTCTACTTTTGGTTACTTTATAAAGTTAGTTCTGATCCAAAGAAAGTAAGTATGGAGCTCTACCCTTTATTGATTTCACTAACCTATAAGAACCAATTAAAATTGATGCAAATTATATTTTTAATAACGTTATAAAACACATCAAAGTTAAGAGTTGGACAAAGCTGGTTTTTACGGAACTGGTTAAGGAACCGAAAGTTTGTCCATCTTTCATCGCTGAACCTAAAGACGCGCTTATTCTGAATTAATAATTTACATAATACGTAACATCCCAGCTGTCCCTATCCTGGCAGTGCATGGGAACTTTTTCACTTAATGGGGGGGGGGGGGGGTTACCAAGCAGTTTTAAAAAGTAAAGATAGCCTGTTCCATCCCTGATTCTTCAATTCTTCTTCTAGCAATAACGATTTTTCTTCTAGCAATAACGAAGAAAAGTTACTAAATGGCAAAAACGGTACTCGGTTAAATTCAAAAATATTACAGAATACATAAATAAACTGTGCACACGCATCAAACACACGTAAATTAAGTAATGTACTCTAGTACAGTCAATATAAGGTTTAACCTCAAACAAATTGCAATAGTTTTTTTGATTTTGGTACCATTTGAACAGCAAAAGAATCCTCTACAACATATAAAAATCGGCCGAAATCGGACGAGGCAAAATTGACCGTTTCTCGTCTTGGTACTTGTTAAGAATCCAGAAACACGCGAGAAGTGAAGTTTCGTTAATGCTAATGAAATAAAACAAAATGGGATGAAAATATAATAATTTCGAAACAAATTTGGGCTATATTTTTGCATATTGGGGGTGGGGGTGGGGGAGGGGTAAAGCATAGCATATATTAAATACATAACCTAACCTAGTGCATTTTGCCTCTTCAACCCCAAAAAAAAAAAACTAAAGTTTAAAACTTCGCCAAGGAGTGAGCAACACCTCACAAGCAGCAGAAACCTGTTTTCCATGTAACGTCTCGGTCTTTCTCGATGCAGTCATTCTCGCGTGTTTCTGGATTCTTAACAAGTACCCTCGTCTTTTCTTCTAGAACGACCACTTTTTAAATACAACTTAATTTGCACCACAGTAGACAGAATATACCAGTAAGCTTATCGCAGATCATTTCTGGTCTTTGTGAACAAAAAGCTCCTCCCACTTATTTCTGCATTAGCGGGAATGCAGGTTAGTCTGTTTCCGTTTGTTTCAATGCACTTTGATGGAACAATCGGATACAGACTAACCTGTATTCCTGCTAATCTGACTTCGCCTATGTTTATATCTGCAAAAACGTTCTCCGGAGCACTCGCAAACCCGGTCCGGGTTTTTATAATGGTTGAGATAGAGAATGATCATACTGGATAATATATGAACTGTGATTTGCACGTATAGAAAGTAGGTAATAGGTAAATCTGGTGCGTAAACAACGAATGTGCACTTTACTTTTATTTTGAACGCTCGTGTTCAGTCCACTCTCTCCCGCGTGAGAGAGCGACAGTGTCCGATATAGATCTGAGACCGACATTACGTGAAGTTGAATTCATAAAGAAAAAAATTGGACTGCTATAGCAGAAAAAAAGTCGAGTCCATGTCAATTTATCCACGACAACTTAGTAAAAACCAATTTCGGTAAAAAAAAATATAGCGTCAACTTTTGCTTACATTGCCAGAGTACCCATGAGCTGATATATGAAGCCACTATGATCAGAAATGTTTCCCCTGAACGGAATGCTGGGAATTTTTATATTTACCCCCTGAACGGATACATTTTTTGTGTTTTATTATCCTTTATTTATTTTATCTAGATTGTAGTTATCTAGTTGTCGCTTTGAGAAAGATTTGATTTTTTTACAGTTATGAAGTATAAAGGTGTCAAATATATCGGTTTTGGTATTCAAAACTAGATTAAAAATATTGAATTAAAATTTTTATTTGATTTTCTTAATCTTAGTTTTAATGTTTTACTTTGAACAAACTACTTTGATAATGCGTTACTTTTTTTTATATAAAACAATTGAGTCTTAAGACATTAAATATTTGGTGTTTGATAATCAAGTTCAAAACTATCGATATTGTTAAAAAAATATCCGTAAAAATATACCGAAAAAAAAAGTTTTAATGTTGCTCGTTACTTTCAGTTGAAAAGATTGTTTGTTTTTAATTGAATTTCTGATCATTTTTTAATAACACCAGGGTACCCGGCTCCCCCTCCACGGAAAAATCCCCCTACCCACAAAAATATCCTCTGGGCAATTCAATCCTGGCAAAAATTTACCCCGAACAATTACCCTTAACATCAACACGCCTAAAATTGAATCGGTAAAGAAAAAGCAAGACATATAAAGAAATTTTGTGCAGGAATTCTGGCAAATTCACCAAATGTAAAATTTCCCCTGAAAATTTCACCCCCCGAGAAACTTCCCTCCCAATGAAAAATTCTCCCCCGTGTAAAATCCTCCCAACATAGAATTCCTCCCCGCCCCATCCGAAAAATGTATGCATATTCCCAATAAAATATAAAGCAATGAGTAAATTTTGTAACTTAAAACCTTTCCCCAGGGGCTGAAGGGGGTTATTTTATCTCTGAAGACATAGTTATTGGGCCTTTCAACTATGCTGAGAAAAAAAGCTATCTCAAAATTTTGATCAGACGATTTTGGAAAAAGGTGGCGTGGAAGGGGGGCTAGTTGCCCTCCAAATATTTTTGTCACTGAAAAAGGGCACTAGAATCTTTTATTCCATTAGAATGAAACCTCTCTCGATGGTCCAGGCCCATTGGGTCAATACGATCACCCCTGAAAAAAAAAACAACAAACAACAAATAAACACGCATCCGTGATCTTTCTTCTGGCAAAAATTAAAAAATTCTACATTTTTTGCAGATATGAGCTTTAAACCTCTACAGTAGGGTTCTTTGATACGAATTCTACATTTTGGAAAAAGGTGGCGTGGAAGGGGGCCTAGTTGCCCTCCAAAATATTTTTGTCACTGAAAAAGGGCACTAGAATCTTTTATTTCCATTAGAATGAAACCTCTCTCGATGGTCCAGGCCCATTGGGTCAATACGATCACCCCTGAAAAAAAAAAAAAAAAACAAACAAACAAATAAACACGCATCCGTGATCTTTCTTCTGGCAAAAATTACAAAATTCTACATTTTTGCAGATATGAGCTTTAAACCTCTACAGTAGGGTTCTTTGATACGTTGAATCCGATGGTGTGATTTTAATTAAAGTCTATGAGTTCGAGGGTGTCTTTCCCCCTTTTTTGAAAATCAGACAAATTTTCCCCAGGCTCGTGGCTTTTGATTGGTCAAACGAAACTTAATGAAACTTATATATTTGGAATCAGCATAATAAGCCAATTCTTTTGACACACATATTGGTATCAAAAATTCAGGTTTTTAAAGTTTTGATTATTATTGAGCCTGGTCGCTCCGTACTTACATTCCATTACCCCGAACTGTTTGATTACTCGTCAATATACAAACAAAGACCATTGAAATATCGATCGTTTTTTTCTGCGTTACCAAAAGTACTTTATTCAAAAAATTTATAGTGTCATGAAATAACTAAAGTAAGGAGTAAGTTTAAAACTTAAATCAAATATAAATTAACTTCGTATATAAGGAGAACTTCTTCTCAACACCTTGCTCATTAAACAAAAGTATTTTTAGTGCTTTGAAAAATCTTGTCATTCCAATTGCAAATTTTCTTTAAAATTTGAAAAAAAAAGCCAAACTTCAGAGTAAAGAGTAAGGAGCTAAGGAGAAGACAGTCCACTTCATATAAGGAATAATCTTTTCAAATTGGTTTCAAATCTGTTTCTTTATTTTCAGTTGAAAAGCTTTTTTTTTTATTTAATTTCTGATTGTTTTCCAAATCATTTCCCAGGCCTAATCAAGATATAGTTTGAGGTACCGATCCCTTAAATCCCTGGTCAACTGCTTTTTAAAAATGTGTAATTCAATAATTGTACGTGTATTAGTACCGTCCTACGTTTAAATTTTCAATTTCAATTTTGGATAAAATTTGAATAGCCTATACTTAAAAAATTGGCGATGAATAGTATAATTTTGATAAGAAGTCCTTGTTAATATTACTACAAAATAAACTACAAAATAATTTCGGTTGGAAGAACATAAGAATTATTGTTTCTGTGGATGGAAATTCTGTGAGAATTTTGATTTTCTACATAACTGAAACCATCACTACCTCTAAAATAAGATTTTCTTATCGATAAATAATACATGGATTTGTTTAAATAAAATTGAAGTACTTCATAGAAATAGAAAAAGAAAATAACACCATTTAAAATCGCTGAAAACTAAGTTTCTTGCAGCATTTGCCACCCCAAAGAATCCTGGCGAGGCTGATGATGACCTGCCTTGCCTTTTCCACCTTTGTGCGGGTAGAAATGGAAATATAAACATTTTTGCTGTATAGCGAAACAATTTAATTAATTCCTACTACCCCTACCTCTTTCAACATTTATCTGAAGCCTCGTGAAGAGTAAGCAGTTTGTCCATTAAAATGTACTTTTTTAGGAATCTACCCTACCCTTACCTAAACAATGACCCCTCATTATAGCTGATCCGCATCGCCAAACGTAGATCGCGTATTTACAGATCGCCAAACGTAGCCTAATTTCATTATAAATAAAGCAAATCAACTTTGTTAAATCCAGTACTGGCACTATGTGGCATTGCTTCTTTTACAACTGGAAAGCCTAAAATGTAGTTATTCATACTTTAAATCAATTAGCTCCTCAGAATTTTAAATTGAATGCAAATTCATCCTCTTTGGGGTAAAGTCGTAGTTTTTGCCCTAAAATAACAAGAAAGCAAGATTTTCCCCCGGTCCAATCTGTATGGTCACTTAAAAAGGAGCTTTAAATTTACGTTTGAATGAACTCCCTCCCAATTATCTTGAACCTTTGGTTTGATGCAATCATCCCTAGGAAACCACAAAACGAATAATTATGCATCGACGATGTTTCTTCTAAAAAAAAAAAAAAAAAAAAAAAAAAAAAAAAAAAAAAAAAACGAAATTCCATATTTTGAAGATTGGAGCTTGAAACCTCTACGGCAGGGTTCTCTGATATGATGTTTGTAATAAAGAGCTTTTCAATAAGATTGCTTGTTTTATTTTTTAGGGAGGGGGGTTCTTTTTTCAAAGATCAGGCCAATTTTTTCAGATTTTTTGTTTTGGGTGGGTAAAAATAAACTGAAAGAATTTTAAATATTTAGAACTAGCATAAAAAGCCAATACTGCCGGTGTAGCAATTGTCATGAGATTTAAATTTTTAGTTTTGGTGAATATTGGTCAAATTACTTTTTACTTCCAGCTTTTTTTTCAAAAACTATTTGATAAGATTCTCTTGTGACGAAATTTTTTTTTTGAACTTGTTCATTTTATTTAGTTGAATAGGACAATAAAAAGAAAGAGGGTCAATTTGACAGCTGGATAGTAAGTAAGGATAGTTTTCCCAAGTCTTCGAACACTCAACCGCTGTAAGCACAATAAACGAGTCAGCATCAGCTTTAGCTTGGATGGTTCTCAGACCTTTGCCTGGTAAATAATCAGAAATTACGTGGTCGAAACAGGCCTTATTCCTTTTGCATGAAAGAAATTCCTCTTTTTGGTGGTCAGTCTCATTTCTAGGCTAAACAGTACTTCCCGTCCAGTGACACGGTTTCGCTTAAGATGAGTCATATCTTTTGTCGAAGCAGCGATGTCGTAACCATCAAAGACAATAATAGCGCCTGAATATTTGGCCGAAACATAGTTCCAGTATCGGTCTAAGATCTCCGAAAATTTTTTCCTTCTTCTCCCCAGGAAATCTCTATGAAGCAAAGCACCCCCATCTAAGACGTAGGTGCAATTCAGGCTATGTTTTTCCCCCAATAGTATTAATTTTTGAAAGTCACTTGATGGCTTTTGCTAGCTCTGGTTTATTTGGCTTTTGGAACGTGCCAGATTCATCAAAAAGCGACGCAGGATAGGAGCAAAGTTCATATTTAAATGAAGATTCTTCATCTATATTTAGTCTTTTGGATATAGCTAGAAGACGGTGAAAGAGAACCGAAGGGTCTAAACGGTAGATTTCTCCCCATTTTTTTATTTTTTTTTGCTTTACCGTCATAACGAATTCCAGATCCTTCCGTTTGAACGAATGCTCCTTCAAAGATTACCCTACCATTCCGTCAAGAATCTTCTTCCCGACTTCCACTGTTTTTTCGGCGTTCACGTTTTCTGCAGCAATCATGCCAGTAGCAAGGCTTCGAAGCGATAGCGGATCACCCTTGAAAGGAGGGCGACTGCTTGACAAAGTCAATAACTATTTGTGTGTTTTTGAAGTGCCTCTGCTACCTTAAAATACCAGACTCTTTGTATTGGTCGCTTTTATGATACGAAACATCCGTCAGTTCTTGCATCAGAAGATTAACGTGAGAGCAGGCTGAACGTCCACGTATATATATATATATATAATATATATATATATATAAATATATATATATAAATTGGACAAATTCGTTCAGGGGTAAATTGACGTTTTCTGTCTTTTTCTTCTAAAATCACAGCTTAAAAAAAAAAATTAATTTGCACTTTTAAAAAAGTCAGTGATAGGAAACTCTGGTACATAGATCACGAATATCGATTCAGTTCTGTATTTTGAACATCCCTGAGTATTTTACCCCCCCCCCCCCACACACACACACACACCTGCACGAGATAGAGCGTGCATTCATATACGTTGGATTTTACACAAAGTCGGATCCACGCAGAGAATATTTACACTTCCTATGCCGAAATGCTAGGAAAGAGTCATGTCTCAATACCTTGCATATTTTCTCCCCCCCCCTCCTCCCCGCACGCACATCCAATCAAATAAATGGTTTGCCACATATCTGAAAATTGTCCAGCATCTGCAATGTTCTTCAACGCTATCGGTGAGAATTTGTTTAATAGATGCGGTGATGCGCAAGAACAAGCTGACCCATTTTCCTGACATTCGAGTTTGAAAAGATGCAAGGGGGCAATCGTAACTTTATAATTATACGTACGGTATGACAAAAATGTCTTGTAAAGCTTTTAAAAGCATCTGAACATATTGGTTTTATTAATACTCAAAAGCGATCAGCTTCTAATGCACGTGAAACACGGTTTTTATATTGGGGAGGTCGGGATGGAACATGACATGAGTTGAACCGAACACTCTCATTTACTTAGACACCATTTGGTGAAAATCTTTACGAAAATTAATAAGAGTGCTGATTAGCCTTCATGTCTCAAGGAAGAATTCCTAGTTTGCTTGATTGATCCTTTCAAAAGTTAAACTGCAAAAAACTGTTTTATGTAGGTAATTTTTTTCTGACACCTTGAATATTGGTGTTTTGAAACCTCACTTGCAAACAGTTTCCGACATGCTCCCTTACCATGCAGTATCTTGTCACAGCTGCTGCGTCGGTGAGGCTGTGCCTACAGCACATGAATAGTCTTGAACATGCAAGCCCAACACTTTTCCAGACTTTGGAAAAAGGCTTACAACTTGTGAGAAGATCGGACATATTTTGGGCCGCTTTATCTACAGATTTGATCTTAGAACAAGAATCGATGAGAAGTCTGAAAACAGCAACCAGATTAACTACAGGTAGAGGCATGACAAAGGTACAGAGACTTCAGTGAGTAATGGGACGTCCAGCCTGTGCTCACGTTAATCTTCTGATGCAAGAACTCTGACGGATGTTTCGTATCATAAAAGCGACAATACAAAGAGTCTGGTATTTTAAGGTAGCAGAGGCACTGCAAAACACACACAAATAGTTATTGAATTTGTCAAGCATTCGTCTCCTTTCGAGGGTTATCCGCTATCGCTTCGAAGCCTTGCTACTGGCATGATTGCTGCAGAAAACGTGAACGCCGAAAAAAACAGTGGAAGTCGGGAAGAAGATTCTTGACGGAATGGTGGGGGAATCTTTGAAGGAGCATTCGTTCAAAGGGAAGGATCTGCAATTCGTTATCACGGTAAAGCAAAAAAAGAAAAATGGGGAGAAATATACCGTTTAGACCCTTCGGTTCTCTTTCACCGTCTTCTAACTGTATCCAAAAGACTAAATATAGATGAAGAATCTTCATTTAAATATGAACTTTGCTCCTATCCTGCGTCGCTTTTTGATGATTCTGGCACGTTCCAAAAGCCAAATAAAACAGAGCTAGCAAAAGCCATCAAGTCACTTTCAAAAATTAATACTATTGGGGAAAAACATAGCCTGAATTGCACCTACGTCTTAGATGGGGGTGCTTTGCTTCATAGGATTCCCTGGGTGAAGAAGGAAAAATTTTCGGAGATCTTAGACCGATACTGGAACTATGTTTCGGCTAAATATCCGGACGCTATTATTGTTTTTGATAGTTACGACATCGCTGCTTCGACAAAAGATATGACTCATCTTAAGCGAAACCGTGTCACTGGATGGGAAGTACTGTTTAGCCTAGAAATGCGACTGACCACCAAAAAAGAGGAATTTCTTTCGTGCAAAAGGAATAAGGCCGTTTCGTCCATGTACCTTCTGATTATTTACCAGGCAAAGGTCTGAGAATCATCCAAGCTAAAGCTGATGATGACTCGTTTATTGTGCTTACAGCGGTTGGATAAATTGACATGGACACGACTTTTTTTCTGCTATAGCAGTCCAATTTTCTCCTGTATGAATTCAACTTCACGTAATGTCGCTCTCAGACCTATATTGACACTGTCGCTCTCTCACGCGGGAGAGAGTGGACTGAACACGAGCGTTCAAAACAAAAGTAAAGTGCATATTCATGATTTACGCACCAGATTTACCTATTACCTACTTTCTATACGTGCAAATTAAGTTGTATTTAAAAGTCGTCGTTCTAGAAGAAAAGACGAGGGTACTTGAAAAACTTAAAACAAACAGAAATTATTCCGTAAATGAAAGGCGCTGTCCCCTCCTCAACGCCTCGCTTTTTACGCTAAAGTTTTGTATTGTTTAAAAAATAGAGTTGTGAGAAAAAGTCTAACTTTAGCATAAAGAGCGAGGCGTTGCGGAGGGGACAGCCCCTTTCATATGCGGAATAATTTCTGTTCGTTTTAAGTTTTAATCTGCTCCTTACTTTCAGTTAAAAAAACTTGTTTTTTTTTAATTTAATTTTTGAACGTTTTTGAACTAATGGAGGTTTTGATTTTGTTTCACCGTATATGAAAAATTAAAAAAATTGCATGTTAATTTTACTTTTATTTGGTTAAATGGCTTTCTCGAAACTTGTTTAATTTTATTTACGAATGTTTTATTAGTAATAAATAAATAAGTAACTTACGAATCAATTTACGTAACGAACTTCTATATCCGTAGGTTTTTAACACGTATATTCGAGGGTTCACCCCCTATTCAATACCTCGCTCTTTACGCTAAAGTTCGAATTTTGTTCCTATTCTTTAAAAATTACCGATTAATCACAAAATCCGTTAATTAGAATAAATAGCTCTTATGTAAGTATTAAAAAATATTTGGCTTAAAGAGCGAGGTATTGACTAGGGGGCGAACCCAATCATATACTCAATAATTTTTGTTCGTTTTAAGTTTTGATGTTGCTCCTTACTTTCAGTTGACAAACTTGTTTTTTTTATATTTAATTTCTGATCGTTTTTTTTAAATAATACTTGGAAATCCGGCGCCCCTTCATAGCAATGTCCCTTCCCCCATGAAAATTTCCTCCATGGAAAGATCCTCCCACGTAACCCCCGACCACCCCCCACTACCAGAAAAAAAAATCCCCCTTGAAAACGTCTGTACACTTCCCAATAACCAATACTATATGTAAACATTGGGTAAAGTTAATAACTTTCAGCCCTCCCCCTGGGGGATTAAGTCATCCTAAAAGATATATTTATTATATTTTCGACCATGCTGAACAAAATGGCTATCTCAAAATTTTGATCGGGTGACTTTGGGGAAAAATGACCGTGGGAGGGGGCCTAGTTGCCCTCCATTTTTTAGTCACTTAAAAAGGCCACTAGAACTTTTAATTTCGTGAAGGAGCCCTCCCATGATATTCTAGGACTACTGGGTTGATACGATCACCCTTGGGGAAACAAAAACAAACAAAAAACAAATAAACACGCATCCGTGATCTTTCTTCTGGCAAAAAATACAAAATTCCACATTTTTGCAGACAGGAGCTTGAAACCTCTACAGTAGGGTTCTCTGATACGCTGAATCTGAGGGTGTGATTTTCATTAAGGTTTTGTAGCTTTTAGGGGGCCTTTCCTACTTTTTTCGAAAATCAACCAAATTTTCTCAGGCGCGTAACTTTTGACGGGTAGGACTAAACTTGATGAAACTTATACATTTGAAATCAGTTTTAAAATCTGATTCTTTTGCTGTATCTATTGGTATCAAAATCCTGTTTTTTAGAGTTTCAATTACTATTGAGCCGGGTCGCTCCTTACTTACAGTTTTTTACCACGAACTGTTTGATACTCCTACTACTCGACTACTCCTGCTACAACGAATCCTATCTTGAGCACTCTAGCCAAGACAACTGCACCGCAACTGCTGATGCTACAACCCGATACTTCGAAGACTGGTACTACTATCAGTAGACTACTATCACATGACCATTCTTACTAAGACTACTCCATCAAACAGTTCGTGGTAACGAACTGTAAGTAAGGAGCGACCCGGCTCAATGGTAACCGAAACTCTAAAAAAAGGAATTTTGATACCATTAGATACATCAAAAGAATCAGATTTTAATTCTGATTTCAAATATATAAGTTTTATCAAGTTTAGTAATAACCCATCAAAAGTTACGCGCCTGAGAAAAATTTGGCTGATTTTCGAAAAAAGGGAGGAAGACCCCCTAAAAATTACAGAACCTTAATGAAAATCACACCATCATATTCAGCGTATAAGAGAACCCTACTGTAGAGGTTTCAAGCACCTATCTACAAAAATATAGAATTTTGCATTTTTTGCCAGAAGAAAGATCACGGATGCGTGTTTATTTGTTGTTTTTTCCAGGGGTGATCGTATCGACCCGGTGGTCCTAGAATATCGTGGGAGGGTTCATTGGAACGGAAATTAAAAGTTCTAGTGGCTTTTTTAAGTGACCCAAAAAATGGAGGGAAACTAGGCCCCCTCCCACGATCATTTTTTCCCAAAGTCATCTGACCAAAATTTTGAGATAGCCATTTTGTTCAGCATAGTCGAAAATATAATAACTATGTCTCTTAGGATGAATTAGTCCCCCGAAGTCCCCGGGGGGAGGGCTGAAAGTTATGAACTTTACCCAATGTTAACATATAGTATTGGTTAATGGGGAAGTATACAGACGTTTTTCAGGGGGGATTTTTTCTGGTAGGTGGGGGGGGTTATATGGGAGGATCTTTCCATGAAGGAAGTTTTCATGGGGGAAGGGACATTGATATGAAGGGGGCCCTGATTTCCCATCATTATTAAAGAAAAAGATAAGAAATTAAATAAAAAAAAAAGTTTTTCAACTGAAAGTAAGGAGCAACATCAAAACTTGAAACGAATAGAAAATATTACGTATATGATTGGGTTCACCCCCTAGTCAATACCTCGCCCTTTAAGCCAAAGATTTTTTTAGTACTTTCATAAGAGCTATTTATTCTGATTAACGGTCTTTGTGATTAAGGGGTCATTTTTAAAGAATTGGAACAAAATTCGAACTTTAGCTTAAAGAGCAAGGTATTGACTAGGGGGCGAACCCCCTAATATACGTATTAAAAATCTATGAATATAGAAGTTCGTTACGTAAGTTAATTCGTAAGTTACGTATATTTTATTACTAATAAAAACGTTCGTAAATAAAATTAAACAAGTTTCGAGAAAGCCATTTAACCAAATAAAAGTAAAATTAATATGCAAATTTTGTTTTAATTATTCATGTACGGTGAGCCAATATCAAAGCCTGCATTAATTCAAAAACGTTCAAAAGTTAAATTAAAAAAAAGTTTTTTTAACTGAAGGTAAGGAACGACGTTAAAACTTAAAACAAACAGAAATTATTCTGTATACAAAAGGGCTGTCCTCTCCTCAACGCCTCGCTCTTTACGCTAAAGTTTGACTTTCTCACAACTCTATTTTTTTTAAAAACAATAAAAAACTTTAGCGTAAAGAACGAGGCGTTGAAGAGGGGACAGCCCCTTTCGTATACGGAATAATTTCTGTTCGTTTTAAGTTTTAACGTCGTTCCTTACTTTCAGTAAAAAAAAAACTTGTTTTTTTTATTTAATTCCTTACTAAGACCATTCTTACTAAGACCACAAATATCAATAGCACTGCTACTACTCTGGTTGCAACTACTTCTAGCAACTACTTCTACTTCTTGTAGGACAGTTAGCCCCCTCTCGCCCTTCTTTTTTCCTCAAAGTCGCTCGATCAAAATTTTTAGATAGCCATTTTGTTCAGCATAGTTGAAAAGTCCAGTTACTATGCATTTGGGGATAACATGACCCCCCACAACACAAGGGGAAAGGTCTGTAGGTCATGAAATTTGCCCATTGTTTACGCATATTATTTGTTATTGGGAAGTATACAGACGTTTTTTTTTTTTTTTAGGGGGGGGGGGGGACGTTGAATTTTCTGCTAGGGAAATTTTCTACAGGAATGATTTTCCGTGGGGAGGAAAGTTTCTGGGGTGAAATTTCTAGGGGGAATTTTACACTCTGAGAATTTCCTCTGTGAAATTCTTTTTATTTGTCTTACTTTTTCTTTGCCGACTCATTTTTAAATGTGGAAATAATAAGGGGAATTGTTCGGGCGAATTTTTTTTACCAGGTTCAAATTGTCTAGACTATCTTTCCGTCGGGGAGGGGGGGGGGGGTCCAAGGGATAAATTCTCCATGGGTGAGTTTTCCACGGGATAAATTCTCCAGAGGGAAATTGTCTTCAGGAGCAATTTTCAACTAGAGGGCGGAGTGTTTACGGGAAAACTTTTTCACGGAGGAGGTGATTTCCTGCATGATTTTAAAAACAATAAGATATTAAAGTCTTTTTTTCAGTTGATGAAACGAAAGATTTTTCACCAGGAATCGTCCTCAAGATATTTCCCATGGGGAATTTTTCAGCAAGGTTGGAAATTTCCGGGGATATTTTCCTGGCAGGGGAGGGGTATTTTACCACCGAGGAACTTTCCATGGGGGAATTCTCTGTGAGGGGAAGGAGTTTCTCATGGAAGGGGAGCCAGATTTACCGGCATTTTTTTAAAAACGATCAGGAATTTAAGTAAAAAAAACAAGGGTTTTCACCTAAAAGTAAGGAGCAACGTCAAAACTTAAAACGAACAACAATTATATCGTATATGAGGGGGTTTTCCTTCCTCAATATCTTGATCTTTACGCTAAAGTTTGGCTTTAAGTTCCAATGATTTAAGAATGACTCCTGAAACACAAGAGCCGTTTAATTAGAAAAAATAAGCTTTTTTAAAAGTTTTAAAAAATGACTTTAGCGTAAAGAGCGAGGTATTGAGAAGGGCAACCCCCTCATATACGTGATAATTTATGTTCGTTATAGGTTTTAATGTTGGTCATTACTTTCAGTTGAAAAAAACATCCCCCCTCATATGGGAAGTAATTTCTGTTTGTTTTAAGTTTTAATGTTGCTCCTTACTTTCAGTTGAAAAAATTGTTTTTTAATTTAATATTGAAAACTCATCATTACAATGCGCGAGCAGGAAAACATCTAATAAGAATAGTGGCAAACACAACTACACGGAAGAAGACTTAACTACCTAGTTTTGCCTGCTTCGAACACCTGAGCTATCAGCTTGAGGAGGCCGTTAAAATACATACTATTTTAACTGGATTATATATTAACTAGCAGCAGAGTGTTTTGGGAGACGAGATAGCTTATATTTTCCATATATCTCCATATATTTTTTTAAACTGTGCTTGCAGACTGTTTGCAAATGCTGTCTCCTACTGTGTTTTTTTAGTCAATTGTTAGTGCTGTTAGTCACATTGCCTACGCTGATGATGTTCTGCTAGTTAGTCATACTAGGTCAGGCCTTACAAAGAATATAAATGTTCTGCTTAATGCTTTTAGTATGATTGGGCTTTCTGTAAATGCTTCAAAATGCGAGTATCCGTGTTTTAAATTTTTAACCCTGCTCCTCCTTTACATGTGGGTACAATGCTACTCAAGAGTGTCTCAAAGTTGAAATGGCTTGGGACTACTTTTTCTGATACACTTTCAACTACATGCTCGTCTGTGGTTGCTAGTGCTCTGTAGTGTATTCACTTCTCATATGGTAAAATCTTGCCTAATAGAGGGAGGTACAGCCGCCGAGGCTTATGTAACCTTTACCATAGTTTTTGTTCTCCTGCAATTCTTTTTATTTCCGGTTTGCAGCCTCTAATGCGAATAAAAGACGTGTTCAGCTAAGGAGAGGCTGTTTTACATATTGTAAATTCCTGCTATATTTACCAAGGTGGTACAGAAATCACAAAATTTTTTCTCATTTTGGACTTACAACCCTCTAGTGCTGCTTGACAACATTGATAAGGATCTGAGGACCAATACTCCAAGGAAAATATGTACCAGTGACCCCTCACTTATTTTTCCCAAGATTAGTGATTCTATGGATATTGTTACATTAATTATGTCGTGTTTTCCTTATTATTTCCTTGTATATTATATTATTATTATTTTTTTTTACTCTGCATTTATTTTATATTGTGGGTTACAAATAAAAACTTACTTACTTACTTACTTATAGTATGTTAACAAAGAGTCCACCAAGTAATTACAATAGGATTGATGGATAAAATATTATTTGAAAATGTGGATAACAATGGAAGGATATACTTATATAGGCCTAGTCAGTGAGTTATATATACTTATAAGTAGTAGGTTAAATATGTCACTGAGTTGTATATTTCTGTATATAACTTAATAGGCCTAGTCAGTGAGTTATATATATCTGTATATAACTTATATATTCAGTGAGTTATATATATTATAATTAGTAGGTTAAATATGTCAGTGAGTTATATATTTCTGTATATAACTTATATATTCAGTGATTTATATATATTTATAAGTAGTTTGCGTCTTTGGGTACCTCCATAAGAGGCACGGACCATGGGTGGGCTTTGTCCCTGGGGGTCCATAATAGAACCTGGGACACCCTCGCCCGGGGTCATAAATACAGGCGGAGGAGGAAGAAGGCCCCTCAAATGTACGCTCAAAAGGACCCACACTGGTTTGTCCACAAGTCCCATGAGTTGCAAACCTTCTCCCAGTAATGGGTTTAATTGCATGGTGATGCAGAACACCATCGCGGGAGGATCCTCTATAGGAGGACAACTGTGGCAGGGCGTAAGATCCAGATCTGTGGACAACGGCCTCTGCAAAGGGTTGCCTCGACCTTTTCGGGGTACCTGCAAGACTGGGGACCTTGCGGTCAACTCTATTCCCACTTGAGGAGTGGCGCCCCTCGAGGAAATTATAGCCCAGTAGACGACACAGCATTCGCACGGGATTCTGACTAATGGACAATTCTTCTGGGCTTGGTATGTTTTGATGGGCGTCTTTGGGCTGAAAAACCTCTTCCTAGCTAATTTATCTATTATGGGTTGCCTCCCCGTAGTAACATAATATTTGTAGGCATGAATATATAATGAGTCGGAGATAATAGGCTTGAGAATGTCTGTGCAGGATTTCGACTCTTGTTGATAGAAGAGCATCGCCAAGTGCTGAAAACCATGTTGTGACCAAGATGGGCCCAGGATTGCACAAAGCCTCCATTCATGGAGGTCCCAGGGACTTCTTGCTGTCCGGTTCTAAGCCGGCTTAAGCACTTCGGTGTAGACTTGAGAAAATATGTGATCCCCGTCCTGCACTGGTATGCGGAATCATTGCTTTTCCTGAGGCGAAAATAATTTCAATGATTTAAAGAACATGAAAATTGGAACTTGGAATGTTACGACATTAAAAAATGACTATCGTATCGACATTTTGACTGACGAGTTCAGACGATTCGAACTGGATTTATTAGGAGTTTCAAAAACTTATAGCCCAGGGGTAGGAAGCATGAAATTAGGTGATATAGAATTTGTTTACTCAGGCAGGAAGGATGGGGCACATAGACAGGGAGTAGGGCTCATGATGAAAAAGGAAGCTGCTAAGTCTTGTTTTAGGCTGGGAAGGTATTAATAATAGAATACTAATTGCTCATATTATGACTAGAAAGTCAGGGTATCAGTTATAGTAATATACGCCCTGTAGAACCAACTGACGGAGATACTAGGGACTCAGATGAATTTTACTTACAGTTACAGGAGCAAACAGACAAGGTCCCAGGTAGAAATATGATGTTATTACTGGGAGATTTTAATGCCCAGGTTGGTAGAAATAGGGATAGATGGTATCCCAGCCTAGGTAAATTTGGTGTAGGAAAAGAAAACAGTAATGGATACAGACTTTTGCAATTTTGTAGGTATAAACAATCTAGTTATAACCAATACGGTGTTTGATCATAAAATGGCTCATAAGTTAACATGGTATTCACGTGATGGTAAGACAGCAAACCTTGTTGATTATGTTATAGTAAACCGAAGACTGGCAGGATCAATACAAGATACTAGGGTATATAGGAATGCTGTTATTGATGTTAAAAGTAAAGATCACCATCTAGTAGTATCAAGGGTTAATTTAAAGCTGAAATATCGGAAGGGTAACTACCTCCCGGGAAGTTATGATGTTGGTAGACTCCAGGATGAGAATTTGAGATAATGTGGAAGATGGTTGGAATAATTTTAGAAAAAATAATTTGTGAAGTTGCTGAAGGTGTATTAGGGAAAAAAGCTAGAACTGCAGCTAAGAATGTTAGTGAAAAAGCTTTATGTTTAATAGAAAGGAGAAAGGACTTGTACAAGAATTATCTGAGTGATAGATCGTATGAAAACAAAAGAAATGTAAAGAGAGTGGAGAAAGCATTAAAATATGAAGTAAGGAGGTGTGAAATGGAGGCCATGGATAAAATTGCCGAGGATCTAGAAGATGCAGCTAGACGGCATAATAGTAAAATATTGTACTGGCACGTTAACAAATTGAGAGGGAGTAGTCAATCCGGACTTGTCCCAGTTAAAGATAGGAATGGGGTCGCAATTAGCGATAAGGAAAAAACTAAAGAGAGGGATGGGGCCGAACATTTTGAGAACTTGCTTAACCGAGATAGAGTTGCAGGAAAAAAATATAGAGGAAAATGAAAAAGTTTGTGATACTTTGGATGTGAAGGAAGATTTGTTTTGTGAGGAGGAATTAGCAACAGTACTAAAAGGATTAAAGAATAATAAGGCTCCAGGTGCTGATAGGGTGGTAAATGAGTTTCTTAAATATGGTGGCTCTGAGGTTAGAAATAAGTTATTGAAGATTATGAATATGATTTTTGAAAAAGGGGAAGTACCTAACGATTTTAGGAAAACCTTAATTAAGCCACTTTATAAGAAAGGTGATAAAAGTGAGTGTGGTAATTATCGAGGCATTAGTCTGGTCTCTGTAGGTAGTAAATTACTTAGTAATATGATACTTTTTAGACTGAGAGATGCCGTAGACAAAGTTTTAAGAGAAGAGCAGTGCGGTTTTAGAAAAGGTAGAGGACGTGTCGACCAAATTTTCACTCTTAGGCTAATAATTGAGAAGTGCCTATGTTTTCAAACACCTTTGGTCCTCAGTTTTATAGATTATGAGCAAGCGTTCGATACTGTTGATAGAGGAGCTTTAGTAAAGGTTTTATCCTTGTATGGTATACCAGACAAATACAGTAAAGTGATTAGTGCTATGTACGGGAATGACACTGCTGCGGTTAAGGTAGGAAATGAGGTTAGCAGCTGGTTTTGTAAAAATCAGGAGTTAAGCAGGGCTGTGTTTTTATCCCCCTTTATATGGATTGTTTTGATAGACTTTGTTTTAAGGAGCACAGGAAAGGCAATGGGAGACCACGGAATCAAATGGGGAGGAAAAAGTCTCCTGGACTTGGATTATGCTGATGATTTAAGCATCCTAGATGAAAGTGTGAGCAAAATGAATGAAGTTTTAGGGGTTTTGCGAGTTCAGGGTGCTAGAATTGGTTTGAAAATTAATGTTAGGAAGACTAAGTCACTAAGGCTAGGAATAAGTGAAGATGAAAAGGTGACGTTGGGTAATGAAAAGACTGATCAGGTGGGCAGCTTCACTTACCTTGGTAGTATTATTAGTAAAGATGGTGGGAGCAGTGAAGATGTTAAAAATAGAATAGCCAAGGCTCAGGGTGTTTTTTCACAGTTAAAAAAAGTCTGGAAGGATAGGAAGATAAGTCTGCTAACCAAGATTAGAATATTAGAAGCTACAGTGATGACAGTGGTCAAATATGACTCTGAAGCATGGACGCTTCGAAAAGCGGATGAAGATTTGCTAGATGTTTTCCAGAGAAATTGCTTAAGGATTGTTCTGGGTACCCGGCTGACTGACCGTATTCCAAACAATAGGCTATACGAAAAATGTGGTTCAATACCGCTCTCTAGGGCTATAATGAAAGAAAGGTTGAGGTGGTTAGGGCACGTTGTGCGGATGAAGGATGACAGATTGCCGAAGATTGTTCTTGTCGGCCATCCATCTAGGGCTAAACGGAAAGCAGGTCGTCCCGTCTGGGGTGGGAGGACGTCATAAAGAAAGATTTAAAGGAAATGGGAACTTCGTGGGCGGGTGTAAAAAGGGAGGCTTTGAATAGATTGGGGTGGAGGAGGATCGTGCGTAGCTGTGTTGGCCTCGGGCGGCTTGGTGCTGCGGTGAGTTGTTAGTAGTAGTAGTAGATAGCTTATACTCTTTTGCATGGACTTTTTCCCAAACAAAGAACTCTAAATCTCCTTAGCCGCTCATCCCCAAAAAAAAGAATTGTTAAAGTTTGAACTCTAATTACCAGCCGTAAGATGATAAACAAGGGTATACTTGCCAAAGCACAAGTAAACTTTGCCACATCTTAGTGAAACATACTGACTGTATGCCGTCTCTACAATGAGAAATACTCGCTTGCCTTCAGGTATAAAATGACACCAAACGCACAACCTCTTTTGGCGAAATACTGGTTTCAGCTACCCGTTGTTTAACCTCATTTAATTGTCTGGGTTTTATAGGCACTTACCAATAACACAAAGTAAGATGCTTCTATGCGCTCAACGCCCGATTTTCTTTCGCATTGCAATCTTTAAAAGTCAAGAGGTGGCTAAAAATGGTTATATGCTATCTCGTAACAAGAGAGTAGAAGGGGGTAGAAAAATCTCCAGAAAGTTTCTGAGAGTAAGAGAAAACCAAGAAACTAAAGAAGGAAAATAGGCCGAAAATACCGTCGAAAAGGGTTTGATACCCCGACCTACCTATAAAACGCCTTACTGACTTTCTTAATGAAAATGAATCAAAACATTTTCTTTACTGATAGTGCCCGACGATGACACATCAAAGTTATAGCGATTTATCAAGTCTCACACTGTCAAAGCTCCACCCAAAAGGTAAAGAAAGTAATTCCAATTACATCTAAGCTGTTGCTGATATTCTGCCTACTCTGAAGAACAAAAAACAGTTAACACTAATCTAATTTAACAGTTATAGAAGTTTAGTTTAATAAATGATGACTTTTATTTTATCACAATAAGAAACATCAAAACTGCTTTTTTGAAGCTAAAATACACAAATACAATTTAAATACTGTTTAAAAAAACAAAACGCACAATTAATAAACACGCATTTTTAAATAACACAAGTTATTCTTCGAATATCTTATTGAAACGGGACGGACCACAGAGAGTACGTATTAAATAGACTTATCTCTTTAATCTGGCGTGACAAGTTCAAAGGCCTTAAGTCCACATGCTCCCTAATTTTTTTGCATCAATTCCAAACCTTTCTAAAGAACTATACTCTTTTAATGACATTAGAAAGCCCTACATCAAATATACTGATGAGCTGTATGGGCATTTATGTATGCTTAAGTTCAAATATGTGTCTGTCAAGGGATATATTTATTTAAAAAAAAAAAAAGTTATACACATCAAAACAGCAGCATTTTCATATTAAAGTTTTTTTTTAAATATCTAAACATTGATGCAAGTGAAGAAATTTGCTTCATTCATTTCCTGCTCAATTTCATTTCATTTTGTGTTCAACTTTGTAGATAGAACATGCTGTGGGAGCATTTTAGTACGATAATTACTTGTTAAAAATTTTATAATTCGAAAATTTATTAATAATTTCACTGGATTGACATTTCGCACAGGAGAACCAAATCAAGTGGAATTTAACTTTCCATTCTTTTTAATGGCTACAAATTTCAAACTAGAGGTTTTATGCCCTATAGGTTTTAAAAGGGAGGGGTTATTTATTTCTCAACGTAATAATGTTGTTTTTTTTAGAAAATACTTCGCAAATGTAGATCAGCTCATATTTTATCATGGAATTATAGAAAACTAATGTCTCTTCGATCGTGGCCTTTCTAGTAGAAATTTCATATGCATAGGAGTGCTGGTAGCTACATTCACATGTGCAGGCAGGGCACCTATATGAGCATAAATAAACATCCCTCGATATTAAAATAATAATAAGAAAACAATATAAAGACCCACACTTAAAATTAAGAACTCCAGTAATTATAAGATATAAAAGCTGTTTAACCAAAAACAGAAAAAAAATCTTGTGATCGAGTATTTTTTAATGAGGATACACACTACTATGAAGCTCAAATAATACAAATATTTTGCACAAACGGGCGTATACTTTAAGAAGTTAAAACGACCAGTGGTGGATCCAGGGGAGGGGCGAGGGGGGGCGCCCCCCCCGCCCCCCCCCCCCTAGCATAGTCTGAAGTCAACCAACTCAAGTTTACGGTAATTAAATTTGCTCCTAACGCAAGTTTATCGGATCAACCTATTTTGCCCCTTCTCCTGAGATAAATTCTGGATCCGCCACTGAAAACGACAAAAATCTCCTCCCTCAACGACACTAATCTATCAACATACAAGTAGATATAGATTACAACAGCCATAATAATTAATTAATAACAATTAATAGTATATGGTATAGAATAATTATAATTAATAGTCATAATAATTAAATATTTGGTAGTCTCGACTTGGTTTTTTGCTAATTGCTTTTTTACTTTCTCATATAGGTCTACTTAATTTGCTTTCTCAGGATTTTCTTTTATGTTTCTATAGGAATTCATGTTTTTTTCAGTTTAACAAAGCCAAAGGCAAAAAAAAAAAAAAATGGTAAACTCATCTTAGGGTTAAAAAGTATTCCTGTTTTCACAAATGTAATCGTAAGTCTTCGTATATTCTTACATAACCGAAAAATAAAACTAATTTTCAGAAAATATTCGACTTCGCATTTAGATTATAGTCAGCTTTGTTATCAAAATGTCCTTTTTTTTTTTGTTTTTTGAAAAATTGGAAAACGCTTTGACACATCAGTTTATGGAACACTTTCTACATCTTTGAATATCTCGACTTAAATTTCTAAAAAAGGCAAGACTATAAAAGAACAAAAATAAAAATTTAAGTACCAAAAAAATGGTAAAAACTCAAGTACACGGGGATTGTCTTAAATACACCGGAATTTTGCAACAATGGGATATTAAACATACTTGTCCCATTTCCCTGGATATCACAGATGAATTAAGATATATCTACTTAAACTATCTAAGTCAGAAGACATTGTCAGATAATTAGGTTCTTTTATACATTACTAATTGTGTTTTGTAAACGGTTATAATATATTAAGTTTTTTTAGTCGATAGGATTTTAATGACGGTTTATTTTTGACCAAGATTTTCATCTTTTTGGAGGTGACTATACAGCAAAAAATACTGTTTTTTTTCGATAAGGCTCCATTATTAACAAAATTATCTAAATTGGGGGTCTTCAAGGTTATTAGGGCTGGATAACATAATTGACCCTCCTACGATGTTAAGACTATGTTTGTCCTAACATCACGCGTATATTAGGTTTGTGCGTATGTGAGTGTTTGTGTATTTGACATCGTTTAGTTTCTGAGAATGTATGTCCTTGTGTCCACACATTCCCGTTTGTGTATATTATATTGTGAGTGCATTTGCGTATATTTTTTCTCGTATATCCTTTACTAAACAGTCTAAGAAAAAACACAACACACTTTTTATACATAATATTTAATCAAGAGAATTTTGAAATTATTTCTTGGAAAACCGTGCTGATTATGCTATCCTTAATTACCAATTAATTAGGTGTGAACCTGACATTGATGATGGTGCTTGACACGGTGATCACAACACTGTGTTAATTTAAGATGCGATCCATACTAAGCACTTTGTGAGTTTCCACTAATTAAGCTTAGACAACAAAAGGTTATGCAAAACAGTTTTCTTTCTCAGCTAATTAAATTTAACTATTAATTACGTGTCGTAAATACAACATGTAATTGTTGAAAGAAATTGTTATATGTCCTTGAGTTTTGTAATATGCAATTTTATAATTTTTAATTGTAGCATGGTTTTCATAATGTTTCATACTTATTATTATTATTTTCTTTAATTTAAATATTTTAGCAGATGAAACAATATATGAGGTGAAGAAGAGGGGGGGGCTTAAAGGGTTTCACTGTCCGATAGAAAACCCATAAACCTCGGCACAAATAAGACCCTTTTTCATGCTACTAAAGCAAAAACTTATTGCCCCTATTGCCCCCCCCAGAAGAAATACTCAGTAAGCTATAGAAAATGTCTTACCTACATAAATTGTTAATACCCTTATGATATTACTTACCAGATTCTGTTTTGTTTGTTGTTTTTTTTTTCAGAAAATTTCCCAAGGCCAACAATGGTTACATCAGCGTGAATAACCTCACAATTTTATAAGAAACGACACGAGCTTAAAAAAAGTTTAATAAATAGTTAACAGTTTGGAATGACTGAATTTTCACTAATTGCTCTAATTGCGGTAAGCTAAAACATGTAACTTGGCTTTTGTTTTACTTCCGAGCATTAAAAGCTTGACTTACCACACCCACACCCATGCGCAAAAATGCACACATGCCAAAAATTACACACCCATGCGCAAAAATGCTCGTTACTTCTTTGACATATGTTTATGCTTTTTGCTAAAGTATTTTTCTTTTCCTTTTGAAACATAACAAAACTTGGTAAAATTCTACTTTAGCTACTTTTGGCTATCTTGGAAAGGGGTTAGGTTGGGAAAATGAAACTTTCAGGGATGGGGGTATACGGGCTAAAGTATGTCCCGGGAAGGTATTTTTAAGTAACCACCTCGACTCCTTCTCCCTCTAGAGATTTTCCTAAGCTAACCCCTTTCCAAGATAGCCAAAAGTAGCTAAAGTAGAATTCTACCAAACTTGGTAAAATCTGAATCTGTAATAGACAAGCAGCTAATTTTTAAAATGCCTATTTTGAAACATTTAAACACCTATACTATTTTTTCGCGAGATGTACTGTAATTACCATTACATTATTTCTTACACTAATTAAAGTTTAGAACAAATTTTAGGCTTAATTCACAGCAACAGCCAAACCAAAAATGTATGATAAGCCGCACATCTTCTACATCGTTCTGCTGTACTGCACAGCTGTATTTTAGGCGTTTTTTTTTCGCATCTTTGGCTGACGAAGTGAATGATTGGTCTTAGCGTATGGGCAACTCCTCCAGCATTTTCCCATGCTAGTGGCATTAATTTACAAAATCTAGGGGAGGAGGGGTGTCGAAATTTTTCTTTTAAAAATCCAGGGGGCAATTTTTCATTTTTCCGATTATTTCAGCGAAACGAAAAAAGGGTAAAAATACTCTAAACAGTTTTTTCTAACTCCAGAGGGGAGAGCAAGGAATCTAGCGATAACAATCCACCTCCGATTATATAACTATTCGTCAAGTTGTTCAGAAGAGTGCGAAAACTTCATGCAACCAAGTGTAAACATTTAAGATACTTTAGTCAAGATAGCTGAAATCCAAAATGATTTTCAGATTGCTTAGAATCTGTTTTCCATCCCCCTTCTAACTTTGAAACAGTTGACTGACTATGGATAATGGGCTTATAACCAAACATGATTATAAAGTCAAGAAGATAGTTTTATTCAACAAAATAATTTATATTTGGACTTGCAGACAGGAGATGCAAAAAAAAAAAAAAAAAAAACAGTTTAGATTGGAAGAAAAAGTTAAAAAAAAAAAAAAAAACACCCCAAGGCTCGCGTTCAATATCATTTGGAGGAGAATTTTAAATTTTGAAAGTAAGTAAAGATCAGAAGCATTCATTCAAGTACTATCTGGGTTTCTGTAAGCATAAATGACACGAGTTTGATGGTAAAAGACATGATTTGGTACTATAAGATTAGTTCAAAATAAAAAAAACGCAAACGTTCATTTGAATAGCAAAGAAAAATTAAGGAATTACTAGTTTTAGGCAGTTTTTGAATAATTGCATTGGAAGAGATTCAACAATATTCCAACATAATCGGCTGCACTTTAAATGAGTAAAGAAAAACGACAAAATTATCCCTGATCCGGCAGCTGTGGTAACTAGCTTGGGTGCCACCTGGTTGGAAAGTTGAGTTGAAATTGAAGTTCCCAAATGCAGCAAATATTTCCACCCCCTTTTAGAGACTCTCAGGCTGGTTGGGTTATTAATCTGAGACCCCCCCCCCCCTGCCTGTCACTACGAAAATGGTTGATACATGGCCATAAAACTAAAAAAAAGAGCTTCACAATGTTTTAAATGAATGTGGAAACTCTACTGTGTTGTTCAGGACTCAGAATAGAAGGATTTGGTCCCTGGTATTTTTTTTCCAAAGGTGAATTAATTCTTCAAGTTTGCTTGGGGCTTGATGCATCACCCCGAGAATAAAACCTGCCAGGAAAGTCATTTCCGTTCCTATCCCTCCCTAGTTACGTCACTGTCTGGCAGTATTATACTTTAGGGTTGTAACCTAGAAATCCTTAATTTGGTAAAGCTAAAAGTGTAAGTAATATCTGCACAGGAATGGTTTAGGGTAATTAGTCCGTCATTACCTCCTGTCTGTTACTACATGATTTTCCTTCTGGGTCTGCTAGAGGTGGAATTTCCTTATAGAACTTACTTATTTATAGTGTTGCCGCTCCAAGAGTTTTTCAAATTTCTGTTGATCTTTTTACCAGCTTTTTTTTTAATGATTTATCCTGTGACTTTTGTGAAATTTTACCTGCTGACTTTTGTACAAAGGTTTGTTCACATTCTAGGTTAGTCTTTCCTATAATAAATATTGCACTGCCTAAGTAAATAACCTTTTATGCTTTGTTTTTTTTTTGAAAGTCAAAATTGTTATATTCAAAATTGCTACAAATGAAAGATCGGTATTACCCATGGTATCATTCAATTTAAAACCGGTTCAAAGCCAATAATATGATTTTACTGATGGCGTGAAATCTTGTCAAAAAGATAAAATAAAAAATGACAAAATCTGACGTCTTGAGAAAAATCTAAAATGACAGCAACTTTATTTCATTTTTTTATTATATTTTTATATCTACCCTTACTTCAGTGATTTTTCGACGATTTTACTAGAAATGATTCTCAAGTCAAGACTAGGCATCATTTTTGTAACTGGCAACCCTGTTAATAAAAATATAAATTTTTATTTTCTATCTCTGTATCATTATGGAATTGAAACACCGCTATAAACGACTCTTCAAATTTTGGAAAAAACATTAACTATTTCTAAAACCTGGATAAAAAAAGTTATGTTGGTCAGCTCTCTGGAAAATTTCAATTTTTTCCCTTTTTTTATTATGTCAAAGTCAACTTTAACTTTTAAACAAAAATTTGATAGCATACATCAAAATAAATTACGGAAGTGTGCAGTTTCGAAAAAGCCTACCTTGAATATCTTTAAAACCTAAAATATCGATTTAAAATATTCAAAAAAAGTATCCACCGTTCCAATTGATAACTGTTTCAAAATATAAATAGATAAAATATATAGCATCAATACATTGCACTCGCTGTCAAACCTAAACTATCTCAAACTGACTTCTTGTGCAACGCACAGCAATAACAAGTCTTTACTGGCAGTTTTATAAAGGCGGTGCGGTATAATGAGACAAATCTATCACTTCATTTGGGACAGGAGGTATTGGCAAGCTAGGGGTACACCTCCTCCTTTTTGCCACATCTACTAGCTCATATCTCAATTTTTTCCCAAAACCTACTTTCACCCCATACTAACTTAGCACTTGTTTTCATATATAGTTTCAAGTCATGATCTAAGTCTTTCATTTTTATATCACCAACTATTACAACTATTAGTTTCCGACGACGTGCCTTGAATATATGATGCATTACAGCTTTGAGTCTCTGCCATTCGGAGCTCAAAAAGTGTTCAGAGAGAATTAACATGATTCTTTGACTATTTTCAATAGCTTGCAACACTGAGTCACTGACAAACACAGTTGATGGAGAACAGTCTCTATATTGAAGGCATAACTTATAGCCGTGACCATACTCCAAATTTGATTTTAAAGTCTGTATGACGAATGGTTCGTCCTTTGTGCTGTAAGCAAACAAACGAATTATACAATTCAGATGTTTGTTCTCGTTTTGCAAGCAAGCGTATACCATACTTTGAGTGGACCCAGACACGAATATCATATCTGTACAAATATAAGACTATGATTAAAGTCATTAGTATAGCTGAAGCTGTGAGAGTCGTAATAAGTAGCGGCATGAAGCTATTATGCTCAATAATTGTTTTAGAAGATGATGTTATTGTTATACAACTTCTATTTTTGCTCATTATTACCTCATTTTCATTACACTCTAGAGTATTTGCTGACACAACAATTTTTTCGTTTTTAATCAACCAATCACTGAATTCCATCAAAAATTCACATTCACAAGACCATGGATTATTGGAAATGTTTAACATTTGTAGCTTGTAACTAAAAGCAAAAACTGATGAGCTGACTATAGTGAACATGTTGCCATCAAGTCGGAGGTACTGCAAGGAACGGAGTGGTTGAAGCAGCTCTGCAGATAGATACTCCAACAGGTTGTTTTCGAGGCCTAGCTCCTGTAATCCATCTAGCTCTTGAAACAGGCTGTCACCAAGAATTCGAAGGTAATTGTCGCCCATATGGAGCCTGAAAATTGAAAAACTGTTCAAATATTTATAAAAGCTACTTTTGTATATGCGTGAAGTACAGAATGGGAAAATAGCGTGATCCAAGCTGAAAATATTTTCAAGTTGTAATTTAAAAAAGAACAAGCGAATGGTTTCGGCTAATGCAACACAAACAGCATAAAAAAGGTGTTAAAGATAACAGAAAAAGTTGAAAAATTTTCTCACAACAATACGAAGCTATAATTTTGAGAAAATTGTTGAGAAGATTGATTTCATAATCTTCTGGATATCTGTCAAGGGGCTTCGTCAAAGAATAAGTTGGGTTGGATGAGTCAGTTTTTTGAAGCAAAAGAGTTTTCTTCCCTTTTTTCTTTGAAGATTAGAGAATTTGTGAAAAGAACATTATTTCTCTCAATTTTTGGGAGAAGAATGACTCTGAATAACCTAAACGTTGTATTTTATTAATAATGTTATGCATTCGTTAAAAAAATGGGTTATTTTTTAGTGGTTAGGATTTGATGCTATCGAAGATTTGTTTTATTTATTTTTTTTTTTTTTTGAAGAAACGAAAAAGGTCATCTTTCATATCTAGGGAGTATTTTTTCGATTTGTTTAAAGAAAATTCCAAAAAGGGTATTTTCAAAAAACTATGGGGATATTGCCCCCCCCCCCCCCCCTATTTGGTGTTCCTGTCAAAACCTTATTTTTGTAGCAGATACTCTTTTTTTGGGACCGCAGAAACTGCAATAGCAATGACTTTTTTCGCATTTTTCGCCCAGTTGCAAATTGTGTTCGTTTCCATACAAACACATTAAAAAATTACAGAGGGAGGGGCAGGGTAAAGGTTTTTTTGGTACTTACATGTTATAGCGATCACACACTTGTTCTTGATCTGTAATGAAACCGGTTTTCTGTGTCCGCTCGGAGATAATCAGCTTAGCCTGAGCGAGATAAACGGCAACTATGCAGATATATTTTAATTAAATATTTAACAAATAGAGATGGTTTGGTTAGGTATTTAATACAATGCATTCTGGGCGGACTACTTTCCAAAATTCTCAGTTTTTTTCCATAATTTTGTTACTAAAGTATAATATTTTCATCCAATTTTTGTACATTTCATTAGGATTAACCTATCTTTACTTCTTTGGTGTGGTCGCTATAACTCGTAAGTACCGTTTTTTTATAATACCAAAAAAGCACCATAATTTTCCTGCGTTGAACATAATATTAAACATTTGTACATTGTCAGTCCTCTGAGGTGAAGAGTGAATACCTTGTCTGACCTTCTTTGGTACAGGTATTTATATTAGAAAAATGATTGTTAATTTAAATTTGAGCTAGGAGGCACAAAGGGCAGGTCCAGAGCCTAGGTAAGAGGCACGAAGTCTTATAATCTGACTGTAGACAGCGCCAGCCCTTAAAAAATGGGCATAGTCACCAGTTAGTTTGGTAAATGCCCTAGAATAATTAACAATAGGAACAAAATATTTCAATGTAAACTTCAGTTCTCATAGCATATGAGGGCTTACCCCCCACTTATGTCCGTATAAAGACTATTAGAAACCACCATAGGGACATCAAAACAAAACAGAATCTGAATTTTGCAAAAGATGTAATCATCAAATTTACATTCATTCCAGAGCCTAATAAATAATTTTTAAATGTGTCACTGCTTGAAAAAAACAAACTATATGAAAGAACTAAAAAGAGAAAAAAATGAGACTCCGACTGATTTGTATGACAATAGTCTTTTCTTGAGTCAGATATATGAGAAATTAAATAAAATCTTACGGTTGCTACTTGGGTGGCCAAAAGCTCCTAGTCAAGATTAAAGTCAAAATAATTTGTAAAATATGGATGCCATATCTATAAATTTCGGCTAACATGATTTAGAATTCGAATGTCTTACTTAAACAAACCTGACTTTATAAACAAGGGTTTTTTTTCTTCATCTTGAAACTTTTCAGTATTTTTAGACAAAGTGACTAGTTATGTATTATTCATAATGTTTGGGAAAAGTAATAAAAAAAACTCGAGTAATACCTTAGCAGTAGATGCCAGTTTTTAATAGTGACCAGGCAGTACAAACAGGGGAGTATTTTGCTATGAGGCAGGGGGCAATTGCCCCTCCCAGGCCTTTGCTTGCCCCACCCCAGATCTCCCGTTTGGCCCCACATGAAATCAGGGTCGGTCCTACAGTTTTTTTAGGGTAAGCGGACTATTCTTCGCCCCCCTCTGGTAGACCGAAATATAATTATACGCCCTTAAAGTAAAGTGTACAGGGTTTTCTAGTAAAAAGTGTAACAATATAAATAAATAAACTTTTATTGTGTAGCATAATTCTAACTTAAATATTAAAATGGAATATTTCAATAAACAACAAGGTGATTTATTGAAAATGGGGAATTAAAATATCGGTTGAACATACTACTTATAAAAACAATTTAACATACAACTTTTTATGATGAAAAACAAATTTTTCTAGCTTTCATGTTTGAAAAACTCAATTAGCAGTCTGTCCGTATTGAATTCACTTAGCACGCCATTTTCAATAGCCATGGATGCAAGCCCACTCAGTCAATCTTGACTCAATGTAAATCTTAAGTAAGTTTTTTTCTTAACTTTAACTTGGAGAAACTCCTTTTGCCACTGGCAAATGATAATGGAAGCGTTAATAGAATTATCAGTGCACTAAAACGTTTGGGAATGTGTCCATATAACCGAGTTTTTGTTACATACGACAAAGCTTGAGCTGGGGGACTCTTAGAGGCCGGCATTTCTGTGAAAATTTGTAATTCCTCAAACAACTCGTCGCTGTTCACAACGCAGTCTTCTCCTTCACTCAAATCAATTGTAAGATGTTTAGAGGCTTTTTTAATTCTTCTTTATCCGCGAAATTCTGCAAGCTTTGAATGTCGTAGAGAAGTTTAAAACTTTCACTATGGTTTTCCATTAGCTCAAATCTCTCTTTAGTTAGGATATTGGAGTGTCTAGCACGACAAGAAGAAATTGACCTTAAATAAATGTTCTCCAAAATTTACAGTTTCATCTCCCCTTTCATAAGGAAATTGTTCTTTTTATTTTCCTTTGGTGGACTGTGGTTTCTTTTTCAAACTCGGGACAAATGCCATTTTTTTTCTGTAAATTCCATAGCATTGGTGATCATGTTTTTTACTCCTTCATCAGATCTCATCTTGGTTAGAAATAATTGCACACTTTTTATTAGATCCATCTAACTTTGCAAATCACTCGTGACTTTTTGCAATGACTTACTCGCCATATTTATTTTGTGCAGAATCTCGTGCCATGTTACTAAACAACACATAAACTTGAAGCTGTGTAGTTTTCTTAACAAGTCCCAAGGCGGAGTTCCAACCAAATGGATCAAGTTTCCGGTCTTGAGTTTCTGGTTCATATAAGGCATCATATACTTCTTCGATGTGGTACCTCAAAGGCAACAAGGCCTCAATTCAACTCTCCCACCGTGTGTTACAGAGTGGTTTTACTGTAAGATTTGAAATGTTATTAAGCAAAATACTCCATCTGTGAGTAGAACTTGAAAAAAATTGACGATTTCTTGAATTTTGCTGAAACAGTCTACTGCAGCAGTGCAAAGAGAGCAGCATCGTTAATTACAAGATTCAGTGATTGGTTTCCACAAGGTACGTAAAAATCACTAGAATTTAAATCACAGATCCTCCTCTGAACTCCAACATGCTTTCCTTTCATTGCCGAACCATTATCATACCCCTGGCCTCTCACGTTATTTAAAGAAATACCTCGTGTTTGCAACTCTTTTAGTAATACTTCTTTGCGGCATTCACCAGAAGAATTGGCAATAGGAACAAAGTCCAAAAAATGTTCCCTAATTAAAATATCCTCATCCGCTGCAATTTTGACAAATCTTACTTACCAATGTCATTCGCTCTGTGTGGCTGACATCGGGGGTTGCAGTCTAATATTATAGAATAATATTTCGCATGCCGCAGCTACTCTAAAATGTGGCCTTTCTTGGTTCCATTGCTTTAAAATGGCACCATTCTTTAGGTGATATGAATCAATTTTAGAGGCTCTGCAATTATCTTATAATTTTTGTCTTGATTAAGTCACATGACGCCCGGCGGCGGTTTCTCCCCCCCGACACAAAGTACGCCTCTAAAACCCTTTGCCACAGAGAGCGCCCTTTGCTCAAGGCTCCCCCTGTCACTCGGCGCCCTACGCGACCGCTTACTGCAAGAGCCGTCCCTAGCTGAAATTTAGTTTCTCCAAAAATCTTGTCAAAACTAAGATAAGCATGCATAATTAAAGCATATTTTTCTTTCGTTAAAGGTCAGTTTTTCTTTAGCTTATCTTTACCTTTAAGTTACTATGTGACTTAATTTTCAGTTTTCACTGTCATTTTTACTTGAATTTGGAAAATTGGCTCCAGCTTAACCCCCCCCCCCCCCAGGCAGTGGCGTAATTTCGTCAAATTCCTGGGAGTGGGCAAAGTTGGAGCAAATTTTCCCAAATCAAGTGAAAATGACAGTGAGAACTGAAAAATGAGTCGTATATTACCATAAAGGCAAAGATATACCAAGAAAACTGACCTATTTCTCTGGATGCTTGAATTATGCAGGCTTATCTTAATTTTGATAAGACTTTTTGCAGAAACTAAATTTCAGCTGGGGGGGGGGCAAACTGAGGTCTGGGGGGAAAAACTGGGGTCTGGAGGGGGTAGTTGCCACCCTAACCCATAGCAAACTACGCCCGTGCTGTCAGGAACTTGACGAAATTACGCCACTGAATACAAACAGTGTTATACTGAAAAATGTGAGTTGCTACCTAGCCTACTTTCAAAAATTATTCAAGAGATGGCGCAGACATGAAAGGAGGAAGTGCACCAGACATTGCACGAAGAGGTACGGTTTGGTAGATGTGTCCCGCTCATGGCTGACAAAGTGACGCTCCGAAACAAACGCAATGTGGTGCACTGCGCACAGTAGGTAGCATCAAAGTATAATCACCTAAGGAACAAGTACTGACAAAACCTATCCTCTCCACACAAAAAAATGACCCTTTGTATACCTATGCGAACCTGGCAACTAAAAACCATAGTTACACAATTCATCCCGGTCACTCGGTATTTTGGCTCGGAGCGATTAAGTAGTACAGCACTTTGCGTCTAGAGGCGCTGAGGTACGCGGGGTCACTTTTGGAGAGTTTTGTCAGTACTGGTTCCGTAGGTGATTATACTTTGGGTAGCATCTTGTATAAATGCATCCGTAAGAAGTAATATATATATGCTGTTAAGTAAGCGTATACAAGAATTCAAGATGAAAGAGTTGGTTAAAATCTTTATCATAGTTATATTTAAGTGCTGAGTGGCAAGGGGCTGATGAATATTATGTTCTTGAAAGCAATAATGGGAACTATGTATTCATGTTTTTCCCTGCAAGGTAGTTAAAGGAAGATCAAGGTCATTCAAGAACATTCTTTCTTTAACCTGTTGTTGGGATGTTGTCATGCATGTGGGTGTTGTTGTCACGCGCCCCAAAATTGTTCACTAGTTGCAATTATGTGCTCTCACAAAAAGGGTTGAAACTAGTAATAGAGTATTGATTAGATAAAAGAGTAAATGATATTGATTATAATTAAGTGGTTAATGAAAGATGTATTAATAACTGTAAAGATATATAAAAAAGGAAAGAAACAAACTAACAAAGAAAACAAAAAATAGTTCTTTAGAGATCGCATCTTTTATAGCACGATGGGAAACGTGACGACTTTCAGGATGTTTCATAAAATGCTTCTCGCATTTAACCCAGTTATGTAGTTCCAGTTGCCTCCAGCTCGTAGTAGAAGCAAGCTTTGTTGCCATATATAATCCCAGTATCCTCTATTAAAATATTTGATTTTTGAAGGAGGGCTTTCTCAGGATATTCATGTGCATAAATATCCTATATTAATAATATAGCCGTTCTGGCTAGATGGCTGGCGCGCTGGGTTGGGAATCCTTTGTCCGAGGGAGATGAACTCAATTCCTGGCGTGGCCTGTTATTTGGTTTGGTACGGGGGTCAATGCCGTGACTCAGTAAGCTCAGCGAGAGTCGGTCCAGCTCTAAAAATGGGTACCTAGAGAAATCTGGGGACGGTAAGCAGGAAGAGTGTGCAAAAGCAAAGGATGACTGCCCCCCCCCCCCCCTATTAAACTTACTGACTGAAGGGCCTCGAAAGGGAGATCCACATCACCGGTTTGGACCTTAAGGGTCTAGCGCCGACATGCTTACTTACTTACTTTATAAGTTTCATTTGTATTTCACCAAGTGCATTCTCAATATTCTCATCATATACTTTTTTCTGTTTCTTACACATGTTCTGCTTTATATTTAGTAAACAACTTACTTCTATAATATCTATATGCAGATCAGATGCAATCAGTTAAGCTACATTCTATATTCCTTTCAAACTATGTCAGAGAGCCGCTAGTAGTAGAAGCAAGCCTTGTATGTTTGCAACTTCTACACCAAAAGTTGCATAGAATTCCGTCCCAACATCATGGGACAGACGCACGTTTTGTATGTAAAATTGGTATGATAAAAGGATGAATGGTTTTGTTGCATATATAAATAGAGGGCAGTGTTCTACGGCAAATGCCTTTAACGACACAATTAGTCAATGAAATAGCATGGCTTTCCAAATTTTAGTAGTAATTTCAGCCATTTAAACATTTTACTCAACCGATTATTTTTTTTTAACAGTGCTGCTAGTGGTTGCATGGCTTCAGAAGCTTAGCTTGTTTGGGGTGTCGTGTTTTGTGAAGAAAAAGCTTCAATTTTCATAAATTGTTCTATTACTTCAAATCAGGAAAAAAACGATGTTGTTTGTTCACCATAAGAAGAATTGGACGTGGAACACTACATACAGCACTTTCCAGACCGTCTTTCACCCAAAATCTGCTGGTTAGCAAGATCAGAACATTCTGCAATGAATTCTGTTAGGAAATCTTTTTTAAAAGACAGTTTAATTGGATTCTTTCACCCTTTCTCTACGACTCTTTTACCTTTAACACACCTTTTACCTTTTGTTCCTTAAGAATAGAGTCCTGTTTCAGATTGAACTGCTATCAAGCCTATGCAGTGGGTTCGAGCGTTCCAATATTACTTATCAGACAGGCCCGATTGCTTATCCATGCGTTTCACGAGATGCTAATGATGTCAGAGTTTAGTAGGATTACTACTTAAAACGGTCTGGATTAGCTGTCGGATAAATTAACCTTCTAACCCTGGAAAATGCAGGATAACGGAGGATAAGTAGCATCGTATATAGACAAAAAATACAATTTTTCCAAAAATGGAAAGGAAAAATATGTGAATTTGTATGCAGAGAACAAAAAGGAAGAGTAACTGTGAAAATGTAGCACACCCTCAGGCCCATGTAAATAAGCTATGTTTACAGTGAAAAACACGTGATTAGTGTTGTTAGTCGCGTAGCTGCCTATAGCCTTTGAGTTCACAAGTTGCTAGATAAGTGTTTGTTGTTGTTTTTTACAGATTACATCCGGGGAAGTTAAAATTAAGTGGATAAGTCAGATAAGGGATGCTCGAACACACTCACGAAGTGTCCATTATTTGAGTCATGTCACATATGCGTTGCGAAGAAAACTGGAACGCAATGTGTCTTTCATCAAAAGTCTCTTCAAGCAAAGCAATGCCTCTTCACCTTCCTCCAATCGTTTTGAGTCAGCCTCATCTCACTCGCTCGGTACTCGGCCTTCAGCCATACAAAAAACGAGCTCAGGCCTTCGGCCCTTGTCATTATCACGAAATATTTCCAGTTTTTTCTGTATTTTTTTTTTTTAGTCCAAATCTTTTCTCTGGGTTCTAAAAACATTCTGCAAAAAGTTCAGATTCGTAGCTTGAATAATTAGTTGCGCATTTTATGAAAAAAAAAAAAAAAACTCAACTGACAACTAACTAGAGTCAAAGCGCTGCAGCCAACCTGACAGTCGGCTTAAATGTTTTTTATACGTAGTTCGTATGCTATTTAGCACAATGTTTATAGCAACCGTGACCCTATTTCAAAGTAACATACATAATTACCCGTTTTCGTTTAAAATTTTGATGTTCATTATTTTGAACATTCCCCTGTAATTGTGGTGCATCAATTTCACTTTTCTTATATTTTGCACACGCAAGCAGCGGTACTAACTGGAGGGGGGGGGGGGTTAAAAACAATTGTATTGTATCTTCATTAAAAGAAATTGGACAAAACTATACCGTCCCTATAGCCTACTTTTGTGAATTAGCAACCCAGTTGCATGCTAGAGGCAGGGACTCCAACGGAGAATCCTAAGTGATTCACCTTCCGCAAAAATTTCTTATCTTTATTATACATTTTGCGATATTTTTTCTATTTGCAATTTCAAAAAAAAAAAAAAATTGGTTCCTTCCGAGTCTTCGCACCGTTCCAAGTTTTTCCTGTACCCAAGGCCTTTCCGTTGATTCAAAGCCTACCATCATTTTTTTTTTTTTTCGTTTAGTCATTATGAACAAAAACTATTCTCCTCCTTTTTTCTTGTGCCTTGTTTTTTTGTATCCTTTGGAACTGTTTTTTTATTACTTACCGATAGCTGGTATGTTCGCAAATGAATGTGCAACTAAAGAACAATCAGTGCATTTTTTTTTTACAAATTAGTGGGACTTTGCACAAACCAGTAGTATGTTCAAGTAACTTTCTTTAAGTTGTGTAAATTTTGAGTTCAAGTCAATATATTAGGATAATCCTGCATTGATTTTTTAAGTTACTTTTGCCTATTTTATCAGTTATGTAAACTGTTTCGAGAGCTAGAACATCAGCGGTAGCGTTAAAAAAAAAAATCGTAGTTGGGAAAAGTTCCCAATTCCTGCTAACATGTCTGATAGTGTGTAGGCCCAATGTCTTGCAAGGATTCATATAAAGCGGATTTCAAGCCCTAAATAGACTATTTGTATTTAGGCGTAACTTTTTTATGTTTAAAGCTCTCTCTTCAGTTCTTTGAAGGGACCCCCCTTCCCATTGTGGGCATATATGTCAACGAGGTATGAAACAAGTTCTTTCCCACGTTAACATTAGAAGTGAAGATTCATAGCCGAGAAGGCTGGCAGTGTAAATTTATTATTCATGACTTGTTCTCCTGCTGATTAACAAGCATCATCAAAAATTCAGATTTACAAATAAATGAAAGGTGAAAATTCCCTCTTCGCAATCAAGACGATAATGGTATACACGACGAAGGCCTTTTTGGTTTGATGTGATTCTTATTTGACAACTAAATGAGCATTGGGTGTGTGAAGGAACATGCAACATGATTAATTCATCCTTAGATTGGGATTGTAATTTGTTTTCCGGTTTATTTTTGTCTCAAGCATCGTTGCACACATTCCCGGGATACATTTAAAAAAAGGGATTTATAAGCCCAATTACTTGGTAGATCATAAGCCACTAGTCTTACTAGATATACAATTGGTTAGCTTGTACAACGGATAACACTTCAGTACTTACGTGTTATAGCGACCACAATCAAGTACTTGATCTGAGTAAAAACCGGTTTTCTATGTCTGCATTCGGAGATAATTAGCTAAGTCTCAGTGACATAAACTACTTTACAGGTATATTTTAATTAATTATTTAATATATAGAGTTGATTAAGCTAGGTATTTAATATAATGTGTTCTGGGCGGCCTGCTTTCAATAATTCTCTGTTGTATGTTCCATAATTTTGTTACTAAAGTATTATATTTTCAGCATATTTTGGTATATTTCATTAGGATTAACCTAACTTCACTTCTTTCGTGTGGTCGTTATAACGCGTAAGTACCGAGACTTCTCCAGAAATGATAATTCTACACCATATTTTCTTGCAGCCAGTGACCTTCTTATCCAAACCAGTGAGGGGTAACACCCAAAAGTTTTCGGATTTACCATGAGTATAGATGGCACCAAATTTCAATACCGGAACCCGCATCACCCAGAATGGAACTACGGCACGTCTTAATTTATTATGTATCTCAAGATAGTTCTACAATTGAATGATTCTGTACATGGCTATTGAAAAAAAAATACAGATGACATAAGGTACAATCCCTTTATATGGGCCTCTCTAAAGAAGTCCAACAAGAGATGCTACAGTCAAACGGGAGAGACGCAATGAAAAACCCGTTTTTACGAGATGATTCAATACACCGCTGTAGAGAAATACATTGTATAGCGTGATTTTAAGATATTTAAAGTGTTGTTTTTTGGAGTTTGGGGGGGGGAGGGGTACCTAGGTTAGGTTAGGTTACATATTTAGTATATACTATGCTTTGCCCCCCACTCCCCCTAATGTGCAAATATATAGCCCAAATTTTTTTCTAAAGTATTATATAGTCATCCTATTTTATTTCATTAGCATTAACCAAACTTGACTTTTTAGAAAGGCCCATATAAAGGGATTGTACCTGACATACTTAGCGTAAAACATAGCCTCTCCTAAACAAAAACTCCGGACATGGTCTTTGCTGGAGGGGGAAGAGGGGGCCTCCGCCTTTCTCTAAATTGATGAAAAATATCTGAGGCTAATAATTGTTCATAAGTAACTTTAAAATTAAGAAAATTTACATACTTAAATTAACGTAAAATTAGTGTTTCAATGCAGAAAACATTTTTCTCGAAATTCAGTTTCTATTGACAAGGGTCGCTTCTCACTCACCGTTCATTCCCATCAACAGTCTGACAAAAAAATAGATATTTTTTATCAGGTTGCGATATAAGGCACATCCCCCTTCTCGTACTAAAAACTCAAAGTAACTAATTCAAGCTTAGGTTTATCTAATGATAGGATATTATACAGAATTTGATAGAGATCATCAACTGTATCACGTACAATTTCGACGTAAAAATTGCAATAAATTTCATCTTTGTTTGAGTTTTGGAACCATTTTATTATCAATATATTTACCAATAACTCTCTAATTTGGCTCATTATGCCAATATTGACTTTAATTTCAAATGTATTCCAGAATTGTCAGAAAGCAACAATTTATTTTTTCATAATTTTAAAAGTTTATGCCTTAGAAAAGTTCGATTCTTGTCAAAGAATATTTTTTAATAAGCAGAGCTGTTTCTTTGAAGAGGTGTCGTTACAAGCTTGATGTAACTTTTCATCCTTTAAAACGATTGTACTACAAATATTAGCATTACTAAACTATATATATAGGTATTAGCAAACTTAATTATCATTAAACTACACAAATACTCTCAAAATGCTTCAGCTCCTGGCAAGGCCATATCCATGGGGGGTGTTGACCCCCCCCCCCCCCCCCCCCCCGAAATGTTTGTCAGGCTCGCAAAAACGTAGCAAAATGCGTGTAAACTAATCTTTGATGTGTTTTTTTTTTAAGTTTTTTTATAGCCCCCCGAACAAAAATTCTGAATATGGCCCTTACTCCTCGTAATAACCGCTCCATTTAGATTTCGAAACTTGCCAACCTTGGAATGAGCGAATTTACGTATTTCACTTATGTGACAAAATTGAGATAAAACTTGAAAGGAGAAGCTGATTTTCAATTCAAGCGTTGTGGAAGAGAAAATTCTCAATAGAAGAATATAAACACTTCGTATGAAATGGACATTACAACTTGGCGATTCTTACAACTTGGGATTTGGCTTCACTTTCAACTTCAATGCCATCTATGGGCCTTGCTATAAAACAATTTTGACCTGCTTTACCGTCAACGTTCTAGTTGTTAACCAGTTTTGGTGGAGTCACATCTTTGATATTTCAAGACAAAACCCAGGGGATACAAAGATAACCATTACAATATTAATGCATAAAGTTATATTCAAAAGACCTCATAAAGTTGTATTTGATTCCCACACTAAAAATACTTATGTTACGGAGTGCCAATTGGGGAGAGGGCAGTTGCCCCCAAAATTCTGGAAAATACTTTTTTGCATCTTCATCAAAACAATAAAAATTTTAATCGCCCACACCTAGATTTGTACAGCTACCTCTTACTATGTAGGTTCATTAAGATGACCTCCTGGATTATGAAAATCAATTTCTGGCATTTCCATTTAAGCAAATTTTTTCCACCTCCTTTACTTTTGTGAATCTGTGCCACTGATACGCATTCTAGTAACGCTTGACAGATAGAGAAGTCGGAGGGTACGCAAGATCGGAGGGTACACTCGGTGTCAGAGGGTACACAAGTCGGAGGGTACACACTCGGAGGGTGCGCAAGATGCCTATAAAAACGCAATCAAATCCAAATTACATACCCAAACCTAATAGGTTGCAGTATTTATAGGGTATATTTAAATTCTAAAGCCCAAACTACATCAGAATTGATGTAGGACATGACAGATGAAAATCAGGTGTTGATTAGTATAACCAATTGCGCGCTCGAGGTGCCTTATTGGCACAGTTCCGTAGATTTTTTCAAAAAGGATCATTTCGATTTAGATTAAAATTGTTTTTAATGAGCATGATCGTGGTAAAATCACTTGTTCCTGGTGAAGGCAAGGGGGTAATCTCCCCCTAGATTTTGAAGAATATCTTTGCGGTATTTTCATTAAAAGTCAAAAGAATAAAAAAAATCTCCCCCTAGATTTCGAGAAACTCATTTTTTCTGCATTTTGATTAAAGAAAAAAAGCCTTACCTCCCTTTCCCAAAATTTTGTGAATTAGAGCCGTTGTTGGTGCCAATTCAAGAACGAGATTGAACTAGGTTGGAATAATGTCTCAGAACGTGCCATCAATTTTTACTTTATTCACTTGAATATGACCAGAAACATTGTAGTTTTAAAATTAAAAGTGGTCATTTGCATTTTTAAGATCAAATTAAAAACCAGACATGTTCTAGGAATATACTGTTTGCAACTATTTAAACGTCATCGGCAAAGGGCTCCAATAAATTAAGTTTCAGTTTTGAAAATTAAAAACGATATTAACACTTTTAAACCGTTTGTAGCAGTCGGTGGAGTCAAACCCCGGTGGATGTCCAGTGATTACTAGGTAAAACCTCCTTGACATAGAAACTGGCGGAGTATGACAATCAAGAGGCGATCTCTACATAAGTAACAGGTCACTATTACCGAAAAAATGTCCATTCAGTTCGGTTTTGTCCATTCAGTTTGGTTTGCTTGATTTGATTGTGGGAGACAGGATACACAATAGACACACAACTTTCTCTAGACAAAGTTGTTAGCCCCTTAGATAATGATCTTTTAAATTATTTAAACGTCGACTATTATTTCTGTGTGAAACATTAAACAATATAGAATAGCATTGTCATCTCTGTTTGTCCCATATACTTTCAGAAAAAAAAACTCCTTTGGGAAGCATCAATGCTCGAGAGCCGCGTAGTTCCGGGTAGTTCCGCGTCTCTTTCTAATAAATAAACAAAATACTTCATGTGTAACTTTATGCTGAAACATGAAATTACAAAAAGAAGGATTGCCAGGAGATATGTCCTGTTTTAAAGCCGTATCCAGGGCCGTATCTCTAAATGTTTGTCCGACTCGTAAAAAAGTAAAAATTGAATACAAGCAAATTTTTGATGTTTTTTTTTTAATTTTTTTTGTACCCCTCCCCCCAAAAAAAATCCTGAATACGAAAAACAATAATTTAGGGTGTACTGAATGAAAGTTTTTTCCCTTCGTTTTTGACCTGGGCTTACTCAAGGATTTAGCAGGCTACTTAACACCTTGAAACTTCAAAAAAAGATTATAACATTTTTAAGGTATCTGATTAGTTTGCAGTTGGTGGAGTAAAATCCGGGGGATTTTATCTTTTCTTTTCAAAATTATCTTTTCTTCCGGGGATTTTGTCTTTTCAAAAAATCTGTAACACGATCTGACCAAGTTGACAAGAATATTTATTTGTTACAATGTATTGCATTTGTTTTCTAATCATAGTCGACAAAATAGTGTTGCCTTATTAAAAGAGCAATGTTTCACCCATATATCTTTATTCAGTCTCAACATATACGTCAAGTGATTGCAGAAAGCTGGGAGAATTCTGACTCATAGCAAATTCTTAGATCTAGTGCCCTTTTTAAAAGCAACAAAACTGAATGGAGGTCCCTGATAGCCGAATCCATCCTCCAACGTCCTTTTGCCCTAATAACCTCAGCAGCTCCACATGACATCTGATCTAAGTTCAAAGATAGATATTTGTATTAGAACAGCTTACTATCCCAAAATATGCCTTCATGGTGTTTGAAGCCTTAGAGGCCAGGCTGTCAAAATGTACAAATGGCCCATTTCAACGCAAAGGCAATATAGATACATTGCAGCAGAAAGGCAGACATGTTACAACTTGTTGAAATCAGAGTTGTCACTTGTCATATACTTTTTAGTCTTTATAATTAGAGCATCCAAAATAGAGTCTTCAGGTTCGAATCCCTTCTCCAGACCCCTAACAGAGTACTGATACATATGCCATTCATATTTACTCATAATCAATGATTTAGGTAACGGCCCTAAATGATTCAAAGTCAACCATTAAGATAGTAATGGAGATTTTCCACGTCAGAACAAAGCCTGCACATAGGCTATATGACACATACATTCCTTAAAAAAATACTTTGATTTTTCACCACACTGTGTACAGAAATTACTTCAGGACTAGTTGACTACAAAATTAATTCTGTATTCCAATATAAAAGTTCGAAATCGATGTTAAAGGGTTTTTGAAGCAAATAGTTGAGTCTGAAATTTACTATGATTGCCTTGAAACAAAAAACAGAATGTGACCTACACACCTCAAAAATAACTTCCGATTTACACCCGAGTCTTTTTTCAAAAACGGTTTAGTTTGATTATTATAAATCTGAGGCTAAAATTACAATTTATATATCCAAAAGTAAAAGGAAGTAAGTTCATAAATAGTGTTTGCTTTCCGCTAGAGTTAGGATGTTTATGTTTGCCCAGTCACTAATTAGAAATATGAAGCTTAAATAACAATAAATTTAACAAAAATAACAATAACAAAATAAATAACTAAAATAATTAACAAAATAAATAACATAAATAAAATAAAATAAATAACAAAATAACAATTAAATAACAATAAAAACATCCGAAGACAAAACATATTATGCAGTATATTAGTTATCAAACAGTTCGTGATAACGAGATTTAAGTAAGGAGCGACACGGGTCAATCGTAACCGAAACTCTAAAAAAAAGAAATTTTGATATGAATAAATATATCAACAGAATTGGCTTGCAATGCTGATTCTAAATATATATAAAAAATTCATTAGTTTAGTTACCCATCAAAAGCTACGCGCCTGAGAAAATTTGCCTGATTTTCGAAAAAGGGGGAAACACAGCCCCTAAAAGTAAAGAGATTTTAATGAAAATTGCATCACCAGATTCAAAGTATCAGAGAACCCTCCCATCTCAAGATCCTATCTGCAAAAATGATGAATTTTGCAGTTTTTGCCAGGAGAAAGATCACAGATGCGTGTTTTTTTTTTTTTTTTTTCAGGGGTGATTACATCGAAACAATAGTCCTAGAATGTCGGGGAAGGGCTCATTCAAAAGGAAATTAAAAGTTCTAGTGCAATTTTTAAATGACCCAAAGATTCGAGGGTAACTAGACCCCCTCCTACCCCCTTTTTTCTTCAAAGTCGTCCGATCAAAATTTTTGAGATAGCCATTTTGTTCAGCATAGCTGAAACGTCCACTATGCCGTTTGAGGTAACATGACCCTCACAGCCCCTGGGAAAAGGCCTCTAAGTTATAGGATTTGACCATTGTTTACGTATAGTATTTGTTATATGAAGTATGCATACTTTTTTGGGTGGAGGGGGGGGGAAGGTAAATTTTCTGCCGGGGGGATTTTCTACGGAAAGAATTTTCCAATGGGAAGGAAGTTTCCGGAGGGCGAACTTTACAGGGGAAATTTTACTGTGGGGGAATTTGCCAGAATTTCTATACAAATTTCTTCTTGCTAGTCTTACTTTCTCTTTTTGGACTCAATTTTACATGTGGAGATGTTAAAGCGGAATTGTCTGGAGGGAAATATTTACCGAGCTGGAGTTGTCTAGAATATCTTTCCGCAGGAGAGGGGATTTTTAACGGGAGAAATTCACCATGGGAGAGGGTTTCTCGGATAAATTTTCCAGAGGGAATTATCTGCGGGAGCAACTTTCTACTAGGGGGCGGGGTATTTGCGGGAAAACTTTTCCACGGAGAAGGGGAATTCTGGAGTGATTAAAATAAAATCTTTTCAGATGGGTCTTTTCCAAATGAAAGTGCGCTAATTTTTCACCTGGAACCGTCCGCAAGAAAATTTCCGGGGGAATTTTCAGCTAGAATGGAATTCACTAGGAGGAATTTTCTTGGGAATAACTTTCCATGGAGGGATTATCCGTGGGAGAAGGAATTTTACGTGGAGGGGGAGCCGGATTTCCTGGCTCCGACCAGAAATTAATGGTTCAGAAAATTAATTTATCCGATCAGAAGTTAATCGTTTTTGCCGGATTTCCCGGCAAAAACGATCAGAAATTAAATAAAAAAAAACAAGTTTTTTCAACTGAAAGTAATTAGCAACATCAAAACCTAAAACGAACAGAAACTATTCATTATATGAGGGGACTGCTCCCTTCTCGATACCTCGCTTTTTACGCTAAAGTTTGATTTTTTGCCCCGATTCTTTAAGACCGACTCCTGGAATGCAAGGACCGTTTAATTATAATAATAAGCTTTTTTTTTAAAAAAATCAGAAAAACGTTAGCGTAAAGAGCGAAGTATTGAGAATGGGGCAACCCCCCTCATATAATTAATAATTATGTTCGTCTTAAGATTTTGATGTTGCTCCCTACTTTCAGTTGAAGAAACTTGTTTTTTTTTTTTTTAATTTAATACAGATAAGCTCCAATTCATACCATAGTTTCTATCGAAGGATAATATTACAATAAAGAAATCCAGACAAAAAAGATAACAGGGGTGTCAATTGGGGAAGGGGAGCACTTGTCGCCCCCGCAATTTTTACCCCTCGTCCCTAGATATCGAAAAACACATGTTGCTCTTCCCCTACATTTTTGTGAATTGACGCCGTTGAAAACTCAGTAGGAACATATTCACAAAGATGTTTGATATTCCTCATATCTAACGTTTCAGGGTCTTTTGGTTCTCACATAGCTCAAGTACCATCAATTCGACCAGCATAACTCGACCACCAAACACTCAACTAGGCTACATTAAAATTCAACCACCAAAAAACTAAAACACAATCAACTGACCAAACAACACAATCACCTTAATCTCAACTACCGCTTAACTCAACTATCTTAAATTCAACCACCATCAACTCAACCACAGCATACTTAAACCACCACACAACTCAACAACTATCAAATTACCCAAACCTCAGATCTATTTCAGTTTTTTATCTCGTGAGGGGATTTTTTTAACATATTATTTTTTAAAAGGAGCAAAAAAGAAACATTGCAATTGGTACCATTTTTTCTGAAGGGCCAAACGCGACTCAAAGAGAGACAAAAACTTGACTCCAGACAACAAAATGTGTTTTGAGCAATTCGTATTTAGGTTTCTGCCCTTTTTTCATTAAATCCTTAACAATTGTAAATGTTATTATCTTCTAAATTCATTTAAGGTTCGATCTGACCACAAGCATTGGGGGACACGCAAACACTGGAAGAAAAGTTGTAACATATTTCCTAAGGTCAACAATATCTTCTTTTGGGTAAATCTGCAAAAAGTTGATAAAAAATACGGCTTTGTGGGTATTTTTACATTTAAAGCATCTTTTTAACTTACATATAAGCAATTGCTTTCAGTTACCTTATTTTGTTTTCTTCCTGAGCGTATGTTTGAACGTGTCTTGAAAGTCGTCTAGCAAATACATTATATTTCGACATTTTCTGACATTGAGGAATTTGTCATGCCACCAGACGTTGAACAGCAATGGTCCCATCAAGGAGCTTCTAAAGACTTGATGATCGCAGATGAACATACCATTAAGGGCTTGTGGAAGCTTTCCGTGGCATTTCGTAGTTTTTGTCACACAATTCAATGCAATTTCAGTGTGCTTCCCTAAGAATGGTAGGAAATCTTGGCAATGCAGCCCCCCCCCCAGTTTTGGCAATTGAATGCCAAGTACCTAGGTATCATTGAAGCAACTCAAGAAAGAATCATAATTATCCCCTTGGGGGAAATGACCACAGAATTCATCAAACACTCTTTCAATATCTTGTAATAGAACAATTGCTAAGGTTGATATACTTTCGACAAGGGTATAAAAATGGAATCATTTTTGAACTCTTGCTTAAGGCCCAGCGACTGAACTTTTCTTATGATAGACTGTGAAAAGTAAAAGAAACATCTCGTTAAAGTAGAATTTGGTATGTCGAAAAGCATTAATGTCATCTCTCAAGATCTGTTAAAATTCTACTAGGATTGGCTCTGGCAAAAAATGTTTAAGTGCTTGTAGCATGCCGCTATTTGTGCTTTCTGCCTTATCAGGAAAAAGAAAATAAATGCATGGTGAACATGAATCACCCACCTTTGCATGTATTGTGTATAGCTCGAAAAACGCCGGGGCACAACCTTGACGTAACTTTGCCTAAAAATAGTTCTGATCTCTCAAGATACTGGATCCATATCTCTATGGCCCAAAGCCAGCATTTATTTAGGAATATCTTGTCCGGAATCATAAAGGGCAAGATCTTGATGTAAATCTGGGACTTCAAAGGCCATCGACCGGGGTTCTCGAAAGTTATAATCGTTTTTTTTCGTCTTTCTTGACGAATAGACTCTTCCAGGGCACTCTTTGCACGCATTCTAACAATTACGTGCAAATTTTCAATTGAAGATGCTCCCCTAAAAGGTTTCTAGATGACACAGGGGAAGGGATTGCTGCTAGTTTAATGTTGGACTTTATTTGAGAAGTCCTCACACCAATCGGATCACCAAGGTGCGAATGCTTACCAATTGCAGCTGATTGATGAAGAGATCTGAATTGAAAGAAATCTCAGTTATGCGGTGGTTGGGTTGATGGTGGTTGAGTTATGTGGTGGTTGATTTGTTTGGTGGTCGAGTTGTTAGTGGCTGAGTTGTTTTTAGTGGTTGCATTTAAGGTAGTTGAGCTGTATGGTAGTTGAGTTGAGGGTGGTTGAGTTGTTTGGTGGTCGATTTATGGTGGTTTAGTTATGTGTTTTTGCCGGATTTTTAGTCATTAAATGTGAACTTGAGCATAAAATTAACAGTGGGAGCAATACAAAAGCAAATACTATATAACCTACATGTTCCACAGATGGTTTCCAATTCGCACCACAACTTATTTCGACAGATTTTATGGGTAGAAACTGCTGAAGATTTTTTGGGGGGTTTGCTTGAAAAGAAGGTAACCGTTTTGTAGGCAAACGTTTTTGTTCTCTTTCCCTTCTTGTCACAACAGGCAAAGTTTTGGGTTTTCTTTACCCGTTACTCTAATCGTTGTTAAAATAAGTCATTTAAAAAGAGTATTTTTTTTTGGTCACTTAAAAAGGGCACTAGAACTTATAATTTCCGTTCGAATGAGCCCTCCCGCGATATTCTAGGACCACTGGGTCGATACGATCATCCCTGAGAAAAAAAAAACAAAACAAAAAAAAAACAAATAAACACGCATCCGTGATCTTCCTTCTGGCAAAAAATACAAAATTCCACATTTTTGCAGATAGGAGCTTGAAACCTCTACAGTAGGATTCTCTGATATGCTGAATCTGATGGTGTGATTTTCATTAAGGTTCTATAACTTTTAAGGGGTGTTTCTCCCTTTTTCGAAAATCAGGCAAATTTTCTCAGGCACGTAACTTTTGATGGGTTGGACTAAACTTGATGAAACTTATATATTTGAAATGAGCATAAAAATCTAATTCTTTTGATGTATATATTTGGTATCAAAATTCTGTTTTTTAGAGTTTCGGTTACTATTGAGCCGGCTCGCTCCTTACTTACAGTTCGTTACCACGAACTGTTTGAAACACTGGTAGTAAGCTTCCGTTATAGAAAAAATAAAATATATGGGGTGTGTCAAGCATGAAGAATCATTGGTAAGAAAGAAGCTACTCGCACAACAAACACCAGAAATCGGTTAATTGCATACCCATACCCCACTATTAAGAGTTCATGCATTAATTTAATTAGTTGCTTAATAAGTGTGCAAAGCATGGCAATCATTAAACAGCTATTAAGTCTGACAACAGTTACAATGTTGCGAAACTTTCGCATCTCTCTTTTTTTAAGGAAGATTCCAGGCACTATCAATTATTAATGATATGCCGCTAGTCTAGATAATTAGATGATTATCAGGTAGATGAACGTTTGTTCTATACGAAAGCCAAGAACTCTCCAGAAACAACATTGGTTGATAAGGCAACGTACGTTACGGCCAATATTCTCACGTACTTATTGTTGAAAAAAAAAAGTTGGGGAAACTCTTAAAAGAGTCAGTAACAGGCCCCTTGCAGCAACTATGACTCCCAAGCTTTGCAGACAGTGCTGCCAATCCCAATGTAGCTCTTGGTAGCAATAGCCTACTCTTATGTGTTTAACTACTTAATTAGTTAGACATACAGGAGCAGGGAAGTCATGACTCACAGATGTTGAATTAGCTTGAGTAAATACAATTATATATATATATATATATATATATATATATATATATATATATATATATATATATATATATATATATATATATATAGAATATATATATATATAGATATATATATATATATATATATATATATATATATATATAGATATATATATATATATATATATATATATATATATATATGATATATATACATATATGATATATATATATATATATATATATATATATATATATATATATATATATATATATATATATATATATATACATATATATATATATATATATATATATAGATATATATATATATATATATATAATATATATATATATATATATATATATATAATAATATATATATATATATATATATATATATATATATATGTATATATATATATATATATATATATATATATATATATATATATATATATATATATATATATATATATATATATATATATATATAGATATATATATATATATATATATATCTATATATATATATATATATATATATATATATATTATATATATATATATATATATATATATATTGCCAAACTTGCAATCACCAAGTTTCAGCTCTAAAAGCTGATTTTCAATCCGAATTTACGCAGCTCTGGTTTATAGCCGGGGATTGGATTGAGAAATTTCTATATATATTCATATATTTGGTTAGGAAGGAGTGAGGGGACTTCGATATTTTTTTCTTTTTTTATATAACCTGTCGTCCAAAAGATTCTTTGGATATATATATAATATATATAGACACTATGCAATATATATATATAGAATATATAATATGTATATATATATAGATATATGATATATATCATAATATATATCCCCGCCATAGACTTAATAAAATATGTATTTGCATATATATATATATATTTTTGTATTTTTATTGGAAAAATAGAAAAAATATCCCTCTTCCCCTTATATATTATTGTTTGAATATTGGGTGAGAAAATTACTATTGGTTGATAATAGCACATGTCTTCTAGCGTTTTATACATTTCACATAATTATAAATAATAAGTTGGATTATGCAGTTTCTTCGTATAGCTATAAGCATAAGTCATTAGACCTAAACCTATTTATAGATGATATCAAAACCCTAATTTAGTTTATTTAGTATATAATTATATTTAGTATATATAATTTTTTCGTCTTCTATATCTTTATAACGACCAAATGATGAGGTTATATACCCACATAGTACAGTTAAAACTAAAATCGTATCTTTTATATCATATTGTATATGCGAACTCGATACATATATTTTCATGGTCTTTATATATAGACATATATATTCGTCTCGATAAAGTACATTATAGCTATATCTTAATTATATCTATATCTAGTATATACTGTATATATATATATCTCGGTATATTTATATATATATATGTATATATATATATATAGTATATATATATCGGTCTGGGTGGCCCCCCTTCCATAATTCTTTGCTATATAATTAAATATAAAATATAAACATATTTTTTATACTGAAAGTAAGGAGCGACAATATAATACTATAAAACGAACAGAAATTATTCCGTATATGAAAGGGGCTGTCCCCTCCTCAACGCCTCGCTCTTTACGCTAAAGTTTTTATATATGTTTATAATAAATATATAAAGTTGTGAGACAGATATCAAACTTATAGCGTATAAGAGCGAGGCGTTGAGGAGGGGAAAGCCCCTTTCATATACGGAATAATTTCTGTTCGTTTTAAGTTTTATTGTCGCTCCTTACTTTCAGTTATAAAAACTTGTATTTTTTATTTAATTTTTGAACGTTTTTGATAAATGCAGGTTTTGATCTTGGCTCACCGTACATATATAATTATAACACAAATTTTCATATTAATTTACTTTTATTTATTAAATGGCTTTCCTAAACTTGTTTAATATAATAAATATATAACTTATATATATATATTATATATATATTATATATATATATATATATATATATATATATACGATATATATATATATAATATATATTATATATCATATATTTTTAATTTGTTTATTAGGGGTTCGCCCCCTAGTCAATACCTTGCTCTTTAAAAAGCTTCGAATTTTGTTCCGAATTCTTTAAAAATGACTCTGGTTTTCACAAAGGATCCGTTAATTAGAATAAATAGCTCTATGAAAGTTTTCATAAAAAATCTTGGCTTAAAGGAAGGTATTGACTACGGGGTGAACCCAATCATATATTAATATTTTCTGTTCGTTTGAAGTTTCGATAGTTGCTGCTATTGCAGTAGACACTATGCCAATTGTTTTTTTAGGATTAGAATTTCTGAATCTTGCTTTAAATAATGCTGGGAAGTCCGGCTCCCCTTCATAGCACTGTATGAAAAAAAACTTCCTTGCATGGAAAGATCCTCCCACATAACCCCCGAACCACCCCCCCCCCACTACCAGGAAAAATCTCCCTGAAAACGTCTGTATACTTAAATAACCAATTTTCAATAACTTTCAGCCCTCCCCCCGGAATTTCGGTTTGACGCCGCTAGTTGGTGAGAAAATTAATTATTGGTTGAAATACACATGTCTTCTGGCGTTTTTCTACTTTTCACATAATATATAATTCTCGACATGTTCATAACAAAATGGCTATCTCAAAATTTTGATACTTTGGGAAAAAATGTTGGAGGGGCCCTAGTTTCCCTCCATATTTTTTTTGGTCACTTAAAAAGGGCACTAGAACTTTTTAATTTCCATTCCAATGAGCCCTTCCACGATATTCTAATTTAATGGGTCGATACGATCACCCCTGGGATAAAAAAAAAAATTAAATATTAACACGCACCGTGATCTTTTTTAACTGGCAAAAAATGCAAATTTACCACATTTTTGTAGATGGGAGCTTGAAACCTCTACAGTAGGGTTCTCTGATCTCGCTGAATAGATTGTGATTTTCATTAAGGTTCTATAACTTTAAGGGGTCTTTCCTCCTTTTTTCAAAAATCAGCCAAATTTTCTCTTCGCGCCTAACTTTTGATGGGTACAATTAAACATTAATGAAAACTTATATATTTGAATCAGCATTAAAATCTATCGGTTTTGATGTATCTATTTAGTATCAAATACCGTTTAATATAAGTTTCGGTTACCATGAGCGTGGCTCCTTTCCTTACAGTTCGTTTGCCACGAAACTGTTTGATTTCCATAATTTTGTTGACAATGTATTATGTTTTTCATCACATTTTGTTTTGTTTCATTAGCATTAACTAAACTTCACTTCTCGACAGAACTTGAGTGTGGTGGCTATAAGACACAGGTACCCTAAAATTTAATTCAAGAGCACAACTATTACGTTTTCTCTGTGTTCCAGTGCAGGTTTTACCACAGAGATGAAACATCTCATTTTTTTTCCCTCCAATCTCATTACTCAAATGACTAATCTGTCACTTCATCAAAAATTTCTGGACTTTTCAACATTTCTTACAATTTGTCAGTTTTTAGGTTTTTGACAAACAAGAGTTTCCGACTAAACATGGCATTTGAAATGTACAGTCATGCTCGTAGGCGGGAGTTTATTCCAGGGTAACCAACACTTTTTCTCTGTTTTTGACAATTCTGTAAAACGTCAAAATTGATAAACTGTGTGGATAGAAAAAATCATGTGACAAACTTTTAAAATCTCGAAATTCAGAGAAGGGATTAGCAAACCCCAAGACGTTCGTGTTTGTTTTGACTTATCAGTTCGGTGAAATTGAAGTTTAGCCACCCTTAGCTTGTTCTAACTTAAAAAAAGACGGGTTATTAACTTTTATAACATTAAATTGGATTGTTGTTTTAAACATTAGTCTGATTATTTGTTTAGATCTTTGGACTACAGCACTAGCAAATTTTCAGAATAAGCATATAATAACGACGTACATAACAGTTCAATAGGGACAACCTTTTTATTTGACAGTGAAACCACAAATACCTACATAGTAACAAATATTCCATTGAACATCAAAAATGTATATTTTTTAAAAAACTGTTGGAGATAAGACCTCTTTGTCTAAAAGGTTGATTTTAGATTTTTTTTTTCTCTCTCTCTCTCTTTTTTCTTTTCGTTTGTTTTTCATTCCTCCTTTATTTACTTCCTTTTAGTGAATTTTGCTTTTTTTTTTCTTTATTCTATTGCTTTGCGCTGTTTGGTATTTTCTTCAACTCTCTGATATTTTCTGCTGAGATTAGGCATTGAAATATTCTGTTGGGTTTAATCACTGAATAGCCTCATTATACCCCTTCTTCTGGCAGAAGTTATAAAACAGATATTGAATTTAGCATAAATTCCAAATGCAATAAATAAATAATACAGAAGATCACAAGAGCTGTTGCGAATTAAAAATGGCAATTTTTATAGCATGGCATGCAAACCGATCATAAATGAAGGGTGAAAAAAAATAAAAAAAGGCATATACCCGTGTGTTTGAGCCACTTAAGTTTCAGCTGCGTTTTACAGATGTCACCATAAAAAACATAATCGTTCAAAAGAAATAGCCATTTACGACACATCTGAGATATAAATTAATAAGTTGAACAAAGAACGTTGTTTTTCACATTTCAACTGGAATGTTTTAGAAAAAATGTCCTACAATTAAGAGCCATTAAAAAGCCCAGATATTTTGTCCGTTCTCTTGGGAAAAAATTCTCAGGACTTGGTTTGAGACGTGGTTCTGGACTGACTTTTTTTTTTTTTTTTTATCTGTTTTTAACACTTCAGTAAAACAATAAAAAATAGGCAAAGTTCTGAGTATATATCGGAATAATGTAGCTTTAACGAACAAATAAACGTTCAAATGAGGATAAGTACATTTATTAGACAGTGCAAACAGATACAAAAGTCTGGATATCAAGAGCGGATCCAGGATCTTTGTTCGGGGGGGGGGGGTTTACCCGATTTTTTCCCGTCTTTTACAGGTATTTTCGTCTTTACAGGTATTTTTTAGACTAGTTTTCGACTCGGTCAAAGTTTCGGGGGGGGGGGTTCAAACCGGGTACCCCCCCCCCCCCTGGATACGGCCTTGCTGGATATTGTGACCACACATACAGCGGTCGTCATCAGCAGAAACACTAAAGTACTAAAATTAAAACTAATACATTTATGCAGAACAAAATAATAAATTCCGGTTCATTCACTAGATTTTTCTGAGAGAGTTCAATAACTGGGTTCAATCAACGTTTTAAGTTGTGAATTTCTAATTATAATACCTAATTGAAGATATTAGGTCGAAAATACATCGTATATTTTTAATTGCCTCCCCCCTAAGTCGGTAAAATTTTGATTACCAGGTGTATTGGTATGTTAAAACTTCATTTGGATATTTTAAAGTTTCTAAGGTTCTTATCAACCTAATTCACGCCACTATTTATTCTGGTTTTGAGATAAAAGGGTTGAAACGTTATTCAAAAAGTTTCATTTTAGCTGCTCTCTTTTGGTTGCAGTAAAAAGAAATTTGGTAGAGTTTTGATCATGTATTGGCATGATACAGCTTACTACTACTACCACTACTAACAACTCACCCCAGCACCAAGTCGCCTGAGGCCAACACAGTTACGCACGCTCCTCCTCCGTCCTAATCTATTCCAAGCCTACCTCTTTACACCCTACCAGGAAGTTCCCATTTCCCTTACGTCTTTCTTTACAACATCTTGTCATCCTTCATCTGCAGAATGTGCCCTAGCCATCTCAACCTTTCTCTCGTATAGCCCTAAAAAGCGGAATTGTACCAAACTTTTCGTACAGCCTACTGTTTGAAATATGGTCAGTCAGCCGGGTACCCAGAAAAATCTGTAGGCAATTAGTCGGGTAAACATCTAGCAAATCTTCACCCGTTGTTTGGATCGCCCATGCTTCCGAACCATATGTTACCACTGTCATCACTGTAGCTTTTCAACTGTGAAAAAACACCCCTTGGCTATTATACTTTTAACATCTTCACTGCTCCTACAGTCTGTACTAATAATACTACCAAAGTAAATGAAGCTGTCCACTTGATCAATCTTTTCGATACCCAACGTAACCTTTTCATCTTTACTTATTCCTAGCCTTAGCGACTTAGTCTTCTTAAAATTAATTTTTATACCTATTCTAGCACCCTGAACTCGCAAAACCTCTATAAGTTTGTTGTTTCTGCTGACACTTTCATCTAGGATGCTTAGATCATCAGCATAATCTAAGTCCAGGAGACTTTTTCCTCCCCATTTTATTCCGTGTTCTCCCATTGCCTTTCCTGTGCTCCCTAAGACAAAATCCATCAAAATGATGGATTTTGATGGATTTTCATCAAGTACAAAAAAATGATCCAAATTTTTATTCTTACGTTAGTAATTGAAAAGTGCATGAGTTATCAAACAACCTTGGTCCTCAGTTTTATAGATTGTTAGCAAGCGTTCATTCTCTTGACAGAAGAGCTTTAGCGAAGGTCTTCTTGTATGGTAAAACAGACAAATACATTAAATTGATTGGCTTAGTCGTTTAGTGCTATATACGATAATGACACTCCTGCGGTTATGGTAAGAAATGAGTTTAGCAGCTGATTTCGCATTAAATCCGGAGTTAAAAAGGGTTGGGTTCTATCCCTCTTTAAAGGGGTTGGGACATATCCTCTACCCTTTCTAAAACAGCACTGTTCTTCTCTCATAATTTTATCTACGGCATCTCTCAGTATAAAAAGTATCATTTTACTAAGTAATTTTCTGCCTACAGAGACCAGGCTAACGCCTCGATAATTACCACACTCATTCTTATCACCTTTCTTATACAGTGGTTTAACTAGGGTTTTTCTAAAATCGCTAGGTACTTCCCCTTTTTTCAAAAATTATGTTCATAATCTCCAGTACCTTATTTCTAGCCTCAGAGCCACCATATTTAAAAAAACTCATTTACCGCACTATCAGCACTTGGGGCATTATTATTTCTTAATCCTTTTATTACTGTCGCTAATTTTTCCTCATAAAACAAATCTTCCTTCACATCCAAGGTATCACGAACTTTTCATTTTCCTCGTTATCTTTTCCTGCAACTCTGTCTCAGTTTAGCCCATTTTAAAAATGTTCCGTCCATCTCTCTTTAACTCTTTCCTTATCACACTAATTGTGGCTCCGTTCCCATCTTAAACTGGAACAAGTCCGGATTGACTACTCCCTCTCAATTTATTAACATGCCAGTGCAATATTTTCCTATTATGCCGTCTAGCTGCATCTTCCAGATCCTCGGCAATTGTATTTGTGGTCTCCACTTCACACCTCCTTAGTTCATACTTTAATGAACACCGCCAAGTGCGAAGAAAGAAGAAGTAGAAGAAGTAGAAGAAGAAGAAGAGCATCGAAGTAGAAGAAGAGCATCGCCAAGTGCATACTGGATGCGCCCAGAATTCCCTTTCAGGGACTTCTTGCTGTACGCTTCTAAGCCGACTTAAGCGCCTCCGTGCAGATTGAGAAGATGTGTTGGTCCCCGTCCTGTACTGGTATCTGGGATCTTTGTTTCCCCTGGGGCCAAAATAATTTGAATGATTTAAATAATATGAAAAGTGCATTTTGGAATGTTACAAAGTTAAAAAAAAAAAACTATCATATCGACATTTTGACTGAGGAATTCACACGATTCGAACTGGACTTATCAAGAGTTTCAGAAACTCATATCCCAGGGGTAGAAAACATAAGATTAGGTGATATAGAATTTACTTACTCAGGCAGGAAGGATGGGGTACATACACAGGGAGTAGGTGTCATGATGAATAAGGAAACTACTAAGTCTTGTTTAGGCTGGGAAGGTATTAATAATAGAATACTAATCGCTCATTTTATTACTAAAAAGTGCAGGGTATAAGTTATAGGAGTATATGCCTCTGTAGAACTGACTGACGGAGATAGTAATGACTCGGATTAATTTTACTTACAGTTACAGGAGCAAATAAACAGGGTCCCAGGTAGAAATATACTACTACTACTAACAACTCACCGCAGCACCAAGCCGCCTGAGGCCAACACAGCTACGCATGCTCCTCATCCATCCAATCTATTCCAAGACTCCCTTTTTACCCCCGCCCACGAAGTTCCCATTTCCTTTAAATCTTTCTTTATGACGTCTTCCCACCCCAGACGGGGACGACCTGCTTTCAGTTTAGCCCTAGACGGTTGGCCGAAAAGAACAATCTTCAGCAATCTGTCATCCTTCATCCTACATTTTTCATATAGCCTATTGTTTGAAATGCGGTCATTCAGCCGGGTACCCAGAACAATCCTTAAGTAATTTCTCTGGAAAACATCTAGCAAATCTTCATCCGGTTTTCGGAGCGTCCATACTTCAGAGCCGTATTTGACCACAGTCATTACTGTAGCTTCCAATATTCTAATCTTGGTTTGTCTTCCTATTCTTCCAAACTTTTTTTAACTGTGAAGAAACACCCTGAGCCTTAGCTATTCTACTACTTTTAACATCTTCACTGCTCTCACCATCTTTACTAATAATACTACCAAGGTTTTTTACGTCATCACTGTTCAGCCCTATGTTGTACAGTCTAAAAACCGTGTTCCGGGATTTTTCGGTTTTTTTTAGAAGAAAAATCGGGATTTTACTTTTGAGCTGGTGACAACCCTGCTTTAATTTATTTGTCTGGTATACCGCACAAGGATAAAACCTTTACTAAAGCTCTTCTATCAACAGAATCGAACGCTTGCTCATAATCTATAAAACTGAGGACCAAAGGTGTTTAAAAACTCAGGCAGTTCTCAATTATTAGCCTAAGAGTGAAATTTGGTCGACACATCCTCTACCTTTTCTAAAACTGCACTGCTCTTCTCTTAAAATTTTGTCTACGGTATCTCTCAGTCTAAAAAGTATCATATTACTAAGTAATTTACTACCTACAGAGACCAGACTAGTGCCTCGATAATTATAACACTCACTTTTATCACCTTTCTTATAAAGTGATTTAATTAAGGTTTTCCTAAAATCGTTAGGTCCTTCCCCTTTTTCAAATATCAGATTCACAATCTTCAGTAACTTATTTCTAACCTCAGAGCAACCATATTTAAGAAACTCATTTACCACCCTATCAGCACCTGGAGCCTTGTTATTTTTTAATCCTTTTAGTACTGTCGCTAATTATTCCTCACAAAACAAACTTCCTTCACATCCAAGGTATCACAAACTTTTTCATTTTCCTCTATATCTTTTCCTGCAACTCTGTCTCGGTTAAGCAAATTCTCATAATGTTCGGCCCATCTCTCTTTTAGTTATTTCCTTATCACTAATTGTGGCCCCATTCCTATCTATAACTGGACCAAGTCCGGATTGACTACTCCCTCTCAATTTATTAACATACCAGTACAGTATTTTACTGTTATGCCGTCTAGCTGCATCTTCCAGATCCTCGGCAATTTTATCCATGGCCTCCAGTTCACACCTTCTTAGTTCATATTTTAATGCTTTCTCCACTTTCTTTACATTCCTTTTGTTTTCATATAATCAGTCACTCAGATAATTCTTGTACAAGTCCTTTCTCCTTTATATTAAATATAAAGCTTTTTCACTAATATTCTTAGCTGCAGCTCTAGCTTTCTTCCCTAAGACACCTTCAGCAACTTCACAAATTATTTTTCTAAAATTATTCCAACCATCTTCCACATTATCAAATTTTAAACTCTGAAGTATAGTATTCAACTGTTCCTGGAAAGTTTCCCTCAAATTATCATCCTGGAGTCTACCAAGATCATAATTTCCCGGGAGGTAGTTACCCTTCCGATATTTCAGCTTTAAATTAACCCTTGACACTACTAGATGGTGATCTTTACTTTTAACATCAATAACGGCACTCCTATATACCCTAGTCCTAGCATCTTGTATTGATCTAGCCAGTCTTCGGTTTACTATAACATAATCAATAAGGTTTGCTGTCTTACCATCACGTGAATACCATGTTAACTTATGAGCCATTTAATGTCCAAACACCGTATTGGTTATAACTAGATTGTGTTATACCTACAAATCGCAAAAGTCTGTATCCATTACTGTTTTTTTTTCCTACACCAAATTTACCTAGGCTAGGATACCATCTATCCCTATTTCTACCGACTGGGCGTTACAATCTCTCAGTAAAAACATCATATTTCTACCTGGGACCCTGCCTATTTGCTCCTGTAACTGTAAGTAAAATTCTTCTGAGTCACTAGTATCTCCGTCAGTCGGTTCTACAGGGGCGTATACTACTATAACCGATACCCTGAACTTTTTAGTCATAAAATGAGCAATTAGTATTCTATTATTAGATACCTCCCCAGCTTAAACAAGACTTAGCAGCTTATTTATTCATCATGAGCCCAACTCATCGTCTGAATTCGTCAATCAAAATGTGGATACGATAGTCATTTTTTAAGGTTGTAACATTCCAAGTTCCAATTTTCATGGTGTTTAAATAATTGAAATTTTTTTCGCCTCAGGAAAAGCAATGATCCCGGATATTAGTGCAGGACGGAGATCACATATCCTCTCAAGTCTACACCGAAGTGCTTAAGCCGGCTTAGAACCGGACAGCAAGAAGTCCCTGGGACCTCCATGGATGGAGGCTGTGTGCAATCCTGGGCCCATTTTGGTCACAACATGGTTTTCAGCACTTGGCGATGCTCTTCTATCAACAAGAGTCGAAATCCTGCACAGACAATCTCAAGCCTATTACCTCCGACTCATTATATAATATTTTAATATGTAATTAATTTTCTATATAATTTTATTTATAATTAATAAATAATATAATTTTTTATTAGGAGATTTTAACACCCAGGTCGGTAGTAATAGGGATAGACGGTATCCTAGCCTAGGTAAATTTAGTCTAGTAAAAGAAAAATAGTGATGGCCACAGACTGATTCAATTTTGTAGGTATTAAATAAAAAACAAGTTTTTTTAAAATGAAAGTAAGGAACGACGTTGAAACTTAAAACGAACAGAAATTATTCCGTATATGAAAGGGGCTGTCCCCTCCTCAACGCCTCACTCTTTACGCTAAAGTTTTTTATTGTTTAAAAAATAGAGTTGTGAGAAAGTCAAACTTTAGCGTAAAGAGCGAGGCGTTGAGGAGGGGAAAGCCCCTTTCATATACGGAATAATTTCTGTTCGTTTTAAGTTTTAACGTTGTTCCTTACTTTCATTTAAAAAAACTTTTTTTTTTATTTAATTTTTGGACGTTTTTGAATTAATGCAGGTTTTTATCTTGGCTCACCGTACATGAATAATTAAAACAAAATTTGCATATTAATTTTACTTTTATTTGGTTAAATGACTTTCTCGAAACTTGTTTGATTTTATTTGCAAACGTTTTTATTACTAATAAATATTCGTAAATTACGAATTAACTTATGGAACGAACTTCTATATTCATATATTTTTAATACGTATATTGGGTGGTTCGCCTCCTAGTCAATACCTTGCTCTTTAAGCTAAAGTTCGAATTTTGTTCCAATTCTTTAAAATGACCGCTTAATCACAAAGACCGTTAATTAGAATAAATAGCTCTTATGAAAGTACTAAAAAATCTTTGGCTTAAAGAGAGAGGTATTCACTAGGGGGTCAACCCATTCATATTTGTAATATTTTATATTCGTTTTAAGTTTTGATGTTGCTGCTGTTGCAGTTGAAAAACTTGTTTTTTTATATTTAATTTCTGATCTTTTTTTAAATAATGCTGAGAAATCCGGCGTCCCCTTCATAGCAACGTCCCTTCCCCCATGAAAACTTACTTCATGGAAAGATCCTCCCACATAACCCCCGACCGACCCCCCCCCCAACTACCAGACAAACCCCCCCCCCCCTACCCTGAAAACGTCTGTATAATTCCCAATAACCAATACTATATGTTTAACATCGGGTAAAGTTCATAACTTTCAGCCCTCCCCCCAGAAACTTCGGGGGATTAAGTCATCCTAAAAGACACAATTATCATATTTTCGAACATACTGAACACAATGGCTATCTCAAAATTTTGATCGGGTGACTTTGGGAAAAAAAAATGAGCATGGGAGGGGGCCTAGTTGCCCTCCATTTTTTGGTCACTTAAAAAGTGCACTACAACTTTCAATTTACATTCCAATGAGCCCTCCCACAATATTCTAGGACCACTGGGTCGATACGATCACCCCTGGGGGGAAAAAAAAAAAACAAAAACAAAAAACACGCATTCGTGATCTTTCTTCCGGCAAAAAATGCAAAATTCCAAATTTTTGTAGATAGGAGCTTGAAACCTCTACAGTAGGGTTCTCTGATGCGCTGAATATGATAGTGTGATTTTCATTAAGGTTCTCTAACTTTTAGGGGGTCTTTCCCCCTTTTTTCAAAAATAAGCCAAATTTTCTCAGGCGCGTAATTTTTGATGGGTGTGACTAAACTTGATGCAACTTATATATTTGAAATCAGCATCCAAATATGATTCTTTTGATGTATCTATTAGTATCAAAATTCCGTTTATTAAAGTTTCGGTTACCATTGAGCCGGGTCGCTCCTTACTTACAGTTCGTTACCACGAACTGTTTGATAACAACCTAGGTATACACAGTATTTGGTCATAAAATGCCCATAAGTTAACATGATATTAACGTGATGGTAAGACAGCAAACCTTATTGATTATGTTACTGTAAACCGAAGACTGGCAGGAAACCGAAGACTGGCAGGATCAATGCAAGATGCATAAATCCCAACATTTTTAACCTGTTCTGCCCGTTTTTGAATCATCTCCCCCCCCCCCCCCAACCGAGATGAGAATTTATTAGATGGCTGAATCAAATATTGCTTTCCAGTATATACAAATTCTGCCTTGAAGGACTGTAGCAGGATAGCCCCATCATATTTAGAATAATTTTGTCTTTTTGGGTGTTAACAAAACCCTAACTTTCCCGTAACCACTTTTCGTTTTTAATTTTTATTAGCTTGCTTATTTTTAGTTAACACCTTTCACTAATTGCCGTACTTGGTAATAATTTTTTCAAACAGTTCGTGGTAACGAACTGTAAGTAAGGAGCGACCCGGCTCAATGGTAACCAAAACTCTAGAAAACAGGATTTTGATGATACCAATAGATACATCAAAAGAAATCAGATTTTAATGCTGATTTCAAATATATAAGTTGCATCAAGTTTAGTCCTACTATCCAAAGTTACGCGCCTGAAAAAATTTGGCTGTTTTTTTCGAAAAAAGGGGGAAAGACCCCCTAAAAGTTTTAGAACCTCAATGAAAATCACACCATCATATTCAGCGTATCAGAGAACCCTACTGTAGAGGTTTCAAGCTTCTATCTACAAAAATGTGGAATTTTGCATTTTTTGCCAGAAGAAAGATCACGGATGCGTGTTTATTTATTTTTTTTTTTTCCCAGGGGTGATCGTATCGACCCAGTGTGGTCCTAGAATATCGTGGGAGGGTTCATTGGAACGAAAATTAAAAGTTTTAGTGCACTTTTTAAGTGACAAAAAAATGGAGGGCAACTAGGCCCCCTCCCACGCTCATTTTTTTCCCAAAGTCACCCGATCAAAATTTTGAGATAGCCATTTTGTTCAGCATGGTCGAAAATATGATAACTAAGTCTTTTAGGACGACTTAATCCCCCGAAGTTCTCGGGGGGAGGGCTTAAATTTATGAACTTTACCCAATGTTAACATATAGTATTGGTTATTGGGAAGTATACAGACGTTTTCAGGGTGTATTTTTCTGGTAGGGGGGGGGGGGGAGAGGGTCATGTGGGAGGATCTTTCCATGAAGGAAGTTTTCATGAGGGAAGGGACATTGCTATGAAGGGGACGCCAATTTCCCAGCATTTCTTAAAAAAAGATCAGAAATTAAATTTAAAAAAACAAGTTTTACAATTAAAAGTAAGCAGCAATATCAAAACTTAAAACAAACAGAAAATAGTACGTACATGATTGGGTTCACCCCCTAGTCAATACCTCGCTCTTTAAGCCAAAGATTTTTTTAGTACTTTCATAAGAGCTATTTATTCTATTAACAGTTTTTGTGCTTAAGCGGTCATTTTTAAAGAATTGGAAACAAAATTCGAACCTTAGCTTAAAGAGCAAGGTATTGACTAGGGGTCGTACCCCCTAATATACGTATTAAAAATATATGAATATAGAAGTTCGTTACGTAAGTTAATTCGTAAGTTACGTATATTTATTACTAATGAAAACGTTCGTAAATAAAATTAAACAAGTTTCGAGAAAGCCATTGAACCAAATAAAAGTAAAATTAATATGCAAATTTTGTTTTAATTATTCATGTATACGGTGAGCCAAAATCAAAACCTGCATTAATTCAAAAACGTTCAAAAATTAATAAAAAAATAAGTTTTTTTTAACTGAAAGTAAGGAACAACGTTAAAACTTAAAACGAGCAGAAATTATTCCGTATATGAAAGAGGCTGTCCCCTCTTCAACGCCTCGCTCTTTACGCTAAAGTTTTTTATTGTTTTAAAAAATAAAGTTGTGTGACAGATTCAAACTTTAGCGTAAAGAGCGAGGTATTGAGGAGGGGACAGCCCCTTTCATATACCGAATAATTTCTGTTTCGTTTTAAGTTTTAAGGTCGTTCCTTCCTTTAGTTAAAAGAACTTGTTTTTTTTTTTATTTAATCTGTTAAAAGATTCACATTCACTATGACATTTTACTAATGCCAAGGTTCAGCTAGCGCTAAGTATGCCAATGAGAATGTTTCAGCCAATTACAAAATTATACGAACAATCAGATTGGCTCAAATTGGAACTGGCTAAATCTCACTATTAGTAGAATATAAGATAGTATGGACCTTTAGTGCGAACAAATTCTATAATCAATGGTGGCAATTCACAAGAAATAAGGAGAGGGGGTCCAAATCTATTTCTATTTTAGCATTTGCAAGCTTGTCGTTTTTGAATTTTTCCAGTGAAAATACCAAAAAAGGCATTTTATAACAATTACCTTATAGGGAAATCTATAAGGGCCTTCCTCCAATTGACACCAGTGCCTATAACTCTATAGGTTGACAAAAAGCTACAGATTAGAATGATCACAAGGCTAAATAAGACAACGTTGACGCAGAACAACTTGATCAGGACTCTAAATAGTTAAGAAAATTAACTAGGCTATACATTTGTTAATTTTCAAATAGAAATTTGAATAGGAAGAATTATTTTTTGAAGTGAACAAATAAAGGCTACGCTGTAAGAGAAATGCTATTGTCACCAAATTTGTTATTCTGGAGAAAGAATAAATCGGAAATCCACTGGCACAGAGTGAGGAAAAAGCAACTAATGACTGCAAATAACGTGACCTCAAATTTGTAGTTATAAATAGCGTCAATAAACCTCAAGGAAATCGGAATTTGCAAATATAAGCTGTGTGAGCAGCCGTCCCAGCCCAAAGGCGTGGAGTGGTTTCTTTTTTTGTACTGGAGGATTTCATTGGGATTTTTGACTGAAGTATTTACTTCTTTTGCCAAACAAGTCTGCAGAGACACGTGCGAAGGAATTCGTTTTGAGGTGGGAGGTCCAACATTCTGAGCAGAGCGAATTCAAAACTGGAAAAAAACAGGAAAACTATATGAAAGGAATCGGGAATTGAGAAAAAAAAAAAAACTTAGAAAAATTTTGATGCTCTGAGAACACTCTTCAGCGCATGTGCCTGCGCAGGGTTGCCACCTATACCACGAAAATGCTATTTTAGCAGTATTTTATTATGTGCAGCACTGTGGCACCTGCTCAGGGTTGTTAAAATAGCATGAAAGTGCTATTTTAACACTATTACACTCAATTTTTTTTTACTATAGCACCGAAAATTGCTTTGTAGCACCCAAACCTGGGCAGTTGTAACACTTTAGGGACTGACCATGGTGGCAACCCTGTGCCTGTATCTACAGACTAAAGATCCTACAAGCGTGTCGCATTTGAGTTACATGCACTGCTAATCATGACTTATCTGTTCAAAACATGTGCAAATTACTGCACAGAGGTCACTATTAACCTTCCATAATTTATTAAACCACGATACAAGGTCATAAATCCTCACCAAAATGCTTGCGTAGGCCTAACACGCTGAAAAGAATGCCAATGAAGTACCTAAGCTAAATTAGATTTTTAAAAGATAATTTTCAATATTTGTGGGTAAAGTGTTTTATGTCATAATTTCTTTTTTTGGAAATGTATCCAGTTTCATAGATAAAATATACTTACCTTTGCAAACTGTCATTTGTCATCAACAAAGCTCTTTTGGTCATGCTTAAATAATGCCAATAAAGTACCAATGTCAAGTTATTTTTATAAATAAGAATGTCTTTTCTGTTTAAGTATCAAAGACAATGAAAATTCAATCTAATTGTTTGAATTGATTAAGTAGAAACTTACATAACTATTTGCATTTTTATAAATTATAAGAATTCGGGAAAATTTTTAATGAAAAAAAAAACTCCAAATAAAGTTCTACAATTTTTGGTAGTAATGGGCACCGAATAGAAAAGAAATGAAAAAAGAGAGAGAATAAGCAAAAACATTTGGCATAAAACAATTTAAGTATGTGCAGCTAGTCATTTTCATGAGTGCACACCCCTAAGTTGGGTCTAGGAGGCAAACAGTATTTTTATTTTGATGTAATTGTTATTTCAAGGTACAGCATTTATTATGCGAATTTCAGTTTTCAAATTTATCTTATGTTATAATTGACTTCGAGTTATAATAAAACCTCTTTTGTAGATTATGTATTTTATTTTATGCATAGTATCTTTTGACAACTTTGTACTTACAGACTGTTTTTATATAATTTTATAAATATTTCAATTGTAGATAGTTTGTGGCTTAGTATTTTAGTTCTACCCTAAGAACTTAATCTGCCCTTATTTTGTGATTTTGTCCTAAGAACTTAACAGTTTTGAAAATATTAAAAAAAACTAAGAAAGTAGTGGTTTTCAGATAGTGATACATCCAAGGCCGTACCCAGGGAGGGGGGTCAGAGAGCTTGACCCCTCCTCGAAATGTTTGTCCGAATCATAAAAACGTAACAAAAGTGCATATAAACAAACTTGTAAACGCTTTTTTTTACTTTTTTTTTGTACCCCCTCGTCTCGAAAAAAAATCCTGGATATGGCTTTGAATACACCTAAGTTTATCCTGGGGGAAAACAATGTTTTTATTTTGATGTCCTTGTTACTTTAAGGTAAAGACTTTTATTGCGTTAATTTAAGTTTCTGAAATTTATCTCACGTCACAATTGAATGCGTTGCATTAAAACCTATTTATGACATTTTGTGTTCCATTTTCGGTTCCATCTTTTAACAATCTTATATTTACAAATTGTTTCAAATTATTTTACAAATATTGTAATTACAGATATTTTGTGATTTGCTCATTTAGGATGGTCTCAATAATGCTCAATCAAGGGCTACTCTATTTTAGGAACCTCGTAAAGCTGAATGATTTATCACTTAAAACATTTTTAATGGCATTCAATTATGGACTTCATTCTTTATTGTATAAAACTACCCATATGCTAATACAGTAGTATGAAAAACTGATCGGCATTTTATTGAAAGTCTTCTTCACACCCAAATATGGCACAATCTCAAAATAAGATATATTCGTCTTTCCTCAAAAAATTCTAAAACGGACGAGTGGCTAGATTAAAACCTGACTTAATACCTATGCCATAATAAGACGAAAAGAAAAATAAAAATTTTCTGAAAACACAGCATTCAAGACGATAATTGTTTCATGATTACCCTCCGATTGATGATTTAGCCTCATTAAACGTCTTGTTTAGGAGCAGGTTTTTAACCGTTTATTTACCAGGTTAAAGTGCAGGATATTGTCCTGGTTGAAGGTATTAAGCTCCATTTTCGTTTGGTGTTTATGATGAAAATTTATGAATGAGATAACCAGCTTTCTCCTAATGGTGCACTCACTCTACACCGTAGAACCTTTCACACTAAAACCTTACGTTGCGGTCTATATTATTACGGAACAAATTTTGTCCGTGATCTAGGGACTGTCAAGTAGATTTGACCTCTTTGCAGACTTTTACGTTATGTAAGTTTAGTTGTGCTACGGAAAAAGTCAACATGCTAGCAATAAAGTGGAATTTCTTAATGAAGAACTAATAGATAATTTCTTAAACTTTGTTGGATTCGCCTTCTGTTAATAATCGAAATTTAAAAATTTTTAGTAAAAATGAACACTTGGTCTTACACGCACTACATAAAGATCATTCCAGGATTATTACGAAAGCCGATAAAGGCAATACTGTTGCTGTATTAGATTCAGATGATTACGACAAAAAAGTCAGAGAAATTTTAAATGATTCTAACACATGTGAACAATTAGCTACCGATCCCACAGAAAAATTTGTACAGGAAGTCCGAAAAGAGCTTTCTTATGTAAAAGGAAAAGGTGAAATTACAGATCAGTTGTACAAAAGGTTTTACACACGCGGATGCACGTCCCCTCGCTTTAATGGTCTTCCTAAAGTTCATAAGCCCGGTAATCCACTTCGACCCATTGTTTCTTCTTTTAATTCTAATACAGCAAAAATAGGGAAATTTCTTATCAGTTATATTTCGCCCACTAATTCAGGCTCAAAAGTCCTATATTAAAAATTCCGCTGATTTTGTTTCCAAGGTAAAGCAAGTTTCGGTTAAACCAAATACAAGAATTGGCAGTTTTGATGCAGATTCAATGTATACCAATTGTGATCCTCAAAAGGCCGAACTGATTTTGGAGCAAAAACTTAATTCTAACCCATCTATATCAGAAAAATCTACTCTTTCGAATCAGACACTTCTTTCGCTTACAGCCCTTGTAACAGAACTTCTTTTTACTTCCATTATAGAGGCATTTTTATAGACAGAAATATGGGCTCTCCATGGATGCCCCCTTTCTTCAATACAGGCTGATATCTTCATGGAAGACCTTGAAGAAAGGGCTATTTTTGCAAAGTTCTTGTAAACCTGAATTTTGGGTTCGTTTTAAAGATGATATTTTTGTTTATGGGAGCATGGTGACGAGTCTCTGGGTTCTTTTCTTCACTTGCTCAACTCGTGGGATCCAAAACTGAAATTTACTCAGGAATCAGAGATAGAGAGGCATCTTCCTTTCTTAGATGTTCTGGTGCACCGAAATGATTCATGTTTCGAGTTTAGTGTCTATAGAAAACCCACACATAATGACCGTTACTTAAGTTATTCCTCTAATCGTTCTCCTGCTGTGAAAAGAGGAGTTGTCACTTCTCTAGTTGATAGAGCATTGAAAGTTTGTTCAACACGTTTCTTGGATTTAGAGCTCAACAACCTTAGAGATATTTTATTTGGGAATGGTTATCCAATTAGTTTAATAAATTCTGTAATTGCAAAAACGCATTAAAAGATTATCAGATAGTTCCACAGAAAACACAAATCAAAGGAAAATTCAGTTTATCTTGGTCTCCCATACGTTAAAGGGGTTTCAGACCACATTTCAAAAAATCTAAGGAAAAATAACATTTACACTTATTATAGACCCAGAAAAACTATCAGGTCCCAAATTTATCAAGGTAGAGACCCTATCCCCGATAGGTGAAAACTCCGGTGTCTACAGAATTCCTTGTTCGTGTGGTCTTTGGTATATCGGAAGAACTGATCAGCGACTAACGGATAGATTAACTCAGCACTCTAGTTCAATTAATAATACACTTAAAAAGCGGAAAAAAAACAGAAAATTTTGACTCTGCCCTTGCAGAGCACATTTTTGAAAAACCAGACCATACTATTTTGTTTAATCAAGCTAGTCTTATTTCGCATGACAAAGGTATTGTCCCGCACTACAGAGAAGCTGTTGAAATTTATAAATACCAACATTTAGGTCTAGCTTTAAACAGAGATTCCGGTGATTTAAGAATAAACGAGTCATATTTCGGTTTTCTCAAAAGAGAAGCCGATACTTTAGTAATCCCTGAAATAAACCTTGAACCACTTTCCCAGTCATCTAATCAAACACGTGAACAACCCCTTAGGTCTCAAAGGGTGTCTGCAAGAAATGCATTAATTAAAATCCGAAATCAAATGACATAGTTCTCCAACTTATTTAATTGCTGGTTCGTTTTGTTTTTTTGAGTGAATGAATTGTTTCCTTTTCTTTGTCAGTTGTTCGCTAGTATCCGTCGATGGCAGTTCATATTTTTTTTGGATTTTGTCCAAATCGCGGATATTGGCGAATAACTCGCTTTTATGGTTGTTAGGTATTTGGTTTTAATGCTTTTAATTTTTGGCTTTGATTGAATTTTATTCATCTTTTAAGTTTTTGGTTTTTTTTCTTTGTTTTTTTGGTTCTTTTCACATTGACTTTCCGCGTTTGTTTTTTTTATTGTTTTTTTTTTTCTCTTCGGCACTTTCCTTGGATACATCGTTTCGTTTTCGCGCTGAAGAAGAGAGGCGTTTGTCCTCTCGAAATATTCGCTTTGTTTTTTCAGTATTTTCATTTGGCCTATAAAAACCCCATTTTTGCTCGTTTTTCTTTCTTTATGTGATGTCAGGCCAAATGGGTTTAAGAAATTATCTCGTCATGCTTATGGGGAGCATTCAACCAATGTTGTCACTAAAATCATATCTCTTGTGAGAAAAAAAGCTAATTTGATTAATCATCAGTATTTTCTTCATAATTGTAAAATGAACCGTATTTTACCCAAGTCAATGCGACCTTCACTTCACTTAAAAACACGCAACGAACGGCAATTTACAGAACGTATAGGGTTTGGTATTTTAAATCATGTTATTAGCGACTGCAAAAGCAAGCGCTACCGGTTAAATCAGGATATTTTCAGGCTAGAGCGAGAAATATTATATGTACGCTTTCTTATGCTGATTTTCATCAAATTAAGGCTATTGCTGAAAATTCTTTTCAGCATGATCTTTAGGATTTCTAGACAAAGACTTTCTGAGAAATTACACCGTTTAAAGTTGGAAAAACTCTCTAATAATCCACCTTTTGTCCCAAATGCGTATCCTGGTCCTGCTGTGATAAATCTCAGATCCACGCCCCTTACAACAGAGCAAAATCAGGTTCTGTCGAAAGGATTGAAATTTTCGATAACCCCTTCGAAAATACCTTATAGTGAAATTATCGCGAACACAGAGGGGGCTTTTCATGACTCTCGTGCGGATACTGGAGAGATTGCTGAGGTTAGAGCACAATTTGTTGAAACTTTGTTGGATTCGCCTTCTGTTAATAATCGAAATTTAAAAAAAATTAGTAAAAATGAACACTTGGTCTTACACGCACTACATAAAGATCATTCCAGGATTATTACGAAAGCCGATAAGGGCAATACTGTTGTTGTATTAGATTCAGATGATTACGACAAAAAAGTCAGAGAAATTTTAAATGATTCTAACACATATGAACAATTAGCTACCGATCCCACAGAAAAATTTGTACAGGAAGTCCGAAAAAAGAGCTTTCTTATGTAAAAGGAAAAGGTGAAATTACAGATCAGTTGTACAAAAGGTTTTACCCACGCGGATGCATGTCCCCTCGCTTTTATGGTCTTCCTAAAGTTCATAAGCCCGGTAATCCACTTCGACCCATTGTTTCTTCTTTTAATTCTCATACAGCAAAAATAGGGAAATTCTTATCAGTTATATTTCGCCCACTAATTCAGGCTCAAAAATCCTATATTAAAAATTTCCGCTGATTTTGTTTCAAGGTAAAGCAAGTTTCGGTTAAACCAAATACAAGAATTGGCAGTTTGATGCAGATTCAATGTATACCAATTGTGATCCTCAAAAGGCCGAACTGATTTTGGAGCAAAAACTTAATTCTAACCCATCTATATCAGAAAAATCTACTCTTTCGAATCAAGATACTTCTTTCGCTTACAGCCCTTTGTAACAGAACTTCTTTTTACTTCCATTATAGAGGCATTTTTTATAAACAGAAATATGGGCTCTCCATGGATGCCCCCCTTTCTTCAATACAGGCTGATATCTTCATGGAAGACCTTGAAGAAAGGGCTATTTTGCAAAGTTCTTGTAAACCTGAATTTTGGGTTCGTTTTAAAGATGATATTTTTTATTTATGGGAGCATGGTGACGAGTCTCTGGGTTCTTTTCTTCACTTGCTCAACTCGTTGGATCCAAAACTGAAATTTACTCAGGAATCAGATATAGAGAGGCGTCTTCCTTTCTTAGATGTTCTGGTGCACCGAAATGATTCATTTTTCGAGTTTAGTGTCTATAGAAAACCAACACATAATGACCGTTACTTAAGTTATTCCTCTAATCATTCTCCTGCTGTGAAAAGAGGAGTTGTCACTTCTCTAGTTGATAGAGCATTGAAAGTTTGTTCAACATGTTTCTTGGATTTAGAGCTCAACCACCTTAGAGATATTTTATTTGGGAATGGTTATCCAATTAGTTTAATAAATTCTGTAATTGCAAAACGCATTAAAAGATTATCAGATAGTTCCACAGAAAACACAAATCAAAGGGAAAATTCAGTTTATCTTGGTCTCCCACCGTTAAAGGGGTTTCAGACCACATTTAAAAAAATCTAATAACATTTACACTTATTATAGACTCAGAAAAACTATCAGGTCCAAATTTATCAAGGTAAAAGACCCTATCCCGATAGGTGAAAACTCCGGTGTCTACAGAATTCCTTGTTCGTGTGGTCTTTGGTATATCGGAAGAACTGATCAGCGAAAACGGATAGATTACCTCAGCACTCTAGTTCAATTAATAATACACTTAAAAAGCGGGAAAAAAAAAAAACAGAAAATTTTGACTCTGCCCTTGCAGAGCACATTTTTGAAAAACCAGACCATACTATTTTGTTTAATCAAGCTAGTCTTATTTCGCATGACAAAGGTATTGTCCAGCCCTACAGAGAAGCTGTTGAAATTTTTTCAAATACCAACATTTAGGTCTAGCTTTAAACAGAGAGTCCGGTGATTTAAGAATAAACGAGTCATATTTCGGTTTTCTCAAAAGAGAAGCCGATACTTTAGTAATCCCTGAAATAAACCTTGAACCACTTTCCCAGCCATCTAATCAAACACGTGAACAACCCCTTAGGTCTCAAAGGGTGTCTGCAAGAAATGCATTAATTTAGTTCTCCAACTTATTTAATTGCTGGTTCGTTTTGTTTTTTGAGTGAATGAATTGTTTCCTTTTCTTTGTCAGTTGTTCGCTAGTATCCGTCGATGGCAGTTCATATTTTTTGGATTTTGTGCAAATCTCGGATATTGGTGAATAACTCGCTCTTATGGTGTTAGGTATTTGGTTTTAATTTTTGGCTTTGATTGAATTTGTATCATCTTTTAAGTTTTTGGTTTTTTCTTTGTTTTTTTGGTTCTTTTCACATTGACTTTCCGCGTTTTTTTTTTTTTTATTGTTTTTTTTTCTTCGGCACTTTCCTTGGATACATGGTTTCGTTTCGCGCTGAAGAAGAGAGGCGTTTGTCCTCTCGAAATATTCGCTTTGTTTTTCAGTATTTTCATTTGGCCTATAAAAACCCCATTTTTGCTCGTTTTTCTTTCTTTATGTGAAGAACTAATGTATTTGAAAATAGATTTCCAGACTTTTCCTAAAAAGCCGTTCAAGCCGTTTTTTTTTTTTTCGTCTAAAGCCACCCTGCTACAATAACCATAAGATCATTTTCAGAGCTTGAATTTTGCATTTTTAACTTTTGATTAATTTGCTTATTGTGATTGCGATGATCTTAGACGACGATCCTGAGGGTCTTATGAATTTTTAAATTGGCCTAGGGCGAAAGGGCTTATTTAAGTGCTAAAGATTATGCTTAACGTATCGTAACTTAACCACTTAGCATAGAGAACTAAGTACTATTGTGAGAGCTGCTAACTTGTTAAATGTCCGTTCATTGCACTGTCCATTTTTGCAGTTTCATTTTGTGATATGCAGAGTCTAACGAAGTCTAACATTTGTCGCGAATCCTATAAATGTTTGAAAGACTCAAGAGAAGCAATTTGAGGTCCGTGTCTTATAATCCATCTTGGAATGACATATAAGAAGGTTTTAAGGGAGATAATCTAAATGAATAATCCATTTTTATTTTTATCTAAATGTTAATCCTTTTTAATTTCTACAGATTTTGAACCTTCCTCCTCCCAAATATTAGTTTATTTCATCCCTCAAAAAAAAAAGGTACGGAAGGTTACTGTCGAGACGGAGGGGTAACTTTGAAGAGTTTGTTAATCTGAAGATTATAATTCTTCTTTTTAAAATAACAAGCGCCTGAATGGCTGCTTAGTTCGTTTCTCCTTATCTAGTTTGGTTTTAAGATATTTATAAGTTTATGTGAGCCTTTCGACTGGACGGTTCAGAGTGGAGGTGAAGAATTGTGTCTCCATGCTCGACCGCAAACAGGCAGTGGTACCAGATGCCTAGTATATACGACAATAAGAGCGAAAATGCATCAAAAGCATAATTGTTTCAGTAAAATACGACTAAGGCAGGGGCGGATCCAGGATTTTTTTCGGGGGGGGGGGCAAAATAGGTTGATCCGATAGACTTGCGTTAGGAGCAAATTTAATTAACGTAAGATTGCGTTAATAAAGTAAATTACACTACTTTTGACTACGTTAGGGAGGGGGTGCGCCCTCCTGGATCCGCCACTGGATTAAGGTACAATTACTGTTAGTTTTTTACTGCGTTGATGAAAAGAATTCAATGCGCGACGGTCTAAAAAAGCCCAAACTGCTGCTATTACATCCCATTTAGAATTACTGCCAGAAGAAGTATTAAGTGAAGTAAGCCCAGTCTTGCTGCATCTCCAGGCTTAGGCTGTAAATCAATATTTTGACCTGTTAAATTTATTTCTAAAAATGTTACATTTAACTCAAATCTTCAACGCAAAAAAAGCTCAATATGTAACGTTTTAAATGGTTATTCTGTTTTATAATTAAAAAAAAAAATACTTAACATTTAGACAATTGCATATGTCATGTCTTTCAATTATGTATCCTCTTAATTATAAGTAAAGTCATTTGATAATTGGAGAGCTCATCATTATTGTGGATCTTGTCCTGAAAATTAAGGTAGAAAATTTTGCTAGAAAAGTTGAAGTCAAAAAACAGACCCGTAATTAACATGAGATATAATTAGACATCCCAAAGAACATACCTACAGTGAATTCTTATGAAAATTTGTGATCTTCTTGAAACAAAAAAACGAAGTTGTTGTGTTTCAAAATTTGCTCTTAATTTTTCAGATGAAGGGTTGCAAAGTATCATAAGGAACTGAAGAGAACTATCCTCTGATCTCTGGAATTATTGATGCGTGTCATTGAAACTTCTTTAGCACTTCAATTGAAGCACTGGGCTTTACCCATGTGCCATCAACATTGTTTATAGATGTCGCCACCTCATATTTAGGAATCCTGGGTATGATATTAAAAGAGATAGAAATTCAATCATATAAATAGTTCGGACAGAAGAAAAAACAACACGTTCGGCGAAATCCATCCTGCTAGTCTTTTACAAAATAAAACACCCCCGCCCCAACTCCCAAAAAAAGTTCAACAACGGTAGAAGAAAATCTAACTTAGCTGTTGATCATTCAAGGTTCCATATTTTAAGTTTCTGAGTCTTCATTTTTTTTTATATATATATACTAGATTGCTTTTGTACAATTTATTTTTTTTATATTGTACAAAAATTTGATAGGCTAACTTTGAAAAAAAAAAACTGATTTTAGTATTGCATAACACAACTGGTATCAAAAGTAATTCATAAGAAAAATTGGTACTTGTCTAGAATCCAGTATACCCGCGGTAAACTGAAGTTTCCTTATTGCTAATGAAATAAAACAAACTAGGATGAAAATATATTAAATACGTAACCTAACCTAGGTACATTTTTTGCCCCTTCACCCCCCAAAACACTAAAGTTTAAATCTTTGTCACGGAGTGAGCAACACCTCACTAGCCAGCGGAAACCTGTTTTTCATATCTTTGAAATGCTATATGCGGTCTTTCCCGTGTGATTACTGGATTCTAGACAAGTACCAAAAAATTAATACATTTTTAGGGTAAATCTAGTGTAGTTGTTCATATGAAAATTTTTGATCTTTTATGAAAAAAATTGAAATTGTTCTGCTTCGTATTGAACCCATTATTATCAAATGAAGTTGCAGGAATGCGTCTGAAGGATTTGAAAAGGAGTAGTCTCCATAATCTCTCTGAAATTAAACATGCTACCATTGAAACTGCTTTAGTATTTAAATGGAAGCATGGGGCTTTAAGGTGTGTCATCACCATTATTTGTAGATGTCGGTATCATTAAATAGATATCATAAATATCAGAGCTAGCATAATCAGCTGCATTCTCATTATTTGGTTGGCTCCACTGGAGCGACAATAAAGATTAAAAATAAAAAGTTTTGACACGCTTTATATACCATTTTTTAGGCATACAGTTAGGTAATATCCTAAAGATCAGAGTCCATATAAAGTAGCAATATAATATTGAGTTGTAAAACTAGAAGTTTTTATATTAACAGGGCTGTGAACCCAGATATGTCTGATCTATGATCGAACTAAATCTTGAAGCCACGTCTATTTTGTCAATTGTGACGACAAGCCACAATAATCTAGTAGAATGGAGAGCGCGTATGCAGGAAAGTGTTCAGAAGCTTATAATGGAGAGGGGTGGATTTCGGTAAATTCCGAAAATCGGCAAACTATATGCGAAATAGAGAGAAGTCGAACAAACCTGGAAAATTTGGGGGACTAAAGAACACCCTAGACGGTCAATCATTTTTATCAAAAAGCCTCTGTCAATCGATCGACGTAAGCATGATTGACCGTCTAGGAACCTGTTTGACGCTTGTGTCAAGCGTTGACGGCGATTGATAGAAAGATTGAATGACTCAATCGTTTGACGAGTGTGATTGACCGTCTAAAACGAGTCTTGTTCAAAATATTGCGTCAGTCACGCGACAACAACAATGGAAGATATAAGCAAAATGTGGAGCGCGAGTTTGTTTGTTTATTGAGTTATACCGGGATCACCCTAAGCTATGGAGAGTTAAGAGTAAAGACTATTTCAACCGAGATAAGAAAAGTGCAGCATTGGGCAGGATATTGCAGGCGGTAAAGATATTGAAACCAGATTATACAGTTCTCGAACTAAAAAAGAAAATTAACGTTTTAAGAACGAATTTTAATCGTGAATACAAGGCGATTAAGCCAAAAAGAAGTCCGGAGCGTCAGCAGATGACATCCCACAACCTTCCTTGTGGTACTACAATGACCTTTTATTCATCAGGGATCAGATTGAAATTGCTTAAAACAGAAACAACAGAGGTAAGAATTTTACTTTATTGGTACTAGCAGTAGAAACTCGATTATTTGGTGGGCGACGTTCACCCCCCCCCCCCCTCGCAGAAAATCTCCCCTCGGAAAATAACACCCCTATGTGGCTGGTTGGTCTCTAATCCCTTTGCAGTTTTAAAAAAAAAGACTAGAACTCTCAATTTCTGATCTAATGATCACACTCCGAAGTTTCTGCGATCATGAGGTGGGGGAAGGGGCAGTCCCCCCTCCTATACAGAATATATTCTGCTCATTTTGGGGTTTAATGTTGCTCTTTACTTTCATAATAACAGCGTAGACCAGAATTATTCCCAGAAATCATAAGGGAGTAGATATCGATTTCACAGCTTTGATGCGCTTTTTAAGTTTCTGTTGTACACCTCTCGCCTCCCAAAAAAAAAAACTTTGCTGGAAAATACTCTTTTGCTGGGTTTTTGATGGAAAAAGTTTCCACGGAGGAGGGTGTTACCGGGTTGACTTTAAAAAACAATCGAAAATTAAAGTTTTTTTGCAAATTAAAGTGTGCTAAAAAAATCACGTGAGTTCATCTGCAAGAAATTTTTTCGGTGGAATTCTCAGCTAGAATTGAATTGCCTGGGGGAAATTTCCCCGGTGAGGGAGGGGGGGGACATTTTGCGTGAAAAGAACTTTCCATGGAGGAATTTTCCATAGAATAATGGATTTTTTTGGAGGGGAGCCAGATTTCCAGGTAATATTTAAAAACGATCAGAAATTAAATTTAGAAAAAAAAATTCAACTGAAAGTAAGGAGCAACATCAAAACTTAAAACGAACAGAAATTATTATGTATATAAAAAGGGTTGGTCTCTCCTCAAGACCATTCTCTTTACGTTAAAGTTTTGACTTTTTGTCCCAATTCTTTAAGAGCGATTCCTGGAATACAATGACCATCTAGTTCGAATGATAAGCTTTTTTTTTTAATTCTATACAAAATTTTGCCACCACCCGTAAAAAACTCGTAGAATTTAAAAACGCTTTCGCCCGTAAAAACTTAAGCAATAAGAACTTGTTGGTTTCTCTTCTTTTTTTTTATTAATTTGGCACCCGCTACTTCCAAAAATTGCAGAAGTTCATATGGAAGTCATTTCAACTAAAATGGATTTTTAAGTTTTAAGTTTTAAGTTTTTTTAGGTTTTAAGTTTTAGGATACTTATGGTGTGTAAATTCCTCCTTTTCCCTTTCCTTAGCACTTCTCACCGAAACTAAAAAAAAAAAAAACTTATACAAAATTCTTAAATTTGAAAACCTTATTTTCTGTGTGTGTGTGTGTGGGGGGGGGGGGGGGGTAATTTCCGGGGGGTAAACGCCAAGAACCGATTATTCAGTCCATTTGGAAATAAAGATAGCCGGGTAAACAAGAACTGATCGCTTTGGACAAGTGCGTGACACAGCAAGGATGGGCGGATTAAGTTAGGTGCTTTCTTTCTACCCTTAATTGGTACATTTCCAAGATCTTCTCCTCAACCACAACACCAGTTTTTTTCTATAGTACGAGCGAACCTTTTCGTTGCATGTGGTTTAACTCGATTTCCTTTGTCCATGACACACTAGTCACTCAGGAAATAACTGTGAAAGATAGTCGAGTAATCGAGTTACTATTGCATTTATGCATGGAGGGGCATAAAATACGATCAAATAATACACACCAATTCTTTTATTATTATTTTATCTGTTTTATCACATTTTATCTGTTCATACGAAATTCTAAACAAATTAAGAAAACTAACAAAAACACTATAACGTTGATGGCTAATTGTGCAGACACTTGCTTTGCCGTGGTACAGATCCGCTGGTGTTAAAGAATTCGGAGAAGTCGTCCCTTATTTTTTTTTTGCCTCAATTGTAGAGTTACCTTTGGTTTTATGAAGTTGTGACATCAGTTTAGTGTCTTGTCTCCATGATCCAGGCTCCACAGCACCTGTCCAGACTTCTTCAACATTAACGTCTTGATTTTGTAAATAGTGGGATCTAGTTCTCCTGCTCAAGTAATTGTGCAGATGACACCATGCCAAAACAATTTTTCTTGCTTTGTTTGGCTCAAATTAATTTATCTTTTAAATATTCTTAATCGTTTTGTCAGAATTCCGAAAACATTTTCAACTGCTCTCCTTGCAGGAGACAATCTATAGTTGAAAATTGTTTTCTCGTCCGTCAAAATAGATCTATTATAAGGCTTCATGAAATTCATGAAAATTTTCCCCCACTTTAGCGCAACCAAAGTACATGCTAGAATAGCCAAAGTCAGTATTATTCTGCATTTCACACACAAATAGAAATTCACTACACGGCTCTGAACTGAAACAAAAAATCTGGCCGTGAGATTAGCTTCGGTCAAGATTGAAGGGTTGATTTTCGTTTCGATTGAAGCACACGTCAATCCATTGACAGCTTTTGATGAAAATGATTGACCGTCTAGGGTGTCCTTAAGACCATCTCTTCGTTTGTGTGCCGCAGATTCAATGATGCCAATTGGGAAGGGGGCCTTGCCTCTTTTCTGTTATAAATTTTTAAAAAATAGCGTTTTTGGATATTTATTTTAAAAAACTAAAATAATATCCCTCCTTCATTTTCGAGAAAAGCGCCTCTGTGTAGAGTATCTTATGACTTGAAGGTTGAATGAGAAACAGAAAATACAGAACATTGGAACAGCAATTCTGACTAGCACATTCTCTTAGATCATGGGACTTCATGTGTTACACATCGCCCGTGGACAAAAGATACAACTCATCTAAATTTTTTTTTCAAATCCTATTTGGTGATTTTATAAAGCGGGTTTACAGATACGGGTGTTAGTCGAAGAAGTCCAAGCATCTTAGGCAGCGCAATAGCGTCATCTAATTAAAGAGCGATACGGCTTCAATATATTTTTTTACAGACTATTTCGCAGGGATGTTGTTGACGTAGAATGTTCGAAGGGGTAATTCGGACTACAAGTTCTAGTGTCCTTTTGAACAGTCAAAAGAAACTGGAGGGCAACAAGTTCCGTTCCATTTACTTTTTGTCTGCTATCCATCCCCAAAGACACCCGACCAAAATTTCAAATTGAAATTCCGTCATGTTGTTCAAAATAGTCGAAAGGTTCAATAAATCCGGGAATGACATAGCCCCACAATCCCCTGGGACAAGGGCTACAAATAATATAATTTGCCCATTGTTTAGATATAAGTTTTATTATCGAAAAAGGGGAGAGGGCATGTTTTGATCCTGTGTCTCCTAAAAGGCTGGGTTGTTAAGTTTAAAATTTCATGGAATATTGAGGGGGTGTTGAACTAACTCAAAGGACACCATATGCATCCATATTTTGAAAACGACGTAGTCTATTTCCGATATCTCAGGAACAGCCAAGGGTATTATTTTGAAACTTTTTATTCGTTAGGGGTTTATTTATAAATAGAGAAATCTGAACACTTCAAGCTTGAAATATTATTTGACTCTTTCCTCGTTTTTGGTTTAATTTAGCCGGTTTGATTTTCTTTGAAACAACTTCTTTTGTTATGTTTTTTTTAATTAATTTCTGTTCTTTTTTAATTGACCCTGGTTTTTCATTGGTTGATAAAATGAATATTTGTGACGCTGGTGTTATTAGTAACACTGGAGTAATTAAGGTAAACTGTCAGGGAAAATAAAGGGAGATGTTTAACTAAATCAAAAGACACTATGTGCATGAGATTGTCAAAAATGTGTAGCTGCAATATCTCAAGCACGGGATAGGGTATTAAGTGGAAAATTTAGAGTATGTTGAGGGGGATATTGATCTAAATCAAAAGACATTAAGCGTAATTCAGTATGTTAAAAGGGCAATTGTATGATTTCTAAGGGACGGCTAGGGGTATTAAGTTGGAAATTTCCGGGGAATGTTAAGGAGGACATTTGACTAAATCAAAAGACACTATCTGCATCCAGGTTGTTAAAAGGGCGTATCTACAATTTCTAAGGAATGGCTAAGGGTATTACGGTAAATTTTTATTCGTTTCGGGTTTCATTTATAGACAGGGATTTCTGTACAGTCCAAGCTTGACCTTTTTTTTTTGCTCGTCAAAGTAAAAAAAAGAGCCGTCAAAACCTAGTAAAAATGGGTGTTATTTACGGCATTTGGGATGTATCCGGAGAATTCTGAACATCTCATGAGGATATGTGTCCGGAAGAGCTCTTGCATATGGACGTGAATACCAACAAGATATATAGAGAAACTCTTAGTTTTTTTCAAGGCCGTATTATGGGGGGGGGCAGGGTTTGAAGCTCCCCACCAAAATTATTTAACTCGTAAAAAAGCAACAAAATAAAAATAAGAAATTTTTATACGTTTTTTAAAGTTTTATTGTACACCCCCCCCATCCGAAAAACCCTGGACACACCCTTGATCTTCATATTTAGATTTTTTAATGGTAATAGACGGTAATCAAAGAGTTGTCCTGCCAATAGAAACAAAAATTCGAAAAAAACAGAACTTTGATTAGTAGCCTACTATAAGCCTACCATATCAAAAGAATATCTTTTTTTACTGATTCTTAGCATGCAAAATTGATTAATTTATATTTAGGCTTACATAATAAAAACAATGAGCAAAGAAAAATCGGCATATCAAAATGTCCCCAAAAATGACAACAATTTCAAAAGAAGTTCAATACGTTTGAGAGCCCTTGACCTATAAAAGTAATGATGAAGACCACTCTGCCTTTCCATTTTGCGAAACATATAATACGAAGAGTTTCCCAGAAGTTTCTGATTAAAATAAAACCAAAGCCAATATTTTGGTTATATGACCAATATCCACCCTCAACAAAATAGAAGAACTAAAGCAAACAAACCATTAAAAATTGTTTCATAAAAAAAAATTAAACACACCACAAACCAAGTTTTCGGTTTTTTCAAAGAAATTTCCTCGAGGAGCAAGGAGTTTAAAAAACCTCCCGAACACAGGAGGTATTCTGGAATGATTGTGTCATACTGCACCGTAAAACCTTTCCCACTAGCATAACCTAAGACTTTACGTTACGTTATACAATCTTACGGAGGAAATTTATGTTCATGGTAAAGACAGTGGCAAGTAGACTCAAGTCTTAGTCAATACAGCAGCAACAAAAGAAAATTTCTGGATGAAAAACTAACAAATTTTTTAAATAAATAAATAAGCTTTTTCCTGGAAAGCAGTTCCTGCTTGATTAAAGCATAAATCTCCATCTGCATTCAGCATTTTAACTTCTTGAGTGTTTTTTTTAGTTTTTATTCTCAGGATTTTAGATGATTATTATTTTAATTTTTGTATTTATTTTAGACGATTATTCATTGTTTTGCTGTTAATTCACCGTGTTTATAGTTCCAGGGTTGAATATTGCAACGCATTCAATCAAATCATTTGTATATTTGACCTGGTTTCATAACAGTAGTAAAGCTAGGTGCTCAAAAATCAGCTAATTAGTTGCAATAAATAATAATTTTGTGCTTATTGAATTCATTAACGGTTTTCAATTGTAGAAGCAATTTTAACTACAATTAAAACAGGCAACCACTTAACTGCATTTGCTCCAATGATTCTGCTCGAATTAATTACATGATTCATCTAAGTTTTGCTGAAAATAATGTATATGCCAGTGTATATGAATATACTTTATAGCTCTCTGTCTCAAGCCCGGTTCCGTTCATGTACCAAGGACAGTGAAAATGAAATCTGATTGTCGGTAAGTTAAAACTTACCCGACCATATTGTTACAAAATTAAGACAAATTGGGATTATAGAAATAACAGCCTAGCTTCTGTAGATAGCAAATTACGTGGTTTGATGATACTTTTTAGACTTAGAGTTTTAAAAGTTTTTAAAAGAAGAACAGTCCGGTTAAAGGAAGGATAGAGGATGTGTCGACCGAATTTTCACTCTTAGATTAATAATTACGAAGTGCCCGAGTCATCAAACACCCCTAGTCCTCAGTTTCATAGATCATGAGCAAGCGTTTGATTCAGCTGATAGAAGAGCTTCAGCGAAGGTATTATCCTTGTTTTTGTAGTTAAGACTTTGTCTTAAGGTGCACAGCAAAGGCAAAGTGAAAGGACGGAGTTAAATGGAGAAGTAAAAAACTTCTGGATCTAGATTATGCTGATGATTTAAGCATTATAGATAAAGCTTTAGCGAAATGATTGAACTTTCAAAGGTTTTGCGAGTTTAGGGGGTAAAAACATAGGTTTGAAAATCAATGCTAAGAAGACTAAGTCTATGCAGGGGAGTGGCTCCCACATTTTTATTGGTGGGGAAGGGCAAGAGGGGTCCATACCCAGATAGTCAAGGGACATGGACTATATAATAGTTGTTTTCTCCCAAATTATTGGGGCGCAACTGTCCCCCCCCCAAAAAAAAAAACGACACCCCTGAGTCTCTAGATAAGTAAAGATGAAAAGGTGATGTCAGGTTACGAGAAAATCAATCAAGTGGACAGCTTTACTGACCAAGGTAGAATTATTAGTAAAGACGGTGGGTGCAGCGAAGATATTAGGCTACAGTAATATTGAAAGCTACAGTAATGACAATGGTCAAATATGGTAATAGTGTGCTATATTGCTATCCGAGACGAACATCATATATGGGAGACAATTGGACTCCAGCCAGAACACCAAATATTATACTGTGACGTTAAATGAAACTAGATCTAAAAATAGCCTGTGACGCTGGGCGAACAACAACACCACTAGCCAAGGTAGAATTATTAGTGAAGACGGTGGGTGCAGCGAAGATGTTAGGAATATAAGTCTGCAAGTCAAGGTTAGAATATTGAAAGCTACAGTAATGACAATGGTCAAATGTGGTAGTAGTGTGCTATATTGCCATCGAGACGAACACCATATATGGGAGACAATTGGACTCGAGCCAGAACACCAAATATTATACTGTGACGTTAAATGAAACTAGATCTAAAAATAGCCTGTGACACTGGGCGAACACCAAATTGTTTCTTCAGAAATTCTGGACCTACATACAGGTGTGTTAGAATTCTGTCAATTTTGTCACGTAATTCTTGAGTGCACACGGATATCACGGTAAATTCAAATGAGAATTATTATTTATATTTCCAAAGAGAGAAAGGGTTGAAATTTTAGTCGCACACCAACAAAAGGTAAATATGAGGGAATGGTGACTCCCTTAAGAGATACATTTTTTGGAGAGACGTCTTTAGAATAATTATTTAAATTTCCGAAGAGAGTGAAATCTGAGGGGATGAAGACTGCCATCCAATACCTTTTGAAAAAGATTACATAGTATTCGGAATATGCATAAAGTCGTATAAATTTTAGGCAATGATACGACAGCCTTGAACATTCATATCCCAACCATCAAGAACCCCAGACATCAAGGAAACTAACCACCAAGGACACAACCTCCAAAGGTCCAAGTACCCATCCCCTAACCTTTTTGGCCCCTCCCAAATTTTTTATGCTTTTTTTCAAGTTAAATTTTTTTTAATTGTTTTTGAACTTTTATTTTTTATATTTTTTAAAATATAGTTTTTTTCAATTTTTTTTTACATGTGTTAAAATGACTTATACTTAAATACTTAAATGAATTATACTTAAAACGAACAAAAAATCACATTTAATATTTTCGAACTACAAAATGAGAATGTATAGATATGTTACTCGCGACTTTTACTGTTAGAAACATAATATTTGTAGTAGCACTTTTATTGGACTGATTTTTTTTACGGAAATTATTCAACTTTTATTTTTTTTATTTATTCGGCTATACCATTGGTACTCTATGGCTGCTCATCGACACTACGCGGCTCTAATAAATTCAACTGCTTGGTAAATTCTAATTATTTTAATTGATAACTAAGTATAAAAAATTAATAAAAAAAAAACTAAGCTACTTGGTAAATTCCAACTCTTTTATTTGGTGACTGAGTATCGAAAATTAATAAGAAAGCACTTTTGCATAGAGCCAATTCAACTACTTGGTAAATTCCAAGTCTTTTTTTTTTATTGGTGACTGAGTATCAATAATTACTAAAAAAAGTACTTTTGCATAGAACAAACTGAACTACTTGGTAAATTCCAAGTGTTTTAATTGATGACTGAGTACCAAAAATTAATAAGAAAAAAACTCAGTTACTTGGTAAATTCCAACTCTTTTAATTGGTGATTAATAAAAAAGCACTTTTTCATAGAACAAACTCAGCTAATTGGTAAATTCAAATTCATTAAATTGATGATTGAGCATCAAAATTAATAAAGAAAACACTTTTGCATGGAACAAATTCGACTAATCGGTAAATTCCAAGTCTCTTTTAATTGGTGACTGAGTATCAATAATTAATAAAAAGTAATTTTTTCAGTGAACAAACTCAACTACTTGGTAAATTCGAAATCTTTTAATTGATGAATGAGTACCGAAAATTCAAAAAAAAGAACGTTTGCATAGAACCAACTCAACCACTTGGTAAATTTGAAGTCTTTTATTTGATGAGGGAATATCAAAAGAACAAACTCAGCTACTTTGACAAATTCCAAGTCTTTTAATGACGACTGTGCATCAAACATTAGCAAGAAAAAACACTTTTGAATTGAACAAACTCAGTTACTTGGTAAATTCCATGTCTTTTAATTGATGACTGATCATGAAAAACTAATAAGAAAGCACTTTTGCTTAGAAAAAACTTAGGGTAAATTCCAATCAGGGTTGCATAGAACAAACTCAGTCTTTTAATTGATGACTGAGAATAGAAAATTAATAAAAAGCCCTTTTACATAAAACAAACTCACTACTTCGTAAATTCCAAGGCTTTTAATTGATGACTGAGTATGAAAAATTAATAAAAAAAAGTAATTGCATAGAACAAATTCAACCACTTGGTAAATTCCAAGTCAAGTAATTGGTGACTGAGTATCAAAAGTTAAAAAGAAAACACTTTTCCTTAGAAAAACAAACTCAGCTACTTGGTAAATTTCGAGTCTTTTAATTGATGACTGGGTATCAAAATTAATAAAAAATCACCTTTACAAAGGAAAACTCAGCTACTTGGTAAATTCCAAATCTTTTAATTGAGAACTGAGTATCATAAATTAATAATAAAAAAACTTTTATCATAAATTAGTAATAAAAAAACTTCTACTTAGAACAACTTCAACTAACTGGTAAATTCAAAGTTTTTTAATTGGTGACTAATTATCAAAAGTAATAAAAAGTATTTTTGTATAGAACAAAATTCGCTACTAGATAAATTCTAAATCTTTTAATATGGAACCAAGAGTTGAAAAAAAACATTTTAATTACATCTGCTTGGTAGCAAAACTACTAAATATAAAGACAAATGTTAATTGGACCCAAGGTACATCAATCCAAGAGATGAAAAAAACATTTTAATTTCATCTCCTTGATAACAAAACTTCCAAATATAAAGAAAAATCTTAGAAAACCGCAGTCTTTAGGTACAGTTGGTCCTAAACCACATGGGTCCAAGAGATGAAAGACCAGTGTCGATGATCAACTATAGAGTACTAAAAACTCTCAGTGAGTAATTCATTTGAAAAAGTATAGATGGCGACCCCTTTTCACTATCACATCTGCTGCGGTATTTTCACCTCTAGATATAGATGGCAGCGCACCCACTCAGACACCCGGGCATACTGAAAGGGACATACAAGTTTTAGGTTCATTTAGGTTCACTAAGCGTGGCGGGTCACGATAAGTGAACCTAAATGAACCTAACTTTTTGCATGTCTCTCATGTTTTTCATCTCTTGGACCTATGTATCTTAGGACCAATCGTGCAAATTACGCATCGATCAGCAACGATAAATAAATGAAACCCAAAACGAACAGAAATTACAAAAATTAATCGAGTCAAGCTTAAAAACGAGCAGAAATTAACATAAGTTGGGTGCAAACCCCCTATGCCTTCCCAAGGCCAGAACAAAATTTGCACTTTACTACTGAAAAAAAAAATACAAATGTTTTTACTTTTATAACTTTAATAAATCAAATAATATTAACATTTTGATTACTAAATATCAGTATATGTATATTAAACTGAAAATGCACATTCATTTGTAATTTTTCAGTAAAGTACAAATTTTGTTCTGGCCTTGGGACGGCATAGGGGTTTTGCGCCCAACTTATGTTAATTTCTGCTCGTTTTGAGTTTGACTCGGTTAATTATTGTAATTTCTGTTCGTTTTGGGTTTCATTTATTTATCGATCCTGATTTGTGCTAGTTTCAAGCTTGGTAGGTTATTTGATTTTATTTTTGCGCATTTTTTATTTAATGAAGTTCTTTGCTTTTCTTTGAAAAACTTATTTTGTAGAAAATTTTTTTTGTTTAAATTAAATTCTGTTCGTTTTATATTGACATAGTCTTTTCAGGGAAAAAAAAAATAATATTTTAAATCCTTTCGTTTTTTAAGACTTTATAGATTGGCCTGCTATATCTATGCTGGAGGACAATTTTCAGCAATTTTTAACAACATACACCCTTTTAAAAATCTGGACACAAATAGTACTGTTTAATTTAGTTTCATACATCGTCTAGTTGACCTGAAATGGAAAACTTGATACCATTCGCCAAAAAATCTGTTCATTTTCTTTGATAGCTTGGATACACTTACGCTATTTTGGTTTGGTTAAATTTTAAGAGCAGAAATGGGAGGTTGGGCGTGGGAGGGTGGAAGTGGAAGGGGGATTAGTTGCCCTCAAATCACTTTCGACTATTAAAAAAGGCATCAGCCCTTTCTATTTTCAATCGAATGAGCCCTGTTCGAAGTTCCCACGACAACTCCTTCGATACGAAGTGCCTTGTCTAAACAACAACAACAACAAAAAAATAATACATTATACCCACTTCGATCTTTACTATAAAAATTTCAAGCCTTCCAATCACTTTCGACTATTAAAAAGGGCACTAGGCCTTTCGATTTCCAATCGTATGAGCCCTTTTGGAAACAACAACGCTTTCTATAAACACCTTATATGCCCCCAGGGTATAAATTACAACCCTTACCCTAAGGTATGTTAGGATGGTTGTCATCCCCTTAGACCGAATTTCCAGAACTTTCAACTACGTTAAAAAACATGGCTATCTCAAAATTTTGATTGGATGTGTTTTGGGGGAATGGTGGACGTGAGCGGGATGTTAGTTGCCTTCCAATCACTTTCGACTATTAATAAGGGCACAAGCCACTCCAATTTCCAATTGAACGAGCGCTTTTCGAAGTTTCTACGACTCCTTCTTCGATACGAAGTGCCCTGCTCTAAAGGAAAAAATTAATGAATAATACATTGTGCCAACATCGTTCTTATATGCCCCCAGGGCATAACTTAAAACTCTTGCCCAGAGGGTAGTGGGAGAGTGTCCTCCTCTTTACTTAGTCCCCTTTTCTTGTCTCGTTCTCGAGTGTCCCCGTTCTTTACTTAGGCAGCGCGATCCTGCTTCCAATGATTTATACAAAAACTCTATATAAACCTTATATGCCCCCAGGGCATAACTTACAACTCTTGCACTGAGGGCTCTGAGGGGTTATAATCCTAAAAGACCTAATTTCCAGAACGTTCAACTACGTTGAACAAAATGCATTTCTCAAAATTTTGATTGGATGTGTTTTGGAAAATGGTGGGCGTGAGAGGGGCGTTAGTCGCTATCCAATAACTTTCAACTATTAAAAAGGCACTAGCCCTTTCAATTTCCAATTGAATGAGCCCTTTGAAGTTTCTACGATAACGCTTTCAATAAAAACTTTATATGCCCCAGGGCATAACTTACAACCCTTGCCAAGAGGGATGTGGAGGGAGGGGTTGTCATCCTTAAATACCCAATTTCCAAAACTTTCAACTGCGTTGAATAAAATGGCTATCTAAAAATTTTGATTGGATGTGTTTGGGGAAAAGGTGGGGCGTGAGAGGGGGGTTAGTTGCCCTCAAATCACTTTCGACTATTAAAAAGGGTATTATCCCTTTAAATTTCAAATCAAATGAGCCCTTTTTCAAGTTTCTACGACAAAGATTTCAATAAAACCTTATATGCCCCGGGGGCATAACTTATAATCCTTGCCCTGAGGGTTGTGGGGGAGTGTCCTCCTCAAAAATATATTTTCTATCTGGAAATCAACTGCGTTGAACAAAATGGCTATCTCAAGATTTTTATTGGATGTGTTTGGGGAAATAATGCGCGTAGGGGGGGGGGGGCGTAGTTACCCTCAAATCACTTTCGACTATTAAAAAAGGGCACTAGCCCTTTGAATTTCCAATCAAATGAGCTTTTTTTTTGAAGATTTTACGACAATGCCTTCTTTAAAAACCTTATATGCCCTCAGGGCATAACTTAAAACCCTTGCCCCGAGGGTTGTGGGGGAGTGTCCTCCTCAAAAACATATTTTCTATCTGGAATTCAACTACGCTGAACAAAATGGCTATCTCAAAATTTTGACTGGATGTGTTTGGGGAAAAATGATGGAAGTGGGGGGGGGGGCTAGTTGCCCTCCAATCACTTTCGACTATTAAAAAAGGCACTAGTTCTTTGAATTTCCAATCGAATGAGCCTTTTTTGAAGTTTCTACGACAACGCCTTCTATAAAAAACCTTATATGCCCCCCCCAGGGCATAACTTAAAACCCTTGTCCTGAAGGTTGTGGGGGGAGTATCCTCCTCAAAAACATATTTTCTATCTGGAAATCAATTACGCTTAAAAAATGGATATCTCAAAATTTTGATTGGATGTGTTTGGGGGAATGATGGGCGTGGGGGGGGGCTTGTTGACCTCAAATCACTTTCGACTATTAAAAAGGCCACTAGCCCTTTGAATTTCCAATCAAATGAGCTTTTTTTGAAGTTTCTACGACAACGCCTTCTTAAAAACCTTATATGCCCCCAGGGCATAGCTTAAAACCCTTGCCCCGAGGGTTGTGGGGGAGTGTCCTCCTCAAAACATATTTTCCGTCTGGAATTCAACTACGCTGAACAAAATGGCTATCTCAAAATTTTGATTGGATGTGTTTGGGGAAATGATGGGAGTGGGGGGGGGGCTAGTTGCCATCCAATCACTTTTGACTATTAAAAAAGACACTAGCTCTTTGACGTCACCTGAAGCTCCTCGGCCATACATTGCGCCGTCCCGAAGGCACGATATGTCGAGACGTCCTTGTCTGCGAACCAGCCCCCTCCTTGAAACGTAAACCAGGAGGACAAAAGAAGAACCTGTGGCAAAAATTCAAGGAGGACCTGGAACCGTGGGGAGGATTCAGGAGACACGGTCGGAGATGGGACAAAGACTGGCTGAAGATCGCCGGAGAAGCTGCAGCCGACAGGTCCAAGTGGTCATCGGAAGTCATCCCAAGATCCTTTGGTGCCGGGCAGGACAGTTCATCGTCTGGTTCCCGCCGAAAGTAAAGTAAGTAAAGTAGCTCTTTGAATTTCCAATCGAATGAGCCTTTTTTTGAAGTTTCTACGACAACGACTTCTATAAAAACCTTATATGCCTCCAGGGCATAACTTAAAAAACCCTTGCCCTGAAGGTTGTGGGGGAATATCCTCCTCAAAAAACATATTTTCTATCTGGAAATCAACTACGCTTAAAAAATGAATATCTCAAAATTTTGATTGGATGTGTTTGGGGGAATGATGGGCGTGGGGAGGGGCTTGTTGCCCTCCAATCACTTTCGACTATTAAAAAAAGACACTAGCCCTTTCAATTTCCATTCGACTTTCCAATCCAATGAGCCTTTTTGAAGTTTCTACAGCAACGCCTTATATAAAAGCCTTTTATGCCCCAGGGCATATCTTAAAACCCTTGCCCTGAGGGTTGTGGGGGAGTATCCTTCTCAAAAACATATTTTTTCTATCTGGAATTCAACTACGCTGAACAAAATGGCTATCTCAAAATTTTGATTGGATGTGTTTGAGGGAATGATTCTTGTCGGGGGGGGGGGGGCTAGTAGCCTCAAAAAAAAAGAAAGGTGCTACTACATACATTATTTTTCTAATAGTAAAAGTCACGAGTAACATATCTATATCATGCTCATTTTGTATTTCGAAAATATTAAATGTGAAATCCTTTTTGTTTTAAGTACATTTCATGTCATTTTAAGATATGTAAAAAAAAATTAAAAAATTTCTATAATAATAATAATAATCTGTATTTAAAAGCCAATTAAAGCCATAATACAACAAGACAAATACTAAAGAAAAATTACACTTCATTTGACATCCTTCCCATCAATACAAAAATTTCCTACTGCCACAATATAACGGGGAGTCCTAGACCTCATTAACTCACAAAGCAGCCTATCTTCCCCCTCCTGGATAATTAATCCCCTTAAATATATAATAATAAATAATCCGTATTTAAAAGCCAAAAAGCCATATACAAAAAAACATAAAAGAAAAGAAAAATTACACTTCATTTGACATCCTTCCATCAATACAAAATTTCCTACTGCCACAATATAACGGGGAAGTCCTAGACCTCATTAACTCACAAAGCAGCCTATCATTCCCCTCTTGGATAATTAATCCCCTTAAATGAGATAGTTGCTTACACCGGGAGGAAATGGCCCAACCCATAATCATTTTCCCCACATCTCAAGCAACTACACCCGGCCTCCGGACCTTCCCTCTTTTTCCTTGCAACCTTAGAATACATTGGAAGACAATTTTCTCGAATCTGAATCAAATCCTCAAATACTTAATGGGCAATCCCAGCTTGAAATAAAAACTCCTGACCAAAATTCTCTTTTACTTCTCTATACAAAGTAAGACTCGGAGATTTGTCCACAGCTGCTTGCCATAGTTGCACTTCTTGGTCTTCAAGTCTTGCACTAAATTCCTTGAAGAACTTTTCATGATCCTCTGGGGCCCTTTTCCCTTCTCCCACGAACTTGAAAATCAATTCTCATCTATATCCTTTTGATTTGTGCTGGGAAAATAAAAAATAAAAGTTCCAAAAATAATTAAATTTCAAAGAAAGTAAAAAAAAAATGGAGGGAGGGGCCAAAAAGTTGGGGGAGGGGGTATTGGGGCCCTTGGAGGTTGGGATAATAGTCGTTAAAGTCCTTGATGTTTGGGGTTTTCGGTGGTTGGGGTTCTTGGTGGTTGGGGTCCTTGATGGTTTGGATAGGAAGTTTAAGGGCTGTCGTATGATGGCCTAAAATGCATATGACTTTGTTAATTTCGACTTTGTTAATATATTATATATATATATATATATATATATATATATATATATATATATATATATATATATATATATATATATATATATATATATATATATATATATATATATATATATTATATATATATATATATATATATATATATATATATATATATATATATATATATATATATATATATATATATATATATATATATATATATATATATATATATATATATATATATATATATTCAAATGAGAATAATTATTTAAATTTCATCAGAGAGAAAGGGTTAAAATTTTATTCGTATACCAACAAAAGGTAAATCTGAGGGAGTGGTGGCTCCCTCAAGAGATACATATTTTTTTGGAGAGATGTCTTGAGAATAATTATTTTAATTTCCAAAAAAGAGTGAAATCTGAGGGGATGCAGACTGCCAGCCAATATCTTTTGAAAAGGATTACCTAGTCTTGGGAATATGCATAAAGTCGTATACATTTTAGGCAATCATACGACAGCCCTTGAACTCCCATATTCCAAGAATCGAGGACCTTAACCACCAAGGATCCCAAACTCCAAGGGCCCCAATGCCCCCTCCCTCAACTTATATATATATATATATATATATATATATATATATATATATATATATATATATATATATATATATATATATATATATATATATATATATATATATATATATCTAATATATATATATATATATATATATATATATATATATGTGTGTGTATATATATATATATAGATATATATATATATATATATATATATATATATATATATATATATATATATATATATATATATATATATATATATATATATATATATATATATATATATATATATATATCCACCTCTAAAAAATAAAACTGTCAATTACCCCTATGTATCTAAGAGATGTTGATTGAAGGATCCAGTATTAAGGATCCTATTACACGGTCTTTCAATTACTAGATATTTCTCTTCACAGCCAAAATTTACATTCTTCATGATAAAATTATGAAACAAGTTTAAAGAATTTAATTACATACTTTTTTCTCCAGATAGTTTTTCTAAGGCAAGAAAAATTTATCGCCTGATAATAAATCAGTCAATACAAAAATTAAGGATGCTATGATATGTTATCATCGAAATTTAATTACTTCCTATTTAAGATAAGTAATTAACATCGTTTAAAACACATTTTGTTCACATGGTAATTATTCAAAAGGTTACTAAGTACTTATTATTATTCATTTATAGTCATGACTATACAAAATATTTTCAAATAGGAAGAATATTTTCATTTGATAATCTGTGTGCTTTAATCGCAGTTTTTTTTTTTTTTTTTTTTAAAAATCTCAGTCATTACTTCAAGAGAGCCTTTATAGTGACTTTTGCAGGAGGGGGATTGGTGCCCACCCCATCCACGAAATCATAAATTTTCTTGGATTTCTGGCCACTTCTTTTTCAAATTTTCAATTAAAATTTGCTCTTCTATTATTGGGCCACTCCTGTTTTTTATATCCCCCCCCCCCTAAAAGTCCTGAGTAATTGCCTGAGGTTTATGAATCAGATGGACTTATTCTGGGACAATAACCCATTCTTAATGGGATTCACTAATACGGGACCAATTTTTAGTAAGGTTTAGCACTATTTACCCAATTCAAGGACTAGCTAGTGCCACCGCCAAAGACACGGTGCCACCAGGGAGGAGCTAATGGAAACCCAAATCATGTTCCTTTTTAAAATATAACGGACGGTGAATGTGAAATCAGACTTTTTTAATTGTTCAAGTGAAAAATTACGCAGCCATATTCGTCTTAAACATAAGAAAAACAGAATTTCGCTTTTTAGCGAAAAAGACCTCCATTTCACTCCTAGCGTGCGTCAAATTTAGACAAAAATGAAAACGTGGGTTAAAAAAAAGTTAAAACACAGGATACAAACAGCTTAAGAAGGGCCTAGGGAATCAACAGATCGTTATTATTTGTTTTTTTATGGACAAAAACCTTCTGAAATTCTTGCTTATTTATTTTCGCTGTTCAACGTGGCAACACTGGGAAAATTGGATGCTTCTTTAAACCTTTATAATTAAAAAAAAAAAAATCTAAAAAAATCGTGGTTTTCAGTCATTAATACACCTGCGATGGTTCCAGAGAACAAAAAATGTTTTAATCTTCATGTCCCTGGTACTTCAACGTTTCGAAGCTCCCCCCCCCCCCCTTTGTAGTAAAAATTTACAAACCCTTTGAGTGTTATTTGTAGCTTTCAAAAACTACAACATTCATTGTATCAACATTTGACTCCTTTAAGATCCAGACAATCAAAAGTAAGATGTAAAAATTCCTTCATTGTTTCTGCTACCTTTTGCCGTTCAGCCAGTATTGTCTGCAACGAAAGACATTAGAAGCGTCAAATTCGCCAATTTCCTGATATTTAACCTTCCTTTAGATTTTTAAAACCGTTTTTTTTATTATTGTTATTATTCTCAAAAGAAGTACTGGTGACATTTTGTTTAATGACAGATAATTTTATTTTTATTGGTAGGGAGCAGGATGAGGGCATTTTTGAATATTGTTTTGGATAGTTTGTTATAATTGATGGTAGCAGGGAGAAAGAGAGGTAGGGAGGTAAGGTGGTAGGGGAGCTGTTGCATGGCCGTGTTAGGAAAATGATATTGTCAGAAACTCTGGTTTGTTGCTTGTTTTCTTTTCTTTTTTATTAGTTACTATTGTATTAGAGTTGATGAAAACTGGTTAGCATCTTATGCTGCAACGCTCCATAATCGGAGAGTTTGTATTTTTGTAAAAAAAATATGATTGTGAACAAAGAAACCTAAACAGTGGATTTAAGTTGTTCCCTAGATTTTGAAAATGGCTTTTATTCAATTCTCAACGGAAGTATCAGTATAACAATGAATACCCCCCCCCCCCCCCCATAGATTTTGAAAATTGCCTTTTTTGGTATTTTGATTTAAAAAATTAATGAATTTTCAATTATAATTTGAATATCCTGCTCTACTTTGCCCTGATCTTCCCTTTTAGAACAGCCTAGCAAATGGTTTCAGGATAATATTTTAGAAGTTTGAAAATGTCAGATACAACCTTTAACTGTAATAGCAACGATATGCATCTGTGTCCATTAATAAACTCATAGGACGACCTTTTAATTATATTTTTCCTAAAGCTACCCGAAAAGGTTGCGAACAAAATTATGATGTACACCCCTGTCAGGCTCTTTAGTGTTTAAAGACGGCCGTAACAAAAGCAGTTAACGGCTTTTCAAGTGGACATTAAAATCGCTTTGATAAAGTCAAAACAGTAAGGCAAAGGATCCCAATTAAAGCCACTAATACAAAGAGTCCTATCAGCAGAATGGTAGATGGCGAGTTACATGACAGAAATTTCCGCCGGATTTCACAAAGGCGATTTGACAGTCATTTTTATGCTTTGTAATTGTTTGAAACCAACTAAAAAACTTAATTATATGATAATGACGGTATAAAAGGGTTGAAAAAATTTAAAGATTGCAAAACAACGCTCAGCTTGACTAACTATGGAGATCAGTAGTCGTGCTTTGAAGCACAGTATTATTTTTCTTTGGAATGTGACATACTTTTTGGCCCTAATCCAATTTTTTTTTTTTTCATCACTGTACTTTTGAACTGGATATCCATTTGGACATTTTGATCTCTGTCTTGAAAATCCGGTTCGTTGCCTTTCATTATTCACTTTTTTTAATTATCTGTAATCCCGTTAATAGCTTACAATCATGCACATTATTCTGTTGGTGAATAATAATAATAAAAAATAATATTAAGAAGGACACAAACTGAAGAGGTAAATTTTTAGTCAGGGAAACAAAATGAAGAAAGAAAAACCGGTTATTTAGACTTAGGTCCACCACCAAGCCTTCTTCAGTGCTAAAGAATATGCAAAGGAAAATAAATAAGTAAGAATTGCCATCAAGAAACCACAAAATTTATAAGTCGAATAAATATTTAAAAAAAAAACCTAAAAAGAAATTTATTGAAGGTGAGTCATCCTCTTAAAATAATAGCCGAAAGATGACTGAATCCAAAGAATAAGCAAAAATGCATATTCAAAATTAAGATTGAGCAAGAATTCCATGACTAAAAAAAAAAATATATCAATAAAAGGAAAAAAAAATTTTCCCCTTTTGAAATATCCCCCAAAACAATTTGCTTTCCAAATTGTTTTTTAACTAGGCAGTGAATGCTGCATGAACATCCTTTCAATAGTTCTTAGAGTTTTTGCTACATAGCATTTTGGCCACATTCAGGCCCAAATCTTGCGGGCCGAAATACTAGAAAGGTGACCGTTTGAATCACCTAAAACTGAAAAATCAAGCGTCTCCTTTAATACAACAATTATGCTTCTCCCATCCACCAGGGACCAAACGAAAAGTATTATGTCGCCAAACTCAACTGAAGAGGTCTAAAAAAGGATTAAAGGAAATTGGAGATTCTTGTAGGAGTAAAGAAAGCTGCAATAGATGCCCCCCCATAACCCCTCTTGGCATTTACTCAGTCTGTTCTTGGTTAATAGAATTGTAAATACAATTATTGTTGGAAAAAAACCATTAAACTAAAAATAAAAAAAAATAACGCTATGTAAACCGCTTAAAGGGAATTGAGGGGAGGTAAAAATCGAGATTTGGGCAAAGACATAATATAGATCCTTATATATATATCCAAAATATCTGGGTTTTTTTTCCTCAGCTATGCTTTCGTTGCGTTTTTTTTTTTTTTTTTTATATATATATTCTTGACAGTGCTTTTTTTCATCTATTTCGTCTAGCGGGTATAGTCTTTAGGTAAGATCAGAAACATAGGAGTTCCCTGAAAAGTTGATGGAATATCTGTTCAGACGTGAATAGAAGATATTTAAAACTCCAGTCCCTTTATCCATTTACACACCCCCAATTGCGGTTTTCATAGACTATTATTGCGGGTATGGCTGAGCCACCGTTTCAACCATTACTTACAGCAAAAGATTGAAAGGTTTTTCCTGTTGTAAACTTTGTCAGTTAGTGCCTATATTTATAACTAAACAAAATAGTGGTTGTTTATCTTTTGGTAAAGATGCATGGTCATGTAACTAAATTTTCGCAAGACTGTGTCTATATATGGTAGGCTCAGGCTAATAATCAAAAAACTGCTTGGAAGGGGAAGCCCCGCTTTTAAAGCCAGACTGGTTGCCTCCAAGTAATTTTCAGAGGGTGTAAATATATGGGTATCTGGCTGTCCTAAAAATTCAGTAGCTGTGTCATCCCTTCTAAATCCATAGACACTGCTCAATGTTTAGGTGATCACAATTTTCTAGCACGCATGCCCCCGCCCATTGGCTTTATTTTTTTATTTTTATCATATTTTATTTTTGGTTGGCTTTTTTAGGTCTTCTTTCTAGCGAATCATTTACTCATTTCTAATAGTTTGATCCAATATTGTTTTTTTATGCTCCTTGTATCATATTATTCTTTCTGAAGGAATATCAGGTTTTCTTTTTGCAACATCGAAAACTTTAAATCACTCTCACATTTTCAGGAAAACCATCTTACAGGAATCCATTTATATTTAGATTTTATTTTTCATTTTAGGCTCTCAAAGTGGTTTTTATGGTATTGCCAGAGAGAACGTTTGAGACACTCCTAAGGGGCAGTCGGCCCTAATTAATCACTCAATGTATCTTACAGAGGACATAATTGGTGACATAATCAGGCCAGGATTTACCAATAGGCCCACTAGGCTCGTGCCTAGGGGTGCACATTGCCGGGGCCGCAATAAACTGGACTGCTGAGATTTATCGCTTAAGTGTCAGATGTACTCCACCGCCTCGCTGCCTATTCACAGAAAAGTGATTTTAAATCAACACAGGAATTCCGTGGTCAGTTATAAACTGTCATATGTCTCCCAAGAATGGCAGCTGAGAGTTCGCTATCACCTCTCTCTTTCCTTGCATTTGGCTCATCAGTTATGGTCTGTTGAGTGCCGTCACTATATTATTTTCGGCGATTTCCCCGAAAATCTCGCAAAAATGTAGCGTGGAAAACGCTTGGACCTGGAAGCGTCAAAGCTTTAAATCCGGCCGTGGGCATAAGGAAAAATTTACAGAATGGAGGACCAAGTGACACTATATGGTGTAAAATGTTGTAACGTCAAATAACCGACTAGGAATAAAAATACGAATTTAGCATGGACATTTTGTTCCCTGCATGTTTGTCGGATACTCTGTTTTGCCTATTGTTAAATACTCAAAGCATGCAGAAGCGGTGGCCAAATACAGGGTGGCGAGAGTGGTTTATCAAGTACAACGGTCATTTTGAAAATGGAAAGCATGAATGTCGTCATTTGGATCTCTATGTTTGCGAACTGTCAACGCGCTTGCGCATGCATGTCGGGTATTAGAAACTGAACCATAACTCCCAAATTCGAACCAAAAGGATTGTGAAATAGTCTTTTATTGGACGAAAGCAATCACATGACATCGTTTTAACTAGTCAGAGTCCTTTTCCACTTATGTCAAGCTATTGGACATAGAAAGTGGCATTTTATGCTTTTAGTCAAAGCGTCACTGACAGCCACATGAAACTAGGCCTACTCTTTGTTGGGTTGAATATGAACTTTACGATCCTTCTGGCTCGAATTTGGCCCTTCTTGTACACTTCCTAACACCCGCCATATATACGCATGGGCATTAGGGTGGTCCTTATTTTTTCACTTCAGAATTATAAGCCTCCCACCCTGCCATTTTTGTCTACATCAAAAGTTAACAACATGGGCAAAAAATTTTCCAAATTGGTCGATATTTAGGGTATGCTCAATTCAAGTGAAGTTTAGCATACAATCGCTATACTTCTGCTTGGACAATGTTTAACGTAATTTCGGATGCACTTAGGAAATTCATTCAGCAAACAAAATTTAATGAGGACATATTAGATATAATCAATACTAAACTCATCCAATCATTAGTTTGTTAAAACAATCATAATGACTGGTTAAAATATGTCACTGGCATAGCAAATATCAAACGTATCTTTCGGTAATTGATAAAAAATTACACACTACAAAGTCACGCTGGGCCTGGGCTGTCAGAGGTTGTGGCTAGCCCTTGAAGGATTGTTGACTTGTTAGAATCAGGAAAACGTTTGCGATGCTCTTTAACTACTTGCAGAGCAAATTGCATCTGGTCTTCATTTTTTGTTAGCAGCAAATTGTAGTCCTGCATAAGGGCAACTCCACGTTCGGCTGTGTCATTCACTACTCGTAGTTCTATGACGATTGCTTCAGCCTTCACATAGGATTCATTATCCACCCAGGTCTCAGGATCTGTAGACAAGAAAACTATCTGGAATGGAAAGTATATGGAAGAAGTTCCTTGTATTGTGTGTAACAAAGTCCTGTAGATTCTTGTTGGTGACTGTAGTTTTGTCCACAGTGATGCGCTTCGGTGGGCCCTGCGTTCCTTCATGGCAGAGTGCTTCGACCATTGCTCTTTTTTCAGTTGCATCAACACCCCTGTCAAAAAATGCCAAATCCTATCAGTTCTTCGCTAAGATACCACAGCTGCCCACACAGTTTCTTCAGTGCACCAGTTGCTGCTGGCGATCCACAAGTGAGGAGACTCTTCAGAAGCATTAAATCATTGGCTGGTGCTGCTGTTGGCAAAGGAGAAAGGAACCACGATTTAACATAACTTCCTACACCAAAAGCACAGAAGTTGCCCAGACCAGTGATTTCACGATCTGTCAGCTTGAAGCAAGAATCTCTGAACATGTATATTTTCAATGCATAAATCAGTCGTGCCATGAAACGAGCACGATGAAGGGCTCCTGGTTTCCTGAACATCACACCACGAGCCGGAAGGCCACCAATGAACAGCAGGGAAAGCTCGAGGAGCTCACGGTAGTCTTCACGTTGGTGACAAATACCCAGCTGATCAGTCAGAAAGGTCTTCATATCATCCAGGGCATCAACCAGAGCTGCAGCAATGACCGGAACCTCAACGCCAGGCTTGTAATCAGCATATACAATGTTTGGCCAAAAGGCTTTGAACCGTTTGAACAGCTGGATGTCTGGGCCACTTGAAGGTCCCATTGTGATGCTGAATGCCTCTTCCAGCATTAATTCATGGATGTGGTGTCTGCATGCAAGATGCAGAACACTTCTACCAAGATGCTGTTCAAATAGAGTACAGGCACTGTTCATTCGGCCGGTGTTGCTTGATGTTGTATCAAAGCTGAGAGCCTTGATGCTGTCTACAATACCCCAGTCAGACACTGTGTCCATCATTGCATCTACCATGGCTTTACCAGTACCTGAAGCCAGCTTTGGGATACAAAGCAGTAGTTCTGTTCCAGATCCAGAAACAATTATCGGCAGTCGTTCAACTTTTTCATCTCCAGTGAGGTCTTCCATAAGCTTTCCATCCCAGTGAAGAACCATTGGCTTCTGGGGATTGAAATCAGACTTCAACTGAGATGAAAGTATGACACGATGCTTCTGACGGTAACGTCTTATAGATGATCTGTTGATACTGAAATCTGGAACGTTGTGACCTGTCGCTTGAATTATTGGGGCAATGATCTGAACTGCTTGCCTGTCACTTGTCTTTTGTGCGGTCTAGGGATGACAGGAGTGCAGGAGTTAAAATGTTAGTTCTTCCACGTTTTCGTTTTGGTGTACATGGTTGTTCGGTGGCTTCACTGCCGATTCTTTGTAATACTTCTATGTCTGCATCATCATTACTAGGAGACGAATCAGAAGACTCCAACAACACAGTTCGATCCAGATTTGCTATGTCAAGTTGCTGTTTCGTCTTCAAGTGAAACTGGCTTTTTTTGTTTATTTTCCTGTACTTTCTCCTTTTTTGTAAGTGACATGTCAACCCCTGCCATAACCCTCGCCTTCCTTTTTCCCGCTGGGCCAACAAGAATTGCTTGTCTTCCTCAATTTTGATGAGCTGTAACGCTTCCTGGTGAGCTACGTCAAAGAGATCATTGAAAGCTTCCTTAAATTCTTCCTCATTGGCTATCTGAGTTGCTGTCCTTCTTGCTTTGTTTTTTTTCAACCCTTCCCATCTCTGCACTAAAACTTCAAGTTGGGCAACTGCGTGATCACTCCGGCGCATGGGTATTCTGGCTTTCTCCCAGAACATTTGAACGCCCTTAATTACTGATACTGCTGCCTCATGTTTAGTCTTGGCTACTTTCAGCTTTGCGGCATAGAGCCTGAGAACATCACCAATCGATGGCAATTTTGAATCATATAGATCTTCCAAAGCTGAACCAAGCAGGTACACTTCCTGTTTACTGCGTGTGGATGTGGAAATCGCCATGACCGACTGTGAAACAAACATTTTATGTGTACTTTAACAATTGTCCAATCTGTCAGAAAATTACATAGCAGACAACATTGAATCAAAAATAGTATTGTTCTAATAGCAAATTAATAACAAGTCAATTTCAAATACGAATTTTATTATATCTGACAAATGATAAAATTTCAGTTATAACAACAAACATTAAATGTAAATTGATATATTCAGTAATTCACCTGATATTGTCTTATCAGCTTGGTATCCTATGCATTTATAATCAATCTTTATCTGAGAAAATAAAAACTAAACAATACTAAAGATGGCTGCTGCAAGAATATTTAATCAAATGTAATAATAAACCATTGATTGATTCAGTAAGTAAATGTTGAAGTTAATTTTAAATAGTGACATAAACTTCTGTAGTTTTACACGAATATATCTGCTAGATTTGCAAGAAAATGCACAGACACCTAATTGATTATTAATATATTACCCTGAATCCCTTCAGTTATCTCTTTATATAACACATAATACCTGTTTTTTGTTAGAATTCACAATAAATACACAATTAACTAATAAATATATGCCCTGAACCAATGATTTTCTTTATATACACCCGATTTCTATAACATTCGAGTATAATCAAAATTCGGGTGCCTTGAGCATACCCTAAACATGAAGTTATCCTAAAAATAAATGACACTTTTTTTTTATCATATCATTAGGATGGCGGGAGGCAGGAAAACAAAAAAATCTTTTTTTGATATATACATAAGGACCACCCTAATGGGCATTGGTCGAAGATAGTGATACTTGGGTGTTACGTAGACGAAATTAGTTGTGGACCATGTTCGTCTCCCTGAAATATTGCTTCCTATAGTAATAAACGAATGAGGTAACCCTTTATCTTAAAGCAGAAACCAAACCATAATGCTACTGAAATACATTAGGAGGATAAAGCAATAGGGAAGAGCACTGCACAAAACCGATTAGGAAATTTTCTGAATTTATTATTGCTATCATCTGCTAAAAAGTGCATTGAACAGATTGTGTACTCCCGCATTAACCCTTATGAGACATAAAATAGCTTTACCCTGTCCTCAGACAGCTGCCTTCTTTTCTTTCTTTCTTTTGACGTCATGACGTATATGACGTATGGACTCGCAAAAATAAACGGATATAATCTCACAGGAAAAAGAAAAAAAGACGTTTTTTTTGCAGAAAAACGTGGCTGTTTGAGCCAAGGGTTACGTGAAAATGTTCAGAATTTGCACCACAGATTGCAAGTGAATTTGCACCAATTGCACCATTTTATACTTGTCAAACATTTCGGTGTACTAGCTGTTGAAATTTTTATCTGCTATCAAGCACATGTGTACAGAATTATTCAATCGGGAAGGGAAGAAAAAAACCCGAATATCAGATAAATTCCATTGAAAACATGGAAAATTATCAACTCGAAAATATTGACACCATATCTGTTTATTTCAAATTTGGGTAAAAAGAAAAAAGGGTAATTCGAAATAAAAACGACACTTTTCAAACTATACATACCTCTTGAAAAAAAAAACTTCCTAAGAAACTGGGGAAAGGGGGAGGGCAAATTCCCTTTTTATGTGTTCCAAAATTATCGTCTACATTAGCGGTAATTTTAGTTTGTGTGTGTTTTTTTTTTTACAAACAAACATACAGGATGTTTTGAGATCACTGTTGAGAAAGAAAAGAAGCAGAAATGTATCTTATTGTACTAAATGCAAAGCAAGCTCTTCTAAAGTTTATTTCATATCCAAATGACACGCATTCATGATCACATGCTCACTTCTCAGTTCCTGGCTGGCAGTTATTTCTGAACGAGGTAAAAATAGGTTATGATGATGATGCTAGAAAATATGTTTAAGAGGGGTTGTTCAATATCCACCACCTGATCTCATGTCGAAGCGCCCATTCTTGCACCACGTATATCCCACTTGTACCAGATCAAACCTCTTAACACCGTCATGAAGCGTTGTGTGCCACTTTTGGTAGGCTACCGTCACACGTGGCGCGTTCTATTTGGAGTATACAAATTTTAAAGCAGGCAAATCCTCGTCCACTTGTATATCAGAATCATAGGATTTCAAATTCTGAGTATTTTGGGAAAGTTTCATTGCCTCACTCGCTTCCATAAAAAAGCTTTTGACTGCAAAATATGGGGTGTTCTTTGTGATGACCGTTGTTTACCCCTCGGAAAATATCCCCTGGAAAAAACCCCCCTTGGAGCGATCATCATTAAACACTTAAATGAAACACAACATTAACCTAAGTTTTCATTTAAGTGTTTTATCATGATCGCTGATCAAAGTTTATGTTATTTGTGCCTTTCATTTACGTTATTTACTATGTTCGTGGCCGTATATTTGGCTTTCAAATACACTTCTCTATCTATTTATCTAGCATGCAGAACAATTATACCAAGCACATTTTGCATGCAGACCCACTATACTTTACCCCCCCCCCCCTAATATGCAAGTCTATAGCCCAAAATTATTTCTAAAGTAACGAAGAAACTAACGAAGAAAACAGGTGTGCTCTCAAATTTTACACAGCGTGAATTTGAGTGAGTGGCTCATAATACACAAGTACCAAAATTCTTTCCCCTACGGAAATAAAAAAAAAATTAAAACTCAAATAAAATTCTCAAATTTGGAAAGCCTTATTTTCCACGGGTGGTATTTTATGGGGGGGGTAATTACCGGGGAGGTATTTTCCGCGGGGGGGGGGGGTATTTTCTACGGGGGGTATTTTCAGGGAGATAATCACCGGGGGGGGGGGGGTAAACGCCTAAAGCCGTTCTTTGTATCAAATTCATATTTTACTTTAACCTCCAAAAACTATAGTGAAATCCTGTGGGTTATTAGGCCTGCTAAGAAATAAGAGAAAAATAATAATTTTTAAGAACGATATTTTGGTTCTTGGTTTGAGTCCTAAATTTGCAACAAATATTAGGTATATGCTATCCCAAGTGCATAGATGAATTTATGCAAGATAAAAAAAAAGTGGACGAGGGGTATAGCTCAGTGGAAAAGCAATTAAACTCAAGACGTCACCGGTTCAAATCCGTATTCCCGGAAGAGCAAGACAAGGGTGATGTGGACGAGGGGTATAGCTCAGCGGAAAAGCAATTAAACTCAAGACGTCACCGGTTCAAATCCGTATTCCCGGAAGAGCAAGACCAGGGTGGTGTCAGTTACGGACGAAACCCAGTGTGGTAGTGTGAAAAAGCTTCGAACCACCGAAGTCAAATCAGGGATGGTCAGCAGGGAAAACGCATAAACTAATTTTAAAATATTAAGTGTTTCCTCGGAAAAAATGGATATATGTGATATTATGTTAGGTAGATACAGTAAGGTTAGGTACTCGTTAGGTATGTTAGGGAATATTCATGACTTTTTTTTGTCGGGGAGGGAGGGGGAGGGCAAAAAAGAATTTTTTTTTTGGGGGGGGGAGGGGGGGGGGGGTAAAAAAAACTTTAAAAGCGCATAAAAAAATTATATTCATTTTTGTTGCATAGGGGTGGGGCGGTAGAAAAAACTTTGGTTGATAGGTTGATAGCCAATTTGATTTGAGAGTGAAACATCAGTTATATGTTTTAAATTCTTCAAACACAACATGCGTGGGTTAAATTAATGTATATGAAAGTAGGTATGTTATATGCAGAGGCATTACTTCAAAGCATGCAAGTACATATTTAACAATTATGTGGCATTTTAATGAAACATGACAAATAATTTTATGCTTATGAAACTACATGCTAAAATTTTCTACTTGAACATTTTCGGTTTCAAACCTAAATTCTTAAAACGCCTTCTTTTACGGATAACGGAGTTTATTTGAAACAGAAAACCAAACTCATTGGAAGGTTTAATAGCGACACGTTTGTGTAGGATGTACACTTGAAGCGTTATCAAACAGTGCGTGGTAACGAGTCGTCAGTGAGGTCCAACATGCGCCAATAGTAACCAAAACACTAAAAACGTAATTTCGCTTTACACATATGTCGGCTACATGGAAAGAAGTTGCTTTTCATGGCAATTCCGAATACACAAAATTTGTATAAAGATTCTAACATATATATACCTAGGAATACTAAAAAATACCATTTAAGAATTCACAAAAGAAACACTCCCCCTTCATGGGGGTAATGCTGATTAAAATTTTCGAAAAATACATCCCCCTGCATATGGGGGGGGGGTCCAAATGAAAATTACAATATCAAATTCAGCATACCTGAAGAACCTTAAGTCAGAGTTTTCAAACCTCTATCTACTATCAGCTAAATTTCTTATTCCGTCAAGAAGGTTCATTCCAGATGTGTGTTTATTTTTGTTGTATTTTGTTTTTCTAAGCGGATGATCATTGTGAACCGGCGGGCTTACAAAATTAGAAGAGAACTCATTCGTATGGAAATTGCCATTCTGCCAATTCCTGCCATTTTGAGTTAAAAAAGCAAGACCTATCATTGGGATATTATGAGATAGTCAATTAACCATAACACCGTGTGGTGGGACATCTGCCCTAAACAATTATGTACTGTAAACAAAATAAATGATAAATATAAATTAAAATAGACAATTAACGGGTTCCTTGATAGATCTGACATTAGGCTTCACAGTTTGCGAAGCCATTATGCCACACGGTGGCACATTCATTCTTAAAGATAGAGCCCGGCGCCGCACCGGCGGATCCACCGAACGCCGCCGACAAGAGGCCCGGTCGAACGCCGCCGAAGTGTCGCAACGCCGCTGGCGCGCCGCAGGCGCTCCGCTGCCGGCAAAGGCGGCGGCGTTCGGTCGACCTTAAATTAATTTTGCGGCAATTCTTTATTGCGTAAACAGCAAAGTCGATTTTCCTGATTAGAAATCAAGCAGGGCTTGCACTATCCCCAAATTTTCGAGTATTTCCCCGAAAATCTATGCGTCACCCCGAAAAAAATTTGGTTCCCCGAATCCCCGAAAATCAAGCAATCACGGTGCCACCCCTAGCGATTTATCACCAGTGACTTTCCCTTCAAATATTACTTTGAATACCATAATTCTTCACTACTCTCTGGTTTGTTAATTTTCGTCTCTTCTTACTTTGCATAAAAAACCAGACAGATGCGATATGCAATTGCATTGCAAATATTTCAATATACACAGTTCTTCATATGTTGACAAAAAAAAAGTATCGTCTTTATGAAATGAGTTTAAATCATTTCGAATCCAGTTTCCCACTTGCAACTGCTTACATCATTCGTAGTCAAGAATTCTATTTTCAAGTTGAATAGAATTATAGAACGCAACATTCACTACAGTACAGTATGATTTTGAAATTGATAGCAGAAAGATCGATCGTTTCTACAGCTCAATTGTAAGTTTGCAGATTTTTTTTTTCTTTTGCTGTTTTTAGATAAGATTTTCTTGATTTTTAATACTCAATTGTTGAACGACTGATAGATTAAAGAAAATACAATCTTCTGTCTGAAAAATATTTATCCCCCCCCCCCCCAAAAAAAAATACCTTCTATTGAGACAAAATTTAGCTATAGACTAAGCTATGTACAAGGTTGGGGAATTAAAGATTGAAACTGAAGTTACCCAAAAATATGATTCATAAAAAATTGTAAATTATTGCCTATAGGGGGGGGGGATAGAGGGCTATAATTTTTCAATGATAATACCTCATTTTTTATATTGATTAAATAAAAAAAAAAACAAGTTTTTTAAACTGAAAGTAAGGAGCGACATTAAAACTTAAAACGAACAGAAATTATTCCGTATATGAAAGGGGCTGTCCCCTCCTCAACGCCTCGCTCTTTACGCTAAAGTTTTTTATTGTTTTAAAAAATAAATTTGTGAGACAGAGTCAAACTTTAGCGTAAAGAGCGAGGCGTTGAGGAGGGGACAGCCCCTTTCATATACGGAATAATTTCTGTTCGTTTTAAGTTTTAATGTTGCTCCTTACTTTCAGTTTAAAAAACTTTTTTTTTTTTATTTAATTTCTGATCGTTTTTTAGTTAATGCAGCTTTTATTTTGGCTAACCGTCATTGAATAAGTAAACAAAATTTGCATAAAAATTTTACTTTTCTTTTGCTAAATGGATGTCTTTACAAATTAACTTACATAACTAATTTTTCTTCTGGCAAAAAAATACAAAGTTGCAGATTTTTGCAGATATGAGCTTTAAAACCTATGTAATAGGGTTTTCTGATACGCTGAATCTGACGGTGTGATTTTCATTAAAATTCTTTCACTTGTAGGGGATGTTTCCCCCTCTTTAAAAAATCGGGTAAATTTTCTCAGGCTCGTAGCCTTTGATGAGTAATACTAAACTTAATAAAATTTATATATTTAGAATCAGCATTATAAACACATTCTTTTGATACATTTATTGACATCAAAATTTTTAAAAGCTTTTAAAAGTTTCGATTGCTATTGAGCCGTATCGCTTGTTTTTTTATTGTTTTTTTTTTATTACGTATATGAGGGGGTTCTCCCCTTAGTCAATACCACGCTCTTTACGTTTTAAAAGTTAAAAAAAAATTTTGATTCACAAACCCCTGAATCACAAAGGCCGTTTAATTAGAATAGATAGCTCTTTTGAAAGCACTAAAAAAAACTGTAGCGTAAAGAGCGAGGTATTGACTTGTGGGAGAAAACCCCTCACATACGTTATAATTTCTGTTCGTTTTAAGTTCTAATGTTGCTTCTTACTTTCAGTTGAAAAAACTGTTGTTTTTTTTTATTTAATTTCTGATCGTTTTTTAAATAATGCTTGGAAATCCGGCGCCCCCTTCACAGAACTGTCCTTTACCCCAAAGAAACATCCTCCACGGAAAGATTCTCCAGAGTAACCCCCTCCTCTAGCCCCCCCCCCCCCCCAGAAAAAAATCCTTCCTGAAAATGTCTGTATACTTCCCAATAACCAATAAATAATGCTGGCAAGTCCGGCGCCCCCTTCATGGCAATTTCCCTTCCCCAATGAAAAACTTCCTTCATGGACAGATCCTCCGACATAACCCTTGACCCACCCTTCCCTCCCACTACCACCAGAAAAAACCCTCCTGAAAACTTCTGTATACTTCCCAATAACCAATACTATATGTTAACATTGGGTAAAGTTCATAACTTTTAGCCCTCCCCCTGGGGACTTCGGGGGATTAAGTCATCCTAAAAGACATATTTATCATATTTTCGACCATGCTGAACAAAATGGCTATCTCAAAATTTTGATCGGGTGACTTTGGGAAAAAAAGCGTGGGGAGGGGGCCTAGTTGCCCTCCATTTTTTTGGTCACTTAAAAAGGGCACTAGAACTTTTAATTTCCATTCCAATGAGCCCTCCTACGATATTCTAGGACCACTGGGTCGATACGATCACCCCTGGGAAAAAAAAAAAAAACAAAAAAAAACAAATAAACACGCATCCGTGATCTTTTCTTCTGGCAAAAAATGCAAAATTCCACAATTTTGTAGATAGGAGCTTGAAACCTCTACAGTAGGGTTCTCTGATACGCTGAATATGATGGTTTGATTTTCATTAGGGTTCTATAACTTTTAGGGGGTCTTTCCCCCTTTTTTTGAAAATCAGTCAAATTTTCTCAGGCGCGTAACTTTTGACGGGTAGCACTAAACTTGATAAAAGTTATATATTTGAAATCAGCATTGAAATCTGATTCTTTTGATGTATCTATTGGTATCAAAAACTCGTTTTCTAGAGTTTCGGTTACCATTGAGCCGGGTCGCTCCTTACTTACAGTTCGTTACCACGAACTGTTTGAAAGCAGGGATGCCAAAAAGATTTATTTTTTTCATTTAAAGCGGAGATGGAAGAAAATACTATCAAATTCCCTGGGAAACCATTGAAATATTTTGATAGACCCAGGGCCCCCCATTGGGACTTGTTCATTGTCTTGAGTATTTTGCGATTTCTCATAGGCTACTGGCCTAATTTGGCTTTTGTGTGTGTTCCCTTTAAATTAGATTCTTTGGATATTATTGAATGCCACGGCAAATCTATGACTCAGTTTTCCTATAGTTTGAGGTATATCTGAACAATTTCGCCTTTTTTTGTTGTTGTTTTTGTACCCCTTTACTCATGCCCTCAATTTTTTTTCAAGGAACACTAAGCTGTTTAACGTGCTGTTTCTCGTGTTTGTTTGAACCATATAGTGACCTAGTTAATCATTAAATAATTTTTTTTTAATGTTAAGCTGAGACGGTATCTTAGCAAGGTGTTATCCACAGGGGGGGGGGGTAGGTAGGTATTACATTTAAATGATTATATCTCGAATTTTTTTTAATGAAGCAGGGATACAAAAAAGTAAATTTTTCTTAATTTAAAGCAGAGACGGCATCCTATCAAGGTTGTATACAGAGGGGAGGGTGGGGGGGGTGGGAGCTATCATATTTAAATAATAATACCTCGATTTTTTTTTTTTTTTTGAAAGCAGGGATGCCAATAAGTTAATTATTTTTTTATTTAAAGCAGAGACGGTATCCTATCAAGATGATGGTAACCAGAGGGGGGGGGGGGTGGGCATAGAGAGTTATTATATTTAAGTGATAGTACCTTGATTTTTTTATTGAAAGCAGGGATGCCAAAAAGCTATTTTTTTAATTTAAAGTAGAGACGGTATCCAGAGGTGGGGGCATAGGGAGTTATTATATTTAAGTGATATAACTTTGATTTTTTTTTTTTTTTATTGAAAGCAGGGATGCCAAAAAGTTATTTTTTTTTATTTAAAGCAGAGACAGTATCCTATCAAGGTGGTGTCCAGAAGAGGGGGGGGGGGGGAATTATTATATTCAAATAAACAATAATATCTTGAATTTTTTTGTTGAAAGTAGCCTCAGTCCACACAAAGCGGATAAGTTGATTTTTATTCATGACAATTATAGCCACATCCAGCAGTTAGAATAGACTTCCAAAATTGACTGAAGGAATTTTTTTCGACCAGTCGACCCCTAAATTTTTTGTCCCTCTACACTATTTTGAAATATACCTTTTTTTTACACAGACTAATATTTGGACTTTCATTAGTATACCAGCTTACCCGTCACGCGTTGCCACGATCTTAAAAGAAAGGAAATTCAATGAGAATACCCCTAAGGAAAATTTCTAAACGTTCACTGTCTTGGTTAAAAGTTTTTAACGTCATAATGTTTCCATTTTAGTTTAATTGTAATTGAGAAACATATTCGAATCATACAAGATTACGTTGAATTGCTATGCATGCTCTTCGAAAAGCTGTTCAATTTTCTGATATCGTCCATTATATAAATTCATTTAAGTTCGACCAAGCTAATTGGTTGAGACTGGCACATTGATTGGAAATTAGCTTCCATTTTCCTTCCAGTACTGAGGTGGGTCATCCACATTTCGTCATTGGGAACTGATGCTTGAATATTTTTTAAGGTGAAATTTTAAGTTATCCTATTCAAAATGATTATAAATGATTGTAGAAAAAATTGGTAGGACAGGTTGATGTGTTTTTGGTTTTACATATATTTCTGCTTGCAATTGTATGTTCTTTTGTGTATTGTAAATATTGTTTTATGTTTTATGTATGGTATATTTCGACAGTGGGATAATGTTTTGAAATATGAATCAACACATGTAAATTAAAGAAGGAAGAAGCCAAGCGAAAATACTCCGTACAATATATTTGTCCAACCCCTATGATAATTTAAAAATTAACAAGATTTTCGTGAGTTATACTTGATGTATTTTTTTTAAATTGTTATTAAAACCCGTTTTTAATGCAAGGAAGGCTTTTTTGGAATCTAAAAGAGCAAAAAAAAACGATCAATATCAAAGTCGCCCATTTCAACTGTTTTAAAGGTGACAAAGCAGTTATTGCCAAAGGGCATTATGAAAAAATTAAGCTTCTAAGTTCAAACTTATATTCAAAGTTTTTACCCAGATAACTGACGAATTTTGTGATACGGTATTTGAAGTTTTGTATGTAGCAGGCCTAATGCTCGATGAAAAAAAACTACTAATTTTGATAATTATTTATGTTAAGAATACATAGCTAATAGATACTTCAATTATTATGCAAGGGTCGAAACGCCACAACCATTTCGTTTTCTACCAGATTTTTACTTCTCTTGATGAATAACAAAGAAGACCAGTTTCCAGCCAGCGACTTGTGAAGTTTTGAACTCATGAATAGGCTCGAATCTGTTGTAAATTTAAGCTGTGATTTGAGAAAGACTGATGAAAACATTTAATGTTTGCGGTCAACATTGATCGCGCCGGCGGCGCGCCACCGACATCTTACCGGGGGCGCGGCACGGCGCACTGTTTTCGGCCTCACCACCACCAGTCTTCCCTCATCGGCGCGGCGCCGGGGTCTACTTAAAGATGCATGCAGTCCATACAAAATAAAACGGTTAATATAGACATTTATTTTCAAGCTTCATTTACTTGTTTGTTGATTCGTTTGAGACAGGGAGCAGGGAAAGGTAAAAACGGGAGGGGGAATTACAAAGCGTTGGGAAAAAAAAAAATATTTATGCTATTTTTTTGTAGTAATCCTAATTTTTAACAGGCAACCCTAATAAGAGTATAAAAGTAAGAGTCAACCAAAGGCTATGACGTTCCCCCTTCGAAATATATATAAATTTGTATGGTTGTTATTATACCACCGAAATGTTTGTCCAACTCTTACAAACGCAATAAAAAGGAATATAAATTAATGCTTGACGTGTTTTTAAAGTTTTTTTTTTGTAAATGTTCCCACCTCAGCAGCACTCCAATAGAGATGCCCCCTTAGTAGGTCAATTTCGTTTGCCCTATAGCAATTTGTAATTTGAAACATTTTTTTTTATGTTTTTAAACCTGCAGAGTGGGAAATAATATAGAAAACGAGACCACCATTGAGATCCATCAAGATCAAACAGTTTTGCATGGTAGCGACCTGTAAGCAAGGAGCGACTCGGCCCCGTAGTGGGCAAAAACTATAAAAACATAATTTCGAAAACAATAGATACATCAGAAGAATTGACTTTTATGTTGATTCCGAATATGTAAAAATTCATTAGGCTTGATGTTACTCCTCACAAGCTAAGAACCTGAGGAAATTTGTCTGATTTCCGAAAAGAAATTATTCTGTATCATGTTGTAAAAAAACGTCAAAACCTGTTAAAATCGGGGATTGTGTAAAAATGATGAAATACTATGGAAAAATACATAAGTGGCACCAAAAAAATAGCGATTGCTTTCCTATAGCTTCCTTGAAAAAGTGCGTTTTAATTTCATAGGTTTACCTCACTTATATTGTAAGCCAATCATGCCATTCCTTATTTCCGAAGAGACTAATAACAGCACTTTGTAAAACCTGATAGGTTTTTATACTTTTTAATAGCCTGTGATAGATGTTAAGCCAGTAATAAGAACGGAAACTTTAATTCCACCTAATTGGTTGTCTTGGTGGAATTTTAAGCAAGTAAAAAGGACGAAAAGTTTTTGGACCACAAGATTTTTGACAAGTAAGTTCTCTGTTTCTTCGTGGTGGCAGAAGGTGAAATGTTCAGCCCTACTGTGAAAACGTCTTCCTTTGGCTATTGAGATTTGTTTTATAGCTTTATTTGTTTATTATATGCACATATATTTTGTTTACTTCAATTTGCGGCTCAAGAAATATGATTATCATAATAATTAATATAATAATTCTGTCAAGTAATAAATTTTCAGCCAATATCGACGAACAGTATTAAAGTTAAAAAATACCCATTTAAATAACGTTGGGTAATTCGGATGCCATAAGTGAAAAGAAGAAAAACGGATGGTTTAAATCAAATGAAGCAACAGGAAAATTATATGGCAATCAGTTTTTGCCCCTCCCAATTCTTCAAAAGGTTCGACCAAATAGATCATGTTGAGGAAAATAAAGTAATATTTATGCAAAGCTGGTATGAAGAATCAAGTCGAAGCGATTTTAAAATCTCCGTAATTTTTAAGCTAGGGCGTACAATGAACGATTTATTGTCTAACAAAAATGTAGCACAGTAGAGGCCATGCCATATGATTCTCTGTTACAGAAGCTCACTACGAAGGGACTAATGACTCGTATAGATCTTTACCTTATTGCTTCAGTGGGTTAAAGACTCTCTTTCGAAGGTACACCTGGCTTTGTGACTGGGCACATACAGTGTTAAAAGACGCCTGGTTTAAAAAAGCGGAGACATGGCAGCAAAAAGTGCAACTGGCGCAGCATTTTTCGAGCGAAAAAAAAGCCGAAGACTCAACTAAAAAAATCGCTTGGAAAAAAGAATAAACTTTTTAAAATTTTTATTCAAATTTTATCCAAAATCGAAAATGCAAATTTAAACGTAGGGCGGTACTAACCAACGTACAATTATTGATTTACACATTTTAAAATCAATTAACCAGGGTATGATTTGGAAAACAATCAGAAATTAAATAAAAAGAGTTTTTCAACTGAGAGCAAAGGACAGATTTGAAACCTATTTGACCATATTATTCTTTGTATGAAGGGGGCTGTCTCCTCCTAAGCTCCTTACTCTTTACTGTGAAGTTTGGTTTTATCCAAATTTTTAAAGAAAATTTGCAATTGGAAAAAAAAGATTTTTCAAAACACTAAATAACCTTTGTTTAATGAGCAAGGTGTTGAGAAGGGGGCAGTCCCCCTTAAATACAGAGTAATTTATATTTGTTCTAAGTTTAAAAACTGGTTCCTTACTTTAGTTGAAAAACCTTTTCTATTTGTTTAATTACATTTCATGAAACTGTAAAGTTTTAGGAATGTAATAGGCTACTTTGGTAAAAAAAAGATCTACTTTTGGTAAAAAAAAAAGATGGTAAAAGATTTGGCAGAAAAAAAGATCACTATTTCAATAATACATCTTTGGATTTTGAGGGGTAATCAAACAGTTCGTGTAACGAACTTACAGTTCGTTACAAATGAACGACCCCAAGGAGCGTCCCCGCTCAATAGTGGCCAGAATTATAAAAAAAAAACAACGGAATTTTGATACCAATAGATATATCAAAAGAATTGGCTTATTATGCTGATTCCAAATAGCCTATATAAGTTTCATTAAGTTTAGTTTTACCCATCAAAAGCTACGAGCCTGAGAAAATTTGCCCTGATTTTTGAAAAAAAAGGGGGAAAGACCCCAAAAAGGGGGGGAAATTGCTGCGAGAATTTTCAATGGAGAGGGAATTTTTCAGGGGTTGAACTTTTCAGGGCAAAATTTTACACTGGGTAAATTTACCAGAATTCCTAGGCTATATGAGATGTCTCTATATGTCTTGCTTTCTCTTTACCGATTCAATTATAGGCATGAAGATGTTAAGGGTATTTGTCCGGGGTAAATTTTCGCCAGGATTAAATTGTCCAGAGAGTGTTTCTATGGGGAGGGTATTTTTCCGTGGAGGGGGAAACCAGGTATCCTGGCGTATTTAAAAAACGATCAGAAAAAAAAATAAAAACAAGTTTTTTCAAATGAAAGTAAGGAGCAACATTAAAACTTATAATGAACAGAAATTATTACGTAATGAAGGGGTGTGTCCCCTCTTCAAGACCTCATTCTTTACGCTAAAGTTTAAACTTTGTCCCAATTCTTTAAAAACGACTCCTGAAACACAAGGGTCGTTTAATTAGAACAATAAGTAACTTTTTTTAAAGAGCCGAAAAAACTCTAGCGTGAAGAGTGAGGTGTTGAGGAGGAGGCGACAACTAAAGAAACTAAGATTAAGACTAACATTAAAACAAACATTAAGACAATGAAATAAAAATTCTTAATTCAATTTTTAAATTTAATTTTGAATACCAAAAACCTGTACATTTGACACCTTTATACTTCATAACTGTAAAAAATTAAATATTTTTCCAAGTGGCAACTAGATAAATACAATCACTCCTGGAAAAAAAGACAATATAACATAAAAAATGTATCCGTTTAGGGGGGGGGGGGGGGGGGGGGGGGTGGATACAGACATTCCCAGCATTTCGTTCAGGGGAAATATTTGTGATTATAGCGGCTTCATATATCAGCTCATGGGTACTCTTGCCCTGCAAGCAAAAGTTGACGGCGTTTTTACTGAAATTGCCCCTTATTAAGTTGTTTTCCTTGTGTTTCCTATAATTATACGAACTGCCTTGCTTAATAATAATTGCACTAATTTCTAATAAGCAAATATATATATTTAAGATGACAATGAAGAGCTGATTCTTTGATTGACAAGGATCGTTATTTACTTACCATTCATTACTTACCATTCATTTACTTACCATTCATTACTTTGTAGAATTGAATTTTTTCGCTCCAACCAAATCATAGAAAAAATGTGTGTAGGAAACTGGAAAGGGGTTACTCAGTCACAAATTAGAACTTATATTTTCCTTATTAAGGGTCAAAATCTATTGGCAGGCAGCCAAAAATGGGGGGAACGCACATTTTGTTCATGGCTTTTCCCTATTCTGCTCTCTTTCCTTTGGTTTCCTTATAATTACTTTATAGTCCCAAATTTCCTGGGGGGCCATTCCCCCTGTCCCCCTGCCGGTGCCCATGTTTCAATACCTTTAACATACCATTTTGATGAAAGTAATATGAAGTTGTACAGAAACCTCGACATTCTAAGAAAGCTGAAATTTATTTTCCTTGGCTAATTCTGAGAATCCTCTTTCACAATTTAATTCAATCGTTTGTTTCTCACTGTCCAATTATATGGACATCTACTTTTCCGTCTTTTCTTAAACCACTTTCTCACACAAATCATAGAGCCATTCATCTTCTCAACTTTTTGTTGAACTGGCAATTTCGCTGGCAATCCCTTGTAAGTATTTGGATTGTTTGCGAATAGGGAAGAAGACGGTCCGAAAAATTTTGTCATCAGGAAAATATGACAAATGTGAAACTACAACCACAACCAATGCAAAAGGTAAAATATATGGTATAAATTTAGCAGAAGTAGAAGTTGAAGGGAATTCGACGAAAACCACTTTTAACGCCGAAGATAATATCAACTCCTCTTATTCTGAAGTATTGTTTAATAACTGGGAGCTTTTTTCTTATAAAAAAAAAGCTCCTTCTTTAATAAAGAAGAAAAGTTAACTTCTTTAATAAAGAAGAAAAGTTAACTTCTTTAATAAAGAAGTTAACTTGAATCCTAATAAAAGATATATCATTCAACATCGATCGTTGCCACAAAGTGTGTTGAACTCAAATCCTTCGGAACCAAAGGCAATTCCTTACTCCACTGTGCTAGTAGCACCAGGGGATAGATGCTCTGTTTGTCAATATGAGGCCCAGGGGTTTGATCCCCGCCACAGCAAAGTCTGGCGACAAGCTTGATACTTGTCCCTGCAAAAACACCCAGCAAAAAAGCGTCGATTCGACGCCTTATGTGCCAGCAATGACTTCGGGGGGATCTTTATCCTTGAAATTTATATCTTTTAGTCCTTCGGCTGATAGGACATCATTGCACAAGAAAAAAAAAAAAAAAAAATGAACCAAATTTTTGAAAATCGAAAATTGCAGCCTAAGTTCCAGCAGCCTTTACTAAAAACTAATACAGATGTTCACCGCTAGGTCGGAGCAAAAATCCAACAGAATGCTGTTAATTATGATGTGCTACTTACTTGATGAATCTTGGCAGCAAGGATGTATCCAGGGTGAGGGGGACAAAATTTTCGTCCGACTCATAAAAACGTAATTGAAGTTAAAATAAACAATTTTTCAATCAAACATTCACAAATTCAACCTTTTATGGGTAACACTAAGCTGAATGAATATTATGTATTTTGAATCAGCATATATATATGTATATATATATATTATATATATATATATATATATATATAAAATATATATATATATATATATATATATATATATATATATATATATATATATATATATATATATATATATATATATATATATATATATATATATATATATATATATTGATATCAAAATTACATTTGTTAAACTTTCGGTTATTATTGAGCCGCGTCGCTCCTAACTTGGTGTTCGTTACCACGAACAGTTTGATCGGTTGATCTACCAGCTCCGTAGCTCTTAGAACATTCAATTTTCGCTTATTCCAACAGTAAGATCGGATTCCAATCCTATAGTTGTATGTTGTGTATATATAGAATATCCCTCCTGATTTTAGCTTCACCACAAAAAATCCTTCCATTGGCCAAAAGTTTTTTACAAGTAAATATTTTGTTGCCTCTGTTGATGATACGTCAGTGAAACAATATCTTTTTCTGCTCCTTTCGAACCGTTCGTGATACCGAACTACAGGCACAATCCTTGCCTAATAGTAACCGAAGCTAGAAAAAAAATTGGAAAATGTTACCCGTCAAAAGCTACAAGCCTGAGAAAACTTGCTTGATCTTCCAAAAAATCGGGAGACCCCCCTCCCCAAAAAAAAGTCTAAGAATCATAATGAAAATCCCTTCGTCAGATTCTTCCTATCAGAGAGTAGAGGTTTGTAGAGATTTCAAGCTTCCATCTGCAAAAATGTGGAATTTCGTATTTTTTGCCATGAGAAAGATCACGAATGACAGTTCATTTTTTTTCGTCAAGGAGGTTGTATCAAACTAATTGTCCTAGAATATGGAGAGAGGGCTTATTCGAACGGAAATTAGTAGTTCTAGTATCCTTTTGAGTGACGAAAAAGATTGGAGGGCAACTAGCCCCCCTCTCGTCCCTTTTCCCAAAGCTCATCCGTTAAAAAAAATTTGAGGTAGTCATTTTGTTCAGATAAGTTGAAAGATCAAATAACCATGCCTCTGGGGATGACATGACCCTCCACGGCCCCTGGGGGAAAGGGCTGAATTTATGAAATTTGCCTGTTATTTACATATAGTATTGTTGTTGGGAAGTAAACAGACACTTTTCGGGGAAGGAGATTTTCTATGGGGGTGATTTTACACGGGGAGATTTTTCCGTGGGGAGGTAAGTTTCTGGGAATGAGCTTTCAAGGGAAAAATTTACACGGAGGAATTTCCCAGAATTCCTATATGAATTTCTTTTTATTTGTCTTACTTTCTCTGTGTCGACTCAATCTTATATGTGTAGATGATCCGGGAAATTATTTGGGGGGGGGGGGGATTTTTAAAGGGGTTCAAATTGTCTGATGGATTTTTTTTTGCTGGGGGGGGGGAGATTTTCCGTGGGAGAAATTCTCCGTGAGGGGTTTTCCACGGGATAAATTCTCCATAGGGGTATTTTTAGACGGCAAAATTGTTCATGGGGGAATTTTCCGCGGTAGAAACATTCCATTGGGGAGAGGAGGCCTAATTTCCATACGGAGATTTCAAAGAGGGGGGAATTTCTGGCATGAACTGGGAAACAATTAGAAATTAAATTTAAAACAAGTCTTTTTTCAAATGAGAGTAAGCTAAGGAGAATAGTCCAGGTGGAACTGTCCGCAAGAAATTTTCTCGGGGAATTTTCAGCTAGGATGGAATTGTCCGGGTAAAGGGGTATTTTACGCAGGAGGAACTTTCCACAGCAGAATAATCTTGGAAGGGTAAAATAAAGGGGGGAGGGAGGATTTCCCGGTACTATTTGAGGTACGATCAGAAACTAAATATACAAAAACACTTTTTTTAAACTACAAGTAAGGAGCAACACTGAAACCTAAACGAACAGAAATTATTCTGTATATGAGGAAGAATTTCCCCTCCTTAATACCTCGCTTTTTACGCTAAAGTTTAATTTTCTATCCCAATTCCTCGTGAAAGACTTTTGAAATAAAAAGGCCATTTTATTAGAATAAGAAGCGTTTTTAAAATAAAAAAAAACTTTAGCGTGAAGAGCGAGGTATTGAAGAGGGAGCATTTTCCATTACATATGAAATAGTTTCTGCATGTTTTAAGTTGTAATGTTGCTCTTTACTTTCACGTAAAAAAAAACTTGGTTTTTAATCAATACCAGCATAAAATGGCTAGCAAATATTCATCAAAAATTGCTGCTATCAAAATGTGTAGAAAGGCTCTGACGAAACAAATAAGGAATTGAGAAACTACAGAAGCAATGGTATTCTTACGGATATTTCGAATATTCCCAGATAATAATACAGATTGGCCAAGTCGTTCTAAGCTTTATTTAAGCTATATAATAAAGTACACCTGATATCTGGTATGTAGGTATGGTGGGGAAGGATTTTTGGCATGTCCAATCCCCCCAAAAGTCTTTCGATCTCCATTATAATATTTCGGATTTCCCATACAGTTCACACCTACTTTTGGAGCTATGCCCCAACCCCGACAAAAAATCTGTACACATGGCTACCAATATTTTAACGGCCCTTCATGTTCATCTGTTACTGGTTTTAAATTCTGGCAATTGACATGGCCCAGGCTGATTTCTCCATACCCTACCTTTCACCACTACTTACGTGTTTTAGTAATTCTAAAAGCAAGAAAGTAAAGCTATAGGCTAGTGTTAAGTTGACAAACAGAACAAGAGCTGTATATTGAATTATAGGCTATTAATTTTCGCGTCAAGTAGGCAATGTGCGTTTGAAGACAACCTTCGACCCCGTCGAAACTACCTTCCATAGGTGTATCCTTATTTGAGGAACAATGATTTTTTTTTTTTCAAATTTTTCCCATGTTTAAGTAGATAAGTATTTATTTTAGCCCACATTTCGATAGTCAGGCGAAAAAAAAACAGACATTCATACTTTGAAGTTGCGGTTATCATTGATTACCGCCTATTTAAGGTTTATTCACAGACATGAACAAAATCGGAGGAAAATCAACGCAATGGGATAGCATAATATGATTGCCCCATATGTAGGCATTGTGGGGAGGGAACTTCCCTTCTTTTTCATGCACCCTACACGACGAAAATGAGTACCAAAAGCTGTTAAGAGCAAAGTAAAATCAGCAGTGGACGCAGAAAATGATGATGTGATATCTCAATTTCCCATCCTTATCACCTGAATTAATCTAAATATATTCTTAGACTTCCACCGGTTGCATGACAATCTCATACCCACAAAGGCAGGAAATCATGTGTCACTTACAGCACGGGAGTACCCAAAACCAAATTAGAGAATTTGGTCATTCCATGCTAATTGCGCCGTAAGAAAATATTCAAGCATCTCAAATGTCGATGCGAATAGATTAATTTGATTTATCTAGTTAGGAAATTTTTCCCCCAAAAGAAAACAACTGGGTAGATGACGTACACGGTAGTTTCGGATCTGGAGCTCACCGAAACCCCACTGAATCTCTGGGCACTTCTGATTCAAATTATCAATTTTTTTATTCCCCCCGCCCTGAAAAAAGTCCTACGAACGTGGCTGGGATGGAGATTTAGGGTAATCTCAGTGATAATCACTCAAAAAATGGAATTTCACGAGAACTTCAAAGAGCGTCCAATTCGGCATTCTATTTCCCGTTCATTCCTTTGCTCTCGTCCCTGATATTTTGCAAAATTGTCCAACTTTGGCGATAGGTTAAATATGAAAAATAATATTGCTGAAACTTAAAACCAACAACGCAAAATAAATGTCTATAATTACACAGAAATATTAGTTTCCCTTGAATGAATCTTTCTGGTTTCTTTTTTAAGATAAGATAAGATAAGGGTTTATTCCAAAAACACAACACACAACACAAAAAACAAAATGACCTTCCATAAGCTAACGCTTGTTCGGAAGTATTTACCTCTGGTTTCTTTTTGCTGACGATATTTTGTCTGTTTGGGAACATGGGCATGATTCTCTGAACAAATTTTTTTGGTACATTTGAACACTTTTGATTCAAATGTTCAATTTAATTCAGAGCTGGAAGAGTCAGGGAAGCTTCCTTTCTAAGATATTTTGATTCTAAAAAATTCTCCTAACAGTGAATTTTCTGATCTATACGAAACCCACCCACAATGATCGTTTTCTGCATTTCTCGTCAAACCATCCTCCTTCTGTGAGAAGAGGGATGGTAGTCTCTTTAGTCGAGAGTCCTAAAAATATGTTTCACATAATCATGTAGCATCTGAATTAAATAATGTTCCGACAATTGAAACAAAACCTTTCACCCAATATACCATGCCTCCCGAAACTCAGTGACAAACTTGGAATTTTTTTGAGAAACATAATCTCTCTGTTTCTTTCAAAAATGAACTAAAGCTTAAACGTTTTTTGATTCTGGAAAGGATAGAACTGAACCCATATTAGGTAGTGGTCAAGATCGCATCCAGGATTTTTTTCGGTGGGAGGGGGTGGGGTATAAAAAAAATTTAAAAACGCATCAAAAATTTGCCTATATTGATTTTTGTAACGTTTTTACGGGTCGGACAAAACATTTCGAGGAGGTTCAAACCCCATGCCCCCCCCTTCCCTGGATAAGGCCGTGGTAGTGGTGTTCACAGAGTCCTGTGTTCATCTGGAAAGTTTTACATTGGCAGGGCCCGTCAACAGCTGTGGGAACGACTGCTGGAACACAAGATTTCAATAGATAAATCCCTGAGATGTGAAAATAAAAATAACGATTTTAATTCTGCTTTGGCTCTCCAGATTTTCGAAAATCCAGATCATTTAGTTCTCTTTTCGATAAGGCAATTTTTGTATCTACAGCAAATGGATTACCAAAATCTTTTAGGGAGGTAATTGAAATTAAAAACATGCTTAAAAAGAGACCTTGCTTTAAATAGAGATACTGAAGATATTTCTATAAACCCAATTTACAATAACTTAATATTAAAAGTTATAATTCATGAGGCGTCAAATCAGTAGTTTCGATTGAATTAAGAAATTCTTGCACAAATTCAATTCCTCCATTTGGTTAATGCATCAAAGTATCATCCATTTTGTAGGATTTGTTTTCTCCTTGGATTCTAACAGTTACTTCTCTTCTAACCGCAGGTTTTTTTTTTTTGTCCGTTTTTTTCATTTGGGATATGTGTAGTTAAAACTTTAAACGAAAAGAAATTATTCCTTACGGTATATGAAAATGGTTGCTCCCTCCTCAACTTCTTTATGTTTACTTTCAAAAAGTAGAGTTGTGACAAAGAATCAAATTTTAGCGTAAAGAGCAAGGTGTTTGAGGGAGGGAGTAGCCCATTTCTTATACGGAATAATTTATGTTCGTTTGAAGTTTAAAAGCAGCTCTTTACTTTCAATTGAAATTTTTTTATTTAATTCGCTGACATAGATGTATTGAAAAGGATAATGGCATATTATGCTTTTAGTCAAAGGATTACTGACGGCCAGTTAAAAACCTTTTTTCTTGAGCAAAATCAGGATTCCGCGCTAGTGTCGGTTCAAATCTGACACAGATGGTTCAAATCTGAGAAAGAGGCCTAAATGACGATATTGGGGGGGGAGTACAAGAAATGAGAATTTGCGGACCACATTCGTAGCCATTAATGTCGTACTGAGAATTAAAAATGCCGCCCTAATTACGAATACTTTATCATAAGCACTGGGAATTTCCGCAGCTGATTAAAGGATTTTTATCAAACTTTCCGTAGCAAAACTTTATTGGATTTCAAAACCAAAGATTTAACGTTGAAAAATATAAAGAATACTATTTTTTTGGCAACCAAAGTATGCATAAGTTAGAAAAGCATGCAACACACTGATTGCAAAAATCGCGCATCCATTACATATGCATGATTTTCATGTGAATTACCGTCAGACGTAGCGACAACCTAATGACTTACTTTTTATTTGTGTCTTAATTTAAGGATTGGGATTTATTTGGCCCTCGAAAAATTTAACAAATAAACTTTCAAATGGGGATAAATCCATTTATTTAGACAGTGAAAAAACAGGTACAAAAGTCCAAATATTTCGGTCACATATTCAGCGACCGTCTTCAGTAGAAATACTAAAATAATAAAATTGAAACTAGCATATTTATATACAACAAAATAAATAACTTTTCGGGTCATTCCCAAAATAATGAACTTCCGGATTTTTATTCACTGGATTATTTCCAGAGAGAGTTCATTGACAAAGTTCATTAAAAGTCTTGATGTAAATTTTGTTCTTTAATCTTGCCCAAATATAAAAACAAATTTCCAATGAAAGTGTTAAAGCCATCCGTGTCTTCTAATTGCAAACCAAATGTTGAGTTTATGGATGTTTATATGTGGCCGAAATATCTGAACTTTTGCACCTGTTTTTTTCACTGTCTAAATAAATGGATTTATCCCCATTTGAAAGTTTATTTGTTCGTCTTAGAACGGCAGTGGGGTCTAAGAAAACAACACCTAATTTAAAGGTGTTACGTCGAAAATTTAAGAAAAAGATACTTATTAAGAATCCCAGTAGTCACGCGAGAAGTGAAATTTCGTTAATGCTAATGAAATAAAACAAAATAGGATGAAAACCTAACCCAACTTAGGTACCTTTTAGTCCCCCTAAACCCCAAAAAACTAAGGTTTAGATATACGTTAGTTCCCGGAGTGAGAAAAACCAAATGCCTATCTTTATATAGTGTCTCGTATAAGTACCCTGTAGTGGGTATCTGAGTTTGGCTTTTCTCGACGCGTGACTACTGATAAATTGATAAGTACCAAACAAAATTTAAAAATTCAATTCTGGAAGTTTACCTCGATCAAAATCAGCCCCCTACCTAAAAAAAGAAATGGTTACGCCCCTTTGGAATTTTATATAAGGGACTTTCATCACTCAAGATAAACTATAGCTAGCTCACTTGATACTTACTTCTGAATTATTCAGTAAAAACTTTTATTTGCAATATTTTCATGGTTGACCATATCAAACCAGCAGGTGACTAGGTGCGGTCCATAGGCCGCATAGTGAGAAGGCCAACTTTATGTTCGTACATGCATTGGTTTTTAATTCGTATTTTATGTGAAAACTTAAGGTTCATGATTAAGGCTGTGAATTTTTTATTTTATGTAACTAGTTTATCACTTACTAAGTAAAAAGCTAGATACATTAATCTTTGCCTATTATTTCTACCCCCCAATAGTGGAAGAGTTGTGATAGACAAAAAGGAAAAAAAAAAAAAAAAAAAAAATATCGGCTTAAAACTAACTAAAATTTTCTTTTTAAACTACTTATTTTGATTGAAATTAGGAAATAGTTTCTAGGGGCATTTACCTTGTGACTATAGATCCCTCCACATCTTAACACATGGATGAGGAGGGGGGAAAGCTATCTCCGGAGGACAGTTTGTAGCCGTTAAAAAACTTGTTTGACAAACATGTCAAGACCCAAGTCCTACAGATAAGAAACGGTAGCCGTGTCGGCAAAATACCTTACCAGGGTTCTAGGATCATATGGTCCCGTGTTAATATGGATGTGTTATATGTTATATAAATATGTCATTTAAATTGTTACATAAATTATATATGGATATGTTATATAAATTTAATGAGTAAACAATCAAGATTGGGCATTAGCACTATTTTTTTTTTTTGAGTTGAGCATTGTGATATATTTGACAATGGTCAAAGACCATCTGTGTAAGACTAGTAGGAAACTATCTTTTCGACAACTATTTTTTTCGACAAGCTGGTATTCCAAAGTCAATAATGTTGCCCAGAAGGGGATTTTTCATGGGCCAAACGGGCGTCTGATCAGGTACTTAGGCTACCCTGGAAATTTGTCTCAGGGAGCGTTATAGGAAATGAAATCGGGCGAGAGGGAAAACATCTTGTCTGATAATCAAACAGTTCGTGGTAACGAACTGTTAAGTAAGGAGCTACCCATCTTAATAGTAACCAAAAATCTAAAAAAAACTGAATTTTGATACAAATAGATACATCAAAAGTATTAGGTTTTTATGGTGATTTCAAATATATAAGTCTCATCAAGTTTAATCTTACCCATAAAAAGTTACGAGAATAGTTGCCTTATTTTCAAAAAAAGGAAAAAAAAAACAACCCCTAAAAGTCGTAGAATCTAATAAAAAACACACCACCAGATTCAGCGTAGCAGAGAATCCTACTGTAGAGGTTTCAAGCTCCTATCTGCAAAAAACGTGGAATTTCGTATTTTTATAAGAAGAAAGATCACGGATGCTTGTTCATTTTTTTTTCTTCTTTCTCAGGGATGATCGTATCAACCAGTGGTCCTATAATATCGTGAGAGGCTCATTAAAACGGAAACTAAAAGTTCTAGTGCCTTTTCAAGTGACGAAAAAATTGGATGGCAACTAAGCCCCCTCCACGCTCATTATTTCCCTGAGTCACCCGATCAAAATTTTAAGATAGCCATTTTGTTCAACAAAGTCAAAAAATCTGATAACTTTGTCTCTAGGTGTAAAATGACCCCCCACAGTCCCGGGGAAAGGCTGAAAAACTTGTGAACTATGTCCATTGATTTACATGTAGTATTTTGTTGTTGGGAAGTATACAGCCATTTTTTTTTTTTTGGGGGGGGGTGCTTGGGATGGATTTCTATGGGCAGAATCTTCCTTGGGGGAGGAACTTCTGGGGAATGAATATTCCAGGGGAAATGTTACTCCGGGGGTTTTGACAGAATTACTACACGAAATTCTTTTTAATTGTCTTACATTCTCTTTGCCAAATTTTTATGTGGAAATGTTCTGGGGGAATTATCCGGGGCTTTTTCCCGAGTTTTGTTCGAGAATTTTTCAGGGTGGATCACTCACAAGCAATTTTACAAGGAGGGGATATTCTCAGTAAGGATGGAACTGTCTGGAGGGAAATGACGGCGGGGGGTCACTTCACGTTGGATGAAATTTCCACGGAGAAGTTTTCTGTGACGGGGAGAGGTATATTTTATAGTGGGTGAGCCAGATTTCGAGCCGTCCTAGCCGAGTGGTTTGCACTCCGGACTTGAAATTCTGAGGTTAGGGGTTCGAGTCCTAGTGTCGCTGGTTATTTGGTTTGAACGGGGGTCAATGGTGTGATTTTGTAAGCTCAGCCAGAGTCGACCCAGCTCTAAATGGGCACCTGGAGAAATCTGGAGGGAAAACACGGGAAGCGTCGGATGATTTGCCACCTACCACGCATTGCACTCCTGGCCGAAGGCATTGAATCAGGAGATCGATACCTGCGCCACACAGACCATTGGTCAGCATGCGAAGAAGTTTTTAGTTAAGTGTTTAAGAGCCAGATTTACCGGCATTATTTGAAAAACGAACAAAAAATTTATGCCATATATGTAGGGTTGCCCCCTTCTCAATACCTTACTCTTTACGCTAAAGTTTGACTGTTTACTAAAATTGAAACACGGGGGGGCCGTTTAACTAGAATATGAAGTTTATTTAAAAGTACTAACAGCTTTAGCATAGAGAACAAGGTACTGAGGAGGGGGGGAGCCCTTCATATCCGGAATAAATCTTCCAAAATTAATAAGCACATTTTGTTTTAATTTTTCATGTACGGTGAACCGAATTCGAACCTGTATTTGTTGAAAAACGTTCAGAATTAAATTAAAAAAAAAAACAAGTTCTTTTTAAACTGAAAGTAAGGAGCGACATTAAAACTTAAAACGAACAGAAATTATTCCGTATATGAAAGGGGCTGTCCCCTTCTCAACGCCTTGCGCTTTACGCTAAAGTTTTTATTGTTTTAAAATTTAGAATTGTGACAAAGAGTCAAACCTTAACGTAAACAGGAAGCGCTGAGGAAGAGACAGCCCTTTCATATACGGAATAATTTCTGTTCGATTTAAGTTTTAATGTCGCTCCTTACTTTCAGTTAAAAAAGAACTTGTTTTTTTTTATTTAATTTCTGAACATTTTTCGACTAATACAGGTTCGAATTCGGCTCACCTTACCAGAAAAATTAAAACAAAATTTGCATATTAATTTTGGCAGATTTATTCTGATATGAAGGGTTGCCCCCTCCTCAATATCTTGTTCTTTACACTAAAGCTGCTAGCACTTTTAAAAAGACTTTCTATTCTAATTAAACGGTCCCCGTATTTCAATATTAGTAAACACAGTCAAACTCTAGCGTAAAGAGTAAGGTATAGCGGAGGGGGCGACCCTTCATATATGGCATAATTTCTGTTCGTTTTTCAAATAATGGCCGGTAAATCTGGATCACCCTCTATAAAATATTCCTCTCCCCGTCACTGAAAACTCAGTGACGGAAATTTCATCCAACGTAAAGTGCTCCCCCCGTCAAATTCCCTCCAGATAGTTCCATCCTCGCTGAGAAGCTCAGAACTTCAGAAAGTTTGGGATTTTTGCAACCTACGGATGCCCCAGAGTCTGACAAATGAATTGCCAAGAGAAATATAATTTTGTTGATTCAATGATAAACATGGCGATTCGGATTGTCAATGGAACAAGCCCACTGAGTAAAAACTGTTGTTAGGAATTTATGAATAAAATACAAAATAGGATAGTTCGATAGAGAATTGACTCCCCAATTTGAGCCCTTCAAAATTGGAGCGATCGAAATTTCTTCGTTTCCTGGGGCCCCATCACTGTTTGACGACGTCAATAATCTTTTCTACTTTCCAAAAAACCTAATTTCACAAATTTTGGTTAGTTGTTAATAATGGTCGTATTCACCAAAAAACAAAGCTTCTCAAAGGCTTGGGTATTATTTTGACCAGACATGGATGAGCTCAAACTTGAAAATGAATACAGGATTCGTCAGATAATTGCCATAGCTTTGACGTGAAACATCGACTTGAACTTGCTAGCTCTAGCTTCCGAAGAATAGCAAACCTCTAGAAAAGTATCCACCTATCCAACAAACTCAAGTTGCGCCTGTTCAACAGTTTAGTAATCACCATAGTTATTTATGGATGCGGAATAGGGATCCTGAAAATCGAAGACGGGAGAAAAACTACTAGCTTTTGAGATGAGATGCCCCCGGCGCATTGCTAGACTCAAACACACTGACCGAATCACAAATGTGGAAGTACGTCTAAGGCTCCAGTCCACTGAAAACCATTCTCAGTAAAATCAAGAAACAACAACTGCGCTGGTTCGGCCACGTCAAGCGAATGGAGCCGAACCACCTCCCGAAAATTGCCCTCGAAGGATCCCTCCATGGCCTTCGTCCACAAGACAGACCACGAAAACGATGGATGGAGAAGTTCCACTTCGACAACGTCAAGGATAGCCCAGTTATATCATGTATCGCACCAGACAGAGCAATGTACCGAGCCCTTACGCATGAGCTAGCAAGAAGATTGGCCCCAAAAACGCCCCACGAGGATGGCCGGGACCTAAGTAAGTAGGTAAGTATTATTCATTTACCTGGATTCCAATTCAGATCCAAATTTTAATACAGAATTTTTTAATTGGATTCTAATCCTCTCAATATCACGGATCGACTCCAATTTAGAACAGAATTGTTGTGTCTTTAACTGAGCACCATTGTCAGTTACAATTTAGCTCGTAAGTTGGGAGGTCTGTAATCTGTTCAATCATCATTTTCAAGATTTTCTCCTAAAATGGCAAAAGATAGACAGATATTGGCAGATCTGCTCGACTTTTTGCGGTGAAGACCTGTAATCGACAAACGGAGGCAGGCTTTAGTTTCTACCGTGGTTGTACTCAGGCAAGTTTTACAGGATTTTTTTTTTTGGGGGGGGTAGAGGGTGTGTGTGTGAGCATCTAATAACCAAAAAATAGTTTTTTCTGTTGGTGAATAAAGGGACCAACGCCTAATTTGGGACAAGAAGTACCCAGAATTCGGTAAATCTTATATTTTCTGTCCCTCCTCCATACGGTAAGTACGTTCTTGGTTGTGAATATTCAAAGGTGTTATTTGACGTTATTTTGGCAAAGTGATATTTATGGTTCATCCGTTAAATACGGTTAAAATACGGCCTAGTCAACCAGTTTACTTCGTTTACGTTATTCTACACCTCTTCGGGTGCACCTTTTTACGACATCTTACGTTTTTCTGCCCTTGTTTGGTTTTTCAGATATTTAGGAGTTGTTCTGTTACCCAAATTTGCATGCTATCACTTTTATTCAATAATATACGCATCTTTCCAAAAATAGCCAAAAAACTCTAGAAAAGCTTGAAAATAGCCAAAAACTCTTTTCATACCGTAATTACTTCGGTGTTTCTTGGATGTCTGAAAACCTTTTCCCGTACCAAAACAACAAATCCTCAATAACATTCAAGACTCCAAAACCACATTTTTCAGTTTTTATGCTCTCCTCTGAGCTTAACCAATTTGATCAGGAATTGAATTTTCAACCAAAACTATATAGATATAGATAGATATTTTTTGCAAAACCAAAAAGCCTCTTTGGGCCATGGCAAAAACAAACACAGTTGCACATATAGTCAAAACACATGATAATAACATATATAACAATAACTAAACATAGCCCATAGCAAATAAAAATAAAATAACATAACAATTGCTGCACAAAAGCACACCATAATACTATTACTGGAGCTTTAAAACTGATTTTGCCATTTTATTGAATTTATTCAAATTTTCCTGTATGATTTTTCTAGAATAATTTTAATGAGCTTATATGAAGGTAACACTAATGACAAAGAAACAACATCTACAATGGCCAGGTATTATAAATAATACTTATTTTGTCAACAAATGTAAACATAAGAATTTTTTTTTTTTTTTAACAAATGGAAAGCGAAGCGCTTATTATAGCTCTTTTTATTCAAATCCTGCTTATATTTTTTAAACCCTTCTATGTCTCTTGGACTCAGCAATTATATCTAACCTGCTAATATAATTCCTTGATCAAACATCATTCCTCATTGAAAAAAAAAAAAAAAAGAGTTTTAAAGGTTGTCCAGGATGCAGGATTTACGGATGACGGATCTAAAATATATTCTTGGACTGATATATCATTGCGCTCAGATGGCCTCTGCTCTTTTTTCCCTCCATCTTTTGCCCTTTGCTGCTTGTTTTTCGATTTTTATTTATTTTTATATTAAAATGTTTAAGTTACAATAAAAAGCTTTCTGTTAAATGTCCTCGTCTTGTTCCAGTGTTTTATTAATTATTGTATGTTTTTTACAAAAGTCACCATTTATTATTATTAATTAGAAAAAACTTTTTCCACAAAATAAGCTTTTCAAAGGAAAGTAAAGATTTCCATTAAACAAAAAATGAGGCAAAAATTAAAATCAAATAATCTACCAAGCGTGAAACTACAACAAATCAGCATCGATAAATAAATGAAACCCAAAACGAACAGAAATTACAATAAATAACCGAGTCAAGCTCAAAACGAGCAGAAATTAACACAAGTTGGGCTTTAAAACACCCTATGCCTTCCCAAGGCCAGAACATAATTTGCACTTTTATTGAAAAAAAATATAATGTTTTTACTTTTATAACTTTAATAAATCAAATAATAATAACATTTTGATTACTAAATATCAGTATATGTACATTAAACTGACAATGCACATTCATTTGTATTGACATTTTACGACTTTTGAAGTTTCTACGACAACTCTATCATTAAAAAACCTTATATGCCCCCGGGGCATAACTTCCAACCTTTCCCCTGGGGACTCTGGGGGGTTTTTCATCCTTTAATACTTAATTTCCAGAACTTTCAACTACATTGAACAAAAATGGCTATCTCCAAACTTTGATTGTGTTTGGGGAAATGGTGGGCGTGAGAGGGGGGTTAATTACTCTCCACTCACTTTCGACTATTAAAAAGGGCAATTACAATTTCCAATCAAATGAACCCCTTTTGAAAATTTCTACAACACTTTCTACAGTAAACCTTATATGCCCCCAGGGCATAACTTACAGCCCTTGCACTGAGGGCTCTGATGGGGTTATTTCATCCTAAAAGACTTAATTTCCAGAACTTTCGACTACGTTGAACAAAATGGATATCTCAAGATTTTGATTGGGTATGTTTGGGGAAATGGTGGGCGTGAGAGGGGGTTAGTTGCCCTTCAATCACTTTCGACTATCAAAAGGTCAATAGGACCTTTCAATTTTCGATTGAATGAGCCCCTTTTGATGTTTTTACAACATCGCTTTCTATAAAAACCTTACATTCTCCCAGGCATGACTTAAAACCCTTGCCCTGAGAGTTGTGGGGGGTGGGTTATCATCCTTAAAGACCTAATTTCCAAAACTTTCAACTGCGTTGAATAAAATGGGGCTATCTAAAAATTTTGATGTGTTTGGGGAAAAGGTGGGCGTGACAGGGGGGTTAGTTGCCCTCAAATCACTTTCGACTATTAAAAAGGGCACTAGCCCTTTGAATTTCCAATCGAATGAGCCCTTTTTTAGGTTTCTACGACACAAGATTTCTATAAAAACCCTATATGCCCCCAGGGCATAACTTATAACCCTTGCCCTGAAGACCGTGGAGGGAGCGTCCCTCCTGCTCAAAGGTATAATTTCCTGAAGTTTAAACTGAGTGGAACAAAATGGCTATCTAAAAATTTTGATTGGATGTGTTTTGGGGAAATGGTGGGCGCGGAAGGGGTGTTAGTTGCCTTCCAATTACTTTCGACTATTAAAAATGGCACACTAGCCATTTCAATTTCCAATCGAATTAGCCCTTTTTGAAGTTTCTAACGACGACGCGTTCTATAAAAACCTTATATGCCCGCAAGAGATAACTTACAAACCCTTGCCCTGAGGGCTGTGGGGGAGGGTTCTACTCAAAACATAATTTCTATCTGGAAATCCACAACACTCAACAAAATGGCTATCTAAAAATTTTGATTGGATGTGTTTGGGGACAAGGTGGGCGAGGGAGGGGGGCTAGTTGTCCTCAAATCACTTTTGACTATTAAAAAGAGCACTAGACCTTTGAATTTCCAAAAGAATGAACCATTTTTCAAGTTTCTACGACCAATATTTCAATAAAAACTTATATGCCCCCAGGGCATAACTTATAAACCTTGCTTCGAAGACTGTGGGTGTCCTGCTCAAAGGTATAATTTCCTGAACTTTAACTGCGTGGAACAAAATGGCTATCTCTAAATTTTGATTGGATGTGTTTGGGGAAATGGTGGGTGTTGAAGGGGTGTTAGTTGCCTTCCAATTACTTTCGACTATTAAAAAGGGCATAAAACCATTTCAATTTCTAATCGAATGAGCCCTTTTTGAAGTTTCTACGACAACGCGTTTCTATATAAACTTTATATGCCCCCAGGGCATAACTTACGACCCTTATCCTGAGGGCTGTGACGGGGTTGTCATCCTCAAAGAACTAATTTCCAGAATTTAAAACAACGTTGAACAAAATGGCTATCTCAAATTTTGATTGGGATGTGTTTGGAGAAAAGGTGGGCGTGAGAGGGGGGTTAATTACCGTCCAATCACTTTCAACTATTAAAAGGGCACTAGCCCTTTCAATGTCCAATCAAATGAGCCTTTTTTGAAATGTCTACGACAACGCCTTCTATAAAAACCTTATATGCCCCCAGGGCATAACTTACAAAGCCCTTGCCCCGAGGGTTGTGGGGGAGTGTCCTCCTCAAAAACATATTTTCTATCTGGAAATCAACTACGCTGAACAAATTGGCTATCTCAAAATTTTGATTGGATGTGTTTGGGGGAATGATGGGGCGTGGGGGGGGGGGCTAGTTTGCCCTCCAATCACTTTCGACTGTCAAAACGGGCATTAGCCTTTGAATTTCCAATCGAATTAGCCTTTTTCTGAAGTTTCTACGTCAACAGCCTTCTATAAAAAACCTTGTATGCCCCAAGGGCATAACTTAAAACCCTTGCCCCGAGGGTTGTGGGGAGTGTCCCCCTCAAAAAGATATTTTCTATCTGGAAATCCACTACGCTGAACAAAATGGCTATTTCGGAATTTTGATTGGATGTGTTTGGGGGAAATGATTGGCGTGGGGGGGGCTAGTTGCCCTCCAATCACTTTCGACTATTAAAAAGGGCACTAGCCATTCCAATTCCCAATCGAATGAGCCATTTTTGAAGTTTCTGCGACAACTCCTTCGATACGAAGTGCCCGGATATGGAGAAGAAGAAATAATACATTGTGCCCACATCGTTCTTTACTTAGGCAGCGCTATTGCACTGCCTATGATATTTGTCTGGCCCACTACCACAGTTTATAGAATTATCCAGTAAGTTTATCGCAGATCATTTCTGGTCTTCAGTGTCGCCGCGAACCAAAAAGCTCCTCCCACTTGTTTGTGCAGTTATGTATCAGTGTGTTTGCGTCAAATCAATGAGAAATGGTTACAAAATGCATTATTTGTAATAGCGGGTTTCCACTTATTTCCGATTGTTTCGCGTCCAAGAGAAATCTGACTTGTCTACCCGTGAAAAGATTCTAATGCCGCTTATGTTTCTACGTTCGTTTCGGAGCACTTGCACCTCGGTCCAGGTTTTTATAATGGGTGAGATAGGGAATGATCATACTGGTTAATTCTATAAACTGTGCCCCACTACAAGCCAGGTTTCTTGTGCCTTGTAACCGCCTTACGTTTGTAATAGTTTTTTTTTTAGTATTAATAAAATGATTGATTGATTGATTGAATTAGCATTTCTCACCAGTTACTTCTGCAGTAAGCTAGCATCTAGAGCTCTGCTCTCGTTGCCTGTAATTTCGTCGTCCGTTGTCTGTTGCTTGCACTTTTGTTGTAACTACGTTATATTAATACAAATTTACCTATGTTGTACATTAATAAAAATAAAATTAATATGTTATGTTAATAAATTTATAAATTATAATTCAACACAATGACATTTGTCAAAATAAAGAAGCAAAAAGGATGTCTGTGTTTTTAATTTATAATTCTTATTTCTGTTTCAGATATCACGTTCCACTAACTCTGACACAGCTTGCATGGCAAAGTAGTGAAGGTACAGCAAAGTGGATGTCAGCTTCCTGATAAAGTACCAAAAGGCAAAGAAAAACTGTTAGGGGTAGGGTGTGTCTTACACACCAATTGGGATCTTTTTGCTCCCACATCATCTGGGAGTGTCCAGATTCTATCTATCTTTCTCACTTTTTCACATAATTTTTCTGTATTTGGGGGCTTTGGCAAGCTTAGCCCCTGGCAAAATATGAATACCCAAAGAAATATCGATAGGTAAGAGGACTCGGCTTAAGTTCTAACTTTACGCAAGCAAACTCGCCAAATTCGACTAACCACAACAAACAAACATTTAGTTCATCTTTTTCACAAACTTGTTCTACGGGCAAAATATGAGGCTCTCCGTAGACTAAAATTTTTCTAGGTCACCCTTCAATCACTTATGACTCTCAAAGTGGGCACTAGAACTTCCAATTCAATCGATTGAGCTTTCGGCATCTCCTTTTATACGATATGCCCCTGGTCAGAAAAAAAGACTGTGCCCACTTCGCTCTTTACTTAGGCAGCGCTAAAGAGCGTATTAGCAGTATCCCAGGAACGGCTTAGGGTAAAAAGTTGAAACTTTCCACGAATGTTTTGTGTGAAATACTGCTAACATGAATACACAACATGCTTTTGTAAGAAATATTTTTGCTGTTTGCGCATCCTTAAAAAAAAAAAAAACATATCAAGGACCTGTCTTTTTTTACATTTCTCACAGAGGAAAAATCCTTTGGCTTTTTTCTTGTTGACATAAAATTTTCGAACAAAAAACCTCCGACAAAAATTCCAATTTCTATTTAAGCGAAAATTGCCAAATTTGACAAACCACTGCAAATGCAAATTTAATATAATCTATTAGATAAGCATTTTGAGAAATTTGGCCTCTGGCAAAAATATAAGGGCTCTTTCAAAGTATATTCTAAGTAAGACTTCCACCTATGTTCTATATTTTCTGCGTAAGAACCTCCAGTTGAAAGTCTAAAAAGTATTTTGACGAATTTGTTCGTCCGAATACTTTACTTGTCGCAGTTGGGATTAATCCCTGGGTCACGTATTTCCAAGCAAACCAACAGTCCCCCTCTACGATCACCTGGTAAGCCCCACAAGCAAAAATAAAAATAGATTGTCCAAACCATCGATCCTTGTAGACCACAACCTTTAAAAAAACCATCGATCCTTGTGGACCAAAGAGATTGATTTAATTAAAAAAAACTGCATTAAAAATGTAATTAAACCTAATTAAAAATGTGTATTGTCTGTTTAATATACACATGCTGATATTTATTCCTTAAAATCTTAATTAATTTTTGATTTCTTTAATGTTATAAAAAGTGAAAACATTTAAAATAATTTTTTTCCAGTAAAGTACAAATTATATTCTGGCTTTTATAAAGCATGGGGGTTTAGAACCCTACTCATATTAATTTCTGCTCGTTTTTAGTTTGACTGTGTTATTTATTTTAATTTCCATTTGTTCTGAGTTTCATTTATTTATTGATACTGATTTGTGGTAGTTGCGCGGTTGGTAGATAATTGATTCTATGTTTTTGTTCATTTTGGTTTAATGGATTTTTTACTTTTTTTTGAAAAAACTTATTTTTGTGGAAATTTTTTTTAATTAATTTCTATTCGTTTTACATTCACATGGTCTTTTTCAGGAGAAAGACTAAAGTTAAAACAACATCCCTTCCATAAAAATTTTAAATACCCCCGGGCATAACTTACAACCCTTGCGCCTAATCTCGGGTTTTTTTAACCCCAAAGCCTTGTTATATGATACTTAGACTGTTTTTAACAGAATGATTATCTCAAAATTTCTATTAGGTGCATTTCGGGACAATACGACGTTGTGTGGGGGGTGGGGGAGGAGGTAACTTCCCTCCGATCACTTTTAATCTTAAAAAGAGCACTAGAGCGTCTGATTACCAATCCAATGAACCCCCTCCGAAGTTTAGGCCTATAAATGCTTTCTATAAAGACCTTATATGTCCCCAGGGCATAACTTAATATCCGATCAAGCCTTGCCCTGAGGGCTGGGAATTTTGTCTTCAAGAACATAATTTCCAGACCTTTCTGATACGCTGAACAAAATGGCTATCTCAAACTTTTGATTGTCAGTGTTTGGGAAATGATGGCGTGGGGGGGGGGGGGGGGCATTTGCCCTCTGATCACCTTTGACTAATAAAAAGGCACTAGTCTTCTCGATTTCCAATCGAATGAGCCCTTTTTGCAGCTTCTACGACAAAACTTTCTATTAAAAAACCTTATATGCCCCGAGGGCATAACTTAGGACCGTTGTCCTGTGGGCTATGGGGGGAGGGTTTCATCCTCAAAGACATAATTTTCAGACCTTTCAACTAAGTTGAACAAAATGACCATATCAAATGTTGTGATTGGAAATTTTTGGGGAAATGATGGGCATAGGGTGGGGTGATTCTCCCTCCGATTACTTTCGACTATTAAATAGAGCCAATAGACCTCTCAATTCCTAATCAGATGACCTCTTTTTGAAGTTTTTACGACAACTCTTTCCATAAAAACACTATATACCCCCAGGCCATAACTTACAATCTTAGCCGTGAGGGCTATGGGGGTGTCATACTCAAAAACATAACTTCCGGACCCTTCAACTTCAAAATGGCTTTATCAAAATGCTCATCAGAAGTGTTTGGGGAAATGATGGGCGTGGGGGGGCATTCGCCTTCCGATCGCTCCGACTATTAATAAAGGCACTAGCCATCTCAAAACAATTGAATGAGCCGTTTTTGATTGAAGTTTTTTACGACAATGCATTCTATAAAAACTTTATATACCCCAGGGAATAAAACTTACAACCTTAGCCCTGAGGGCTGTAGGGGGGGGGGTTGTCATACTAAAAAAAATAATGTCCTCACCATTCAACTGCGTTCAACAAAAGGGATATATCAAAATGTTGATCGGAAGTGTTTGGGAAGTGATGGGCGTCGGGGGGGGGGGGGCATTCGCCATCCAATCGCTTTGACTATTAAGAAGAGCACTGGCCCTCTCAATTCCCAATTGAAATGAGCCCTTTTTGAGGTTTCTACGACAATTATGTCTATAAAAACCTTATATGCCCCAGGGCATAACTTACAACATTCTCCCTGGGGACTGTGGGGAGTTTTCTCATCCTCAAAGACATAATTTCTGGACCTTTGAACTACGTTGAACAAAATGGATATCTCAAAATTTTTATTGAATGTGTCGGGAAAATGGTGGGCGTCAGAGTAGCTTAGTTGTCACTTTCGACTATTAAAAACGGCACTAGCCCTTTCAATTTCCAATCGAATGAGCCCTTTTTTGAAGTTTCTACTACAACACTTTCTATCAAAACCATATATGTTCCCAGGGCATAACTTACAACCTTGCCCTCATGGTTGGGGGGGGGGGATGTCATCCTCAAAGACCTCATTTTCTGAACTTTAAACTACTTTCAACAAAATGGTTATCTCAAAATTTTGATTGAATGTGTTTGCAGAAAGGGTGGGCGTGAGAAAGGGGTTTGCTGCCCTTCAATCACTTTTTTGACTATTAAAAAAAAAGCACTAGCTCTCTCAATTTCCAATCGAATGAGCCCTTTTTAAGTTTTTACAACACCGCTTTTTTGTAAAAACCTTATATGCCCCCAGGGTATAATTTACAACCCTTGCCCTGAGGGCTATGAGGGGGTTATCATCCTCAAAGACCTAATTTTCAAAACTTTCAACCGTGTTGAACAAAATAGGTATCTCAAAATTTTGATTGCACATATTTGGGGAAATGGTGGGCATGAGAGTGTTTCTTACAACCCTTGCCCTGAGGGCTGTGGGGGGTTTGTCATTCTCAATGATCTAATTTCCAGAACTTTCAAATACGCTGAACAAAATGGCTATCTCAAAAATTTTGATTGGGTGTGTTTTTTGGGAAATGGTGGGCGTGAGAGGGGGGTTAGTTGCCCACCAATCACTTTCAACTATTAAAAAGGGCATTAGCCCTTTGAATTTCCAATTGAATGAGCCCTTTTTGAAGTTTATACGACCGAACGCTTTCACTAAAAAACCTTATATGCCCCTAGGGCATAAATTACAACCCTTGCCCTGAGGACTGTGGGGGAATGTCCTCCTCAAAGACATAATTTCTAGATCTTTTCAACTATGTTGAACAAAATGAATATCTCAAAATTTTGATTACATGTGTTTGGAGAAATTGTGGGCGTAGAAGGGGTGCTAGTTCCCTTCCAATCACTTCGACGATTAAAAAGGGCACAAGCCATTCTAATTTCCAATCAAATAAGCCCTTTTCGAATTTCTACGACAACTCCTTCGATACGAAGAGTGCCCTGGTCTAAGACCAACAAAAAAAATAAAAATAAAATAATAATAGATAATGCATTGTGCCGACATCGTTCTTTACTTAGGCAGCGCAATAGCGTTGCCTATGATTCCAAACGTCTGAAATTTATTCCATTTAATGTTACACATTAAAGGCTAAGAGCCCGAGAAAATTTGCCTGATTTTTCGAAAAAAAGGGTGTGAAAACACTCCAAAAGTCAACTGATCTTTATGAAATCACACCATTAGATTATGCATATTAGAAAACCCTATTAAGGAGTTTTCAAGCTGCTATCTATAAAAGTGTGTTATGTCGTATTTTTTGCAAAAGAAAGATCACGGTTTTTTTTTTTCAGGGTAATAGTACCGAAGCAAAGGTCTTAGATGATCAGGAGAGGGCTCATTTTGAACGAAAAATCAAGTTATAATGCCCTTTTTAAGTGAACAGAAAGATCGGAGGGTGGATACCCCCCCCCCTCCAAGCCCTTTTTTTTCCCGAAGACATCAGGTCAAAATTTTGAGATAGACTATGATTCAGCATAGTTGAAAGGTCTAATAACTATACCTTTGGAGATGATATGAACCTACGTAGTCCCTGGGGAAGAGGGGCTGTAACTTAAGCAGTTTGCAAATTGTGCACGCATAGTATTTGTTATTGGGAAAATATACGGATTTTTTTTAGGGGAGGGGTGTGTTTCTGCGGGAGGATTTCCCAACGGAGAATTTCCTGCTGGGAAAAAAATTTCTAAGCGGAAGCTTCCAGAGGAAATTATACATGGAGGGAGGAAAGAGGATTTCCTGACATGATATGAAAAATGGTCAGAAATTAAATAAAAAAAAAAAATTCAACTAAAATTAAGGAGCAGTTTTTAAAACTCAAAACGAAAGAAATTACTTCCTATATGAAAGGGGATGCCCACTCTAAAAACGATATCAATAGCTAAATCAGAAGAACTGACTTATTGTGCTGATTCAAAATCTATAAGATTCGTTAAGTTTAGTGCTACTCATCAAAAGCTACGCCATTTTGTTCAGCATAGTTGACAGGTCCAGCAACTATACCTTGGGGATAAAATGACCCCCCCCCTCACATCCTAGCCCGTACGCACGGGGGGCCTCCGGGCCCGCCCCCACGAAATCTCATCATTTTTTTTCCTATAAGTTTCTGATACTTCTCACAGAATAAGGGATTTGAAGGATTTTGTCCCCCCCCCGCCTACCCCGAAACAATTTTCGTGCGTATGAACATGCCACAGCCTTGGGGAAAGGTCTGCAAGTCATGAAATTTACCATTGTTTACGTATATTATTTATTATTGGGAAGTATACAGAAATTTTTCAGCAGGACGGGTTGAATTTTCTGCTGGGGGGGGGGGGGATTTTCCACGGTGAGGGAAGTTTCCGGGAGATTAACTTTCCAGGAGAAATTTTACAGAGAGGGAAAAATTCCAGAATTCCTATACAAAATTATTTTTATTTGTCTTACTCTCTGTTTGCCGACTCAATTTTACATGTGGAGATGTTAAAGGGATTTGTCCCTGAGGGGAAAGTTTTTCCCGGGTTGGAATTTTTTAGAGCATCTTTGCGCAGGAGGGAAGGTTTTTCAACGGGATAAATCTCCGTTGGGCAGGTTTTCCACGGTATAAGTTTTCCAGAGGGAATCTTCTGTGGGAAAAACTTTCTACTAGGGGCGGGAGGGTGTATTATCGGGAAATTTTTTCTACAGAGGAGAGAATATACGGCATGATTTTAGAATCAATCAGAAATTAAAGTCTTTTTTCAAATCAAAGTGCGCTAAGAAAAATTTTACATGTGGAGATGTTAAAGGGATTTGTCAGAGGGGAAAGTTTTTCCCGGGTTGGAATTTTCTAGAGCATCTTTGCACAGGACGGGAGGTTTTTCAACGGGAGAAATCTCCATTGCGCAGCTTTCCACGGTATAAGTTTTCCAGGGGGAATTTTCTGTGGGAAAACTTTCTACGGGCGGCGAGGGGGGTATTTTCCGGAAATTTTTTCCACAGAGGAGAGAATATAGGGCATGATTTTCGAAACAATCAGAAATTAAAGTCTTTTTGTCGAATCAAAGTGCGCTAAGAAAAAATTTTCACCCAGAATCATCCAAAAGAAAATTTTCCGGGGGGAGTTTTTAGCTAGAATGGAATTGTCTGGGGGAATTTTCCTGATGGGGGCGGGGGGAGGGGTGCGGATAATTTACGCGTGAAGAACTTTCCTCGAGAGATTTTCTCTTGGGGGAATGAATTTCTCATGTTGGGGGAGCTGGATTTCCAGGCATTATTTAAAAACGATCAGAAAATACAATAAAAAAAAAAAACAAGTTTTTCAACTGAAACTAAGGAGCAACATCAAAACTTAAAGCGAACAGAAATTATTATATATACGAGGTGGATTGTTCTCCTCAATATCTTGCTCTTTACGCTAAAGTTTGACTTTTCCCCCAATTCTTTAAGAACGACTGCTGAAACACAAGGGCCGTTTAATTAGGATAGTTAGCCTTTTTATAAGCTCTGGAAAAACTTTAGCGTAAAGAGCAATGTCTTGAGGAGAGGAAAACCCCTCTGACATACGTAATATTTTTTATTTGTTTAAGTTTTGATGTTGCTCCTTACTTTCAGTTGAAAAAAACTTGTTTTTTTTTTTTTTTATTTAATAGCGTAAAGATGCAAGGGTTGACGAAGTCCATCCCCCTCCATATGGGGAATAATTTCTGTCCGTTTAAGTTTTAACGTGCTCCTTAGCCAACTTTCAGTTAATAAATTTCTTTTTTTTTATTTAATCCGTTCTAAGCCTTAAGGTTCCTCTTTTCTTTAAATTTGAAAAACTAGTTGTTTAAAATTTAATTTTGTCCTGTTTCTATTTATCATATACCATGTTATCCTAAGTTTAAGGGGGCTTCCGTTTCCTCTCAAACCTCCTTTCCTTATGCAATATCTTAACTTTTGCCAGAACAATAAATAGTCGAAAGTGAAAATTCTCCCTGAAGCACCGTATTCCCTAAACCTTTTTCTTTAGGGAGGGGGAATCCAGAATGTCAAAAAATGATGATTCAGTCATACTTTTTTCGTCGTTAAAGGGAAAAACCATTGGGTCAATTTTTGTTTGGGGGTGGGTAATTCAAATCTGTCCACCTCTGTGTAGGTATAAATCTGTTACTGCAATAAAAGGGTAGCTGCCACTTCCTCAGAATCAAATTTGCATGCTTATTCTAAATTTCTAACTTACTCCAAATGAAGGCCAGGTTTGGGGAAAATTCCTAATTACTGTTTCGGACGAGCCTCTCAACAAAAATTCGAATATTTGAGCCTATATTTTGGAGCGTCAGACAACACCTCCAGGTATGAAAAGCTCTACTGACTTCCCACTAATAGTTGGTGTTCAACTATGAATATTATCCAACCTTTATCGTCGCTGCGTAAACATTCTTATATCCCATCATTTTCCATGGACTACAAATGTTTATTTTTATAAACGTTTAGGAATGAACACGTCACAGCTTAGCAGTCCGGGCTTCAGGGGCATAATTTGCTATGGGTAGGGGGCAACTGTACCTCCCAATCCTAAGTTTGCCACCCCATACCCCCATTCCCCCCCCCAGCTGAGATTTAGTTTCTTCAAAAGTCTTGTCAAAACTAAGAACAGCCGAAATTGAAACAATTTCGGTTTCAATTAAGGACGGTTGCAGAACCATGAACGGTTTGCGAGACTGTGTTCAGTGGAGGGGTTAAGGGGTTTGAACCCCCTCCCCCCATGAAATGTTTTTTCCGACCCATAAAAACGTATAAATGCATAAAACACATTTTGAAGATTTTTAAATCTTTCTTTTGTAACACCCACCAATAAATACCCACCCCCCCCGAAAACACAACTGGATAAGGGTTGTTATGACGGTTTGATTCATATTTCGTCTCAAAGAATATGTTTCTCTTCTGCAGTCGTTTACTTTAAAAAGTTGCCCCTTTACTTTCAATTGCCGCTTTTCTCTCTTGTAACGTATCTCAAGCAGTTTTTGGAAGAACATTTTTGTAAATTTTTTAACCGTCTATAAATTAAGTAACTGATGGTCTTTACATGCATTAATATATATGTTAATCATTCAAGCCTGGATGTAAGTCAGTTATCCAGGTGCTAATTCACCCCCCCCCCCAAAAAAAAAAAAAAAAAAACTTGTGATCCCCATAAGGTATTTTTTAACTCCTCTCAAGCTACTTTTGGTTAAATTCATAGAGTTTTTTCTCTGCATGGCAGTATTATTTCGTTCGTAAATATAGATGCTGAATGCAATGGTGAATCCAGGATTTTTTACAAGGGCATTGCTTTCAAGAATCTGGGTAGAACCTAAACTGTGCTCCAAAAATGTCCTTTAAAGTCTCTACCTCTACCCTTCTCCTCCTAAGAGCACTGACCTTTATTGAACTTCAACAATCCTTAAATTATTAAAGTGAAACTTCTAGAAATAGATCTACAGCCCAAATTAGGTCTATTAAGAATTTTAATTTAATCCTGATCTAGAAGGTTTCAATGAATCTAAAAACAATATTTCTTGATTTTAGAAAAAAATTGCTGTGGCCTAAAATTCTCGTCAAAATCCTGGGTGTGGGGGGGGGGGGAGGCAAGTTGTAGCCAATTTTCCTAAATCAAGTGAAAATGACGTAAAAACTGAAAATGAGCCATTTGGTACCGTAAAATTACTCTATGCACTATAGAGACACTTTATAGTACTATAAAGTGAATATATATACTAAAGAAAACTGTCCGTTTTCTGTTGATGCTTGAATTATGCAGGCTTATCTTAATTTTGACAAGATTTTTGAAAAATACTAAATTTCAGCCGGGGGGGGGGGCAAACTGAGGTCGGTGAGGGGGTGGAGGCGACCAAGGTCGTGGAGGGGCAGTTTGTCCCCCCTGCCCCGTATCAAATTAACGCCCCTGCTTCCTCAGGGCATAATTTGGGATCTGAACTCATTCCGGAAAATCTTCCCTAAACTTCTTTCCAAGATAGCGAAAAGCCCCTCTGTTATAATTACACTGTTTAGTAATGAAGAAATACGCTTTTTAGTTTTTTTTTTTCTTTTTTTAACATGAACATGTTTCAAAGACTCGATGTCATTTTCCAATGATGTCAAATGATGTCAAATGACTCGATGTCATTTTCCAATGCTTTAGCAATTTAGCCGCATAGACAACTTGTCAACAGTCTTGTGAATAAAAAAAACTTTTCAGGATTTTTGCTTACTAAAAATTTCACGAACAAAGTTTTAAAACCAATCCTGGTAATACGTTAGCCAGTACACACTCGAAAATTTGTATCTATAAAATCAGACAATAACCGGTTTATTGCTGTTGATAGGCCTATACGGAGACAATTAGCGTCGGCTCAGTGAAAACTACATTGTAGCTATATTCTAATAAATATTTAGTTCGGATTTTGGTTAGGTTATGCTACATTTTGCATGCAGCCCCGCTATACTTACACCCCCCCCCCCTAATGTGCAAATATACAGCCCAAAATTATATATATCCTATCTATCTCCCAAGCGTCTCAGTTGTTTCAATCCCGTACCTGTAGATGCAAATTTCTCGAGTGTGTACTTGCTAACAGATAAGTACCCCAGTCCTTTTTGGATTGGTATACAAAACTTTTCTATAACCCCGTCTTTTTTTAAAAGGCGGGGTTATTTTTCTCTTCAGAAACCAAAAATGATGCGATTGGCCTAGGAAAGTGTGTCATATTATGTAAACCAATGACATAAAGTACATTTTTTACCATTGCTTAGTGTTTTACCATGCGACATAAAATTAAACTAAGTTTTTGGAAATAAAAGAATATAACTCACCTCAATAAAGATCTTAATCCAACAAAGCTTCTGTTAGAATTGTTTCAATGTGACTTCTATTTAAATACAAGGAACGAAGTTCCTTCTCCAATAAAGGCAAGGTCACCAACTTCGGGAATGGTATTGTTGTCTAAATACAAATCCGTAATGTCAATAGGAAGACCGCTGGGGACTACCGTTAAGATTACTAGATGAACAGTCGGCAACATTCCGAGACCAAGCATGGTCATGATAGCACTCACATGAATTAGGACAAATCATCTCACAATCACAGGCGTCAATTTCACAACAGTGACAAAGAGTTGAGCAGTGTGAATTGTATATTGGCACAAAAAACTATGACCTGATGCTTCAACTAAAGGGACATAGACTTGACCTCTTTTATGCGTTAGCACGCAATAAATTCCCTCGAGGTCCATTACTTTTGGCAGCGTTGATTGTGGCTGGGGGTGCGTTAACAGTCTGCAGCCATTGCATGTTACAGTCACATTCAAATGGGTTTCCACCAATATAGAATTCTGGAGCCGGATATGACGGCTGAACCCTTAGCGAATCTTTGTCGAGCTTTTTAATACGGTTTGCGTACAAATCAACCCGATGTAGCTGAATCATATTAAAGAACGTGTATTGGGTGCACTTTTTCAATTTTATTATCATTCACACTTAATGTATGCAGAGTCTTTGGGGAGGAAGGACCTATCTCAGTGAGTAAATTGAAACTGAGGTCCAGAGTTTCCAGTTTCATCTTGTCCAAATGATAAGAATCATAGTTTATTGAGCGAATCTCATTTTGATGGGCGTCAAGCCATATAAGCTTGGCAGGCAACTTTGAGAAATTCAGGTGACTTATCTGATTGGCGGATATATTTAGCCACTCAAACTTAGGAGACCTGACAAGGATGTCTCCAACTTCGGCAAGTTTATTGTTATCAATTCGTAAAGCTTGCAAATCTCTATGTGAGAAAAGCTATTTTGTCTCGATGTATTCAATTTGATTTGAGGATAGATCAAGCACCTTTAAATGACTTTAAATCTCGAAAGCTGTCGTCGGTAACAAATTTCAATTTATTGTGCGCCAATGACAGCGTTCCAAACTTGATATATTTGACAAAGCGTCGCCTCTTAACGAAGAAATTTTATTGTAACCGAGATCAAGTGATTTCAGATTCTGCAGTTCTTTTACATTAGGAACCACCGATAAATTATTTTTTGAAACAACAAGGTGATCAAGTACTGGACAACATGAAAGTGTCATCGGATCAATCCGACTTATTTGTTATTTTTCAAGGGAAAGGAACTTGATTTGACGATGGCCCTTTAAGCATATCAAAGCTTAAACTCTGCAACTTATTATGTGGCAATAACAGAGTTTCAAGGTTCTTCATGTATCTAAAAGCTCCATTACTAATTATCTCAATATTATTGTGAGAAAAGTCCAGAAATTCAATTTGAGTTGAGTCAACTAAAAGATTGCTATCAACTTTTCTTAACTGATTATTTGCTAGTGATAAATACCTCAGCTCAACAAGACCTTGAAACGTACCGACAGTAACCCAATCTGACGTCAATTCGTTATAACTAAGATCCAACACAATTAATGCATTCCACCCACTTAGAAGCCCCGGTGCTAATACTTTAATCTTGTTTTTCTGCAAATAAATTTCTGTCAGATTTCTCGTGTTCGAAGTAAGATGGAGGGAGTATACTCAACTTATTATTTGAAAGATTGAGAATTCTTAGTGATTTTCAGGCCAGAGAAATGGGTACTCTTCTAAAACTTCATCAAATTGTCATTGAATAAAGGTCTTTCAGTTTTCAAGATTGTTCAATGATTCTCCAGGACACTGATTTAAGTTTATTGTTCGATAAATCATGACAGCGATCTTTTTTCCACAAGGTAGGGCCTCTGTGCTACCTTTTAGTGTGTACTTTGAGTTAAAACCGAAAGTACCGACGGTTTCCCATTTATTGTGAGTTATGTTTAAATATTTCCAAATTTTCAAGTGGGCAAAAGAGTAGCGGCTGCGATTGAAATATTTTAATTCTTTGCCAAGTTGAGATGTTTTGATTTTGGCGTATCTTCAAAGACTCTTGGGCCTATTGTTCAGACTATAGTCGTCCCCACTCGGTGTTAGTTCCCTGATAATCAAAAGATTTTAAATTGGGTATATACCGGAAAGACCCCGTTTGAATTGCGTCTAATTTACACCTCCATATTTGTAGATCTTCAAGATTATTTAAGCTAGTTAAAGAAGTTGAATCAAGCCTCATAGGTTGTGAGCTTCCACATTCAATATTTAACCTCGATGCGTCTTGCACTTGATCGTTCTCATTACATCATGTGAGAGACTAGATAAGTGGACAGATCGTCAGCTCATTTTTCTTGAAGCACTCTTGAGCATCTGATGAAACTATTTGAGTTACTAGCATCACCATGATTACGTAGGCTCTCATTTTAATAAAAAAGGAACTTCCTTTTCCTCTTCACTTTCCCCGTCCATTTCTCATTGAACAAAACTTTCAATTAAACTGTGAACAAACACTATTAGTAATTCATTCATTCACCTTGTTTGTCAAACAAAACTCAAAATTTTAGAAACGCATCACTATATATCCGTTTGATAGGTTTCCATGTATTCACATGATAGCATTATGGTATCTGCTACTGCTTAGTCAAAACAGATCTTGCAACTGTAAGTTTAGATACTTCTGAAGAATAGTCTTGCTTGAAACATAAGCCTGGAGCTAATGCTTGTTTTGACAAGTTTTTTAAAATATATTCTACAACAGGTTTATACTGAATATCTTTGAATTAACCTTCGCATCATACTGCCATGAAACTCTCAGCAATTAACTACTGTTTGTTCTATGACGGTAATCATTTTTTAATGATGGTTTGTTTTAATAATATCTTATATACACACATCTTCACGCAATACGTCCCGTAACTAGAAGGCCGTCTGTTCATAGACTGTTTAAATTGTGAATGAAAGGTACATAACAAAAATGCAGTGGTTTTTGCCCGTGCCCCCAAGCCTGGACTCGTAAAACCAAACGAAATTGCTTAAAAACAAATATTTGGTGTTTTTTTTTTGTTTTTGTAAACTACCCTGGCCTCCACCCAGAACAAAATCCTGAATATGCCCTTGTTACTAACCTTTCTATGCCTTCTTATTTCAACACTATAAATTATTTCAAATAGTTCGTGGTAACGAACTGTAAGTAAGGAGCGATCCGCCTCAATGGTAACGAAACTCTAGAAAACGGGATTTGATACCAATAGATACATCAAAAGAATCAAATTTTAATGCTGATCTCAAATATATAAGTTTTATCAAGTTTAGTCCTACCCATCAAAAGTACGCGCCTGAGAAAATTTGGCTGATTTTCGAAAAAGGGGGAAAGACCCTTAAAAGTTATAAAACCTTAATGAAAATCACATCATCATGTTCAGCGTATCAGAGAACCCTACTGTAGAGGTTTCAAGCTCCTATCTTCAAAAATGTGAATTTTGCATTGTTTTTTGCCAGAAGAAAGATCACGGATGCGTGTTTTATTTTGTGTTTTTTTTCCCCAGGGGTGATCGTATCGACCCAGTGGTCCTAAAATATCGTGGGAGGGCTCATCGGAACGGAAATTAAAAAGTTCTAGTGCCCTTTTAAGTGACCAAGAAAAATGGAGGGCAACTAGGCCCCCTCCCACGCTCATTTTTTCCCAAAGTCACCCGATCAAAATTTTGAGATGGCCATTTTGTTCAGCATGGTCGAAAAAAATGATAGCTATGTCTTTTAGGATGACTAAACAATCCCCTAAGTCCCCGGGGGAGGGCTGAAAGTTGCGAACTTTACCCAATGTTAAAATATAGTATTGGTTTATTGGGAAGTATACAGACGTTTTTCAGGGGGAATTTTTGGGGGGGATTTTTTGTGGTAGTGGGGGAGTGGGTGGGCCGGGGTTATGGGGGAGGATCTTTCAATGAAGGAATTTTTTCTCGGGGGAAGGAAATTGCTAAGAAGCGGGCGCCGGATTTCCCAGCATTAAATTAAATATTTAAAAAAACAAGTTTTTCAAACTGAAAGTAAGGAGAGCAATATCAAAACTTAAAACGAACAGAAAATATTACGTATATGATTGGGTCCACCCCCTAGTCAATACTCGCTTTTTAAGCCAAAGATTTTTTAGTACTTTCATAAGAGCTATTTATTCTAATTAAACGCCTTTGTAATTAAGGGGTCCATTTTTAAAAGAATTGGAACAAAATTCGAACTTTAGCTTAAAGAGCAAGGTATTGACTAGGGGGCGAACCCTCTAATATAAGTATTAAAAATATATGAATATAGAAGTTCGTTACGTAAGTTAAATTCGTAAGCTACGTATCTTTATTACTAATAAAAAACGTTCGTAAATAAAATTAAACAGGTTTCGAGAAAGCCATTTAACCAAATAAAAGTAAAATTATTATTCAAATTTTGTTTTAATTAGTCATATACGGTGAGCCAAAGTCAAAGCCTGCATTAATTCAAAAAACGTTTAAAAATTAAATAAAAAAAAGTTTTTTATTTAACTGAAAGTAAGGAACGACGTTAAACTTAAAACGAACAGAAATTATTCCGTATATGAAAGGGCTGTCCCCTCCTCAACGCTTCGATCTTTACGCTAAAGTTTGACTTTCTCACAAACTCTATTTTTTCTTTAAACATGAAAAAACTTTAGCGTAAAGATCGAGGCGTTGAGGAGGGGACAGCCCCTTTCATATACGGAACAATTTCTGTTCGTTTTAAGTTTTAACGTCGTTCCTTACTTTCAGTTAAAAAAAAACTTGTTTTTTTTTTTATATTTAATTACTTTTTTAAGACGAACCAAATAATAGTCACCATTCCTCAATCAGTGTCAGATGGTAATTTGCTTCCACCAGGCAGTTTTATCCTAAACATGATTTTTGACTTTTGATTCTGACCATGTTAAAGAGTTTATAGTAAATTCTCCCAACAGACTAATGAGACTTACTAAAGGGGCTGGGAGGGGAATTATACGGGAAGGGTCCCTTGAAAATCTCCAGTTAAGTGTTTTTGGAACATAATTATTACAGTGGTAACCGTTTTATACATCAAAGCTTTTTCAACTTAAGAATTGGCACAAAAGGTGCCGTTTTTTATGCTATTTGGAAGTTACGAATGGCAAAACTGATTTAAATCACGTGGATATGAGCAATAGCTTTCAAATCAGCCATTAAACATCTCTCTAAGAGCTCTGGCAGTCCACTAGCCCTAGCTTTTCCATTGGGACATGGCATCCATAGTGCCATTCGGGAGTTGAAGTTGATGAAACATTTATAAATAAAGTGTAGATATGAGAAATACGCTTTAATGTGAGCTATTAAACATCTGTCTACAATGTTTTTGTAAGCCCGCCTAGTCCCACCCCCCCACCCCCCTTGAGAAATGGAACATAATGGGCCATTTTTGTGCCATATGGCACTTACAGATGGTGGAATTTATTATAAAAGCACGTAGATGCGAGAAACAGCTTTCTATGAGCCATTAAGCATCTCTGTATGATGTTCTGGTAACCCGCTAGCCTGGAAAAATAAAAGAAAAAAGGGAGACAGATCATTGCTACCTTTTTCAAGGTAGGTGACTGTATTTTCCCTGAATAAGGTTTTTCAACTAGGCTGATTCCAATGGTACAGTTTTCATTTTGATCTGACGCCATTTTCGAAAGGGTTTTAGGCTTTTTTTTTCGAAATACCATAAATTCCTTTTCCCAATAAACTTTTATTTTTTAATACGAACAGAAACGATAGTTTTTACCATTCCTGAATCAGTGTTAGACGAAATTTTTTTCACTAGGCAGATTTTTTCTAAACGTGTCTTTTAACTTTTGGTTACTACGGGCCGTGGTTCGCTCTTTTACTAGGTTGCAAGCTGCCGCTGCAACCATGATAATAAGCAATCTCAGAATTCTGGTCGGATGACTTTTTGGAAAAAGGGCGTGGGTGAGCGCGGGTCAATTGCCTTCAAAGGGTATTAGAATATTAATTTCGGTCTCAACATCGCCCTCTCCCGATTTTTCTCTGCCATTTATTTGAATACGATTAACTCTGGAAAAAAATGAATACGTATACTTTTTGCAGATGGTAGCTTGAAACCTCTACAATAGGATTTATTCGCTGAGCTGATGCGCTGAATCTGATGCTGCGATTTTCATTAATGCATTATTTCTTAGACTTTTGGGGGATTTTTCTCTCCTTTTTTGAAAATCTCACAAATTTGTGTAGCTTTTTTCTGGTAACGTTTAAACTTTATGAAATTTATATATTTGGAATCAGCATAAAAGTCAATTCTGTTGACCTATCTATTGTTATTAAAATTCCTTTTATTAGAGTTTTGTTTGCTATTGTACCGGGTCACTGCTTACTTAAAGTTCTTAATCACGAACTATCTCATACCAGGTCGAGGTAAATACATTACATTGATTGGTGTTTGATACCAAGTTCAATTTAAGTTAAATAGTGTTTAATTTGAAATTCATTGACGAGCTGTTTGATACCAGGTAAATACATTATATTGATTGGTTGTTTGATACCAGGTTCAATTTAAAGTTAAATGTTTATTTGAAATTCATTGACGAGCTGTTTGATACCAGGTAAATACATTACATTGATTGGTGTTTGATATCCAGGTTCAATTTAAGTTAATAGTGTTAATTTGAATTCATTGACGAGCTTGTTTGATACCAGGTAAATACATTCATTGATTAGTGCTATCTGCGAGAATAATATTCCTGCAGTTAAAATAAGACTAAACTTAGTGGCTGGCTGGGTGTGGAGTTGGAAGCTAAGCAGGACTGTGTCCTATTCACGTTTTATGGATATTTTGATATACTTTGTTGGCTAAGGAGCACAGTAAATGCTGCGGAGAAGATGGAACCAAATATGAAGAGAAAATTCTCCTAGATTTGCATTATACAGATGAAATCAGTGTCCTAGATAAAATTGTTAGCAAAACGTGAGAATTTGTGGAGGTTTTGATAGTTCAGGGTGCAATATAAGGTTTGAGAATTAATGTTGAAGAGACTCAGATGCTTAGACTCGTAACAAATGAAGGTGACGAGGGGATATTGGGAGCGATAAGGATCCATCAAGAGGGTAAACTTATCGCTTACCTTACATGGGTAATTTTATTAGTAAAGATGTTAGATGCAGTGAACATGTAACAATAGCCAAGGCCCAGGGTGTTTCTTTGACAGTAAATAAGAAAGTTGGGAAGAATAGGAAGTAAGTATGCAAACCAAGATTAAGAATATTGAAAGCTACAGTAATGACACAGGTCAAGAGAAAGACCAGTGTCATTACCGAAAAGCATACAAAGTCGTTTCTTTTCTTTTCTTTGTTTTTTTTTCTTTGTGTGCTTAGTATGTGTTGTTTTTCGATGTAATTTAAGAACATATTTTTTCCATTGAGGAAGGTTCCGGATGTGGGGCTGAAATATTCGGAGTGTTTCTGTTTAATTAAGTGTTTATATTGTTTTGTAATTTTTTCACTGCTTTATCAAAATTAAAACCCGGTTTTTTCTTTGCTTATTTTTCACACACGTATAAATTTCTGTTCGTTTCAAGTTTTAATGTTGCTCCTTACATTCAGTTGAAAAAAGCTTTTTTTTCGTTTTTTAAGTAATACCAGAAATCTGGCCGCACCTCCATGGAGAAACCCCCCTCCCCACGGAAATAACCTCGAGATAATTCCATTACGTGAAAAGTTACTCCGGACAATTACCCTTAACATTTAAAAAGAATTTTGTATAGGAATTCTGGCAAATTTCACCAGTGTATGATTTCCCCTGTCAAGTTCACCCCCCTGGAAACCTCCCTCCCCGTAGAAAATTCCCCCGTGAAAAAAAACCATCGTAAAACTCGTCCCCCCCCTTGACCCTAAAATGTATGCATACTTCACAATAACAAATACTATGTGTAAAAAATGGCAAATTTTATGACTTAAAAGAGCTTTCCCCCTGGGGTTGTGGGGGAGGGAAGGGGGTTCATGTTATATCCAAAGGCATAGTTATTGGGGATTTCAGCTAGATGAGCAAAATGGCTATCTAAAAAATCGGACGACTTTGGGAAGCAAGGTGGGGAAGGGCCAGGTTGCCCTCCAATATTTTTGCTCACTTAAAAAAGGCACTAGAACTTCTAATTTCTGTTCGAATGAGCTCTCTCACGATATTCTAGGACCACTGGGTCGATACGATCACCCCTGGAAAAAAAAGAACACACACAAAAAAACACACACACAAACAAGACAAATAAACACGCATCCGTGATCTTTATTCTGGCAAAAAAATCCAAATTCCACATTTTTGCAGATAGGAGCTTGAAGCCACTATAGTAGGGTTTTATGATACGCTGAATCTGATGGTGTGATTTATATTAAAATTCTAATACTTTAGGAGGTATTTCGCCCCCTTTTTCGAAAATCAGGCAAATTTTCTCAGGCTCGTAGTCTTAAATCGGCATGCCTAACCATAATGAAACTTATATATTTAAAATCAGCATAATAAGCCAAATTCCTTTTGATATATCTAAGTTCGTATCAAAATTCCGTTTTCAGAGTTTCAGCTACTAGTTAAGCCGGTGTCGCTCCTTACTACAGTTCGTTACCACGAACTGCTTGATAATTATAGACATGCAATAGCGCTGTCTAACTAAAGAACGATGTTGGCACAATGTATTATTTATTTTTTGGTGACCAGGGCACTTCGTATCGAAGAAGTTGTCGTAGCAACTTCGAAAAGGGCTCACTCGATTGAAATTGGACGGTCTTGTGCTCTTTTCAATAGTCAAAAGTGATTGGAAGGCAACTAACACCCCTGCACGCCCACCATTTCCCCAAACACATCCAATCAAATTTTGAGATAGCCATTTTGTTTAATGTAGTTGATTTCCAGATGGAAATTATGTTTTTGAGTAGGGGCAGTCCCCCACACAGCCCTCAGGGCAAGGGTAGCAAGTTATGCCCTGGGGGACTATACAAACTTTTTATAGAAAGCTTTGTCGCAGAAACTTCAAAAAGGGCTCATTCCATTGAAATTAAAAGGGCTAGTACCCTTTTAATTAATAATCGAAAGTGATTGGAGGGAAATTAACCCCCTCTCACGCCCATCTTTTTCCCAAACACATCCAATCAAAATTTTGAGATAACCATTTTGTTCAACGTAGTTGAAAGTTCAGAAAGTAGGTCCTTTGAGGATGACAACCCCCCTCCACAACCCTCAGGGCAAGGATTGTCAGTTTATGCCCTGGGGGCAATATGCTTTTTTTTATAGAAAGCGATTCTGTAGAAACTTCAAAAGGACTGATTCGATTGGAAATTGAAAGGACTAGTGCCTTTTTTAAAAGTTGAAAGTGATTGAAGGGCAACTAACCCCCCCCCCCCCTATCACGCCCACCATTTCTCCAAACCATCCAATCAAAATTTTGAGATATCCATTTTGTTCAACGTAGTTGAAAGTTTTAGAAATTAGGTCTTTGAGGATGATAACCCCCTCCGAGCCCTCAGGGCAAGGGTTGTAAGTTATGCCCTTGGGACATATAAGGTTGTTATAGAAAGTTTTGCCATAGAACTTCAAAAAGGGCTCATTTGATTGGAAATTGAAAGGGCTAGTGCCCGTTTTAATAGTCAAAAGTGAATGGAGAGCATCTAACCCCCCTCTCACGGCCATCATTTCCTCAAACACATTCATCAAACTTTTGAGATAGCCATTTTGTTCAATGTAGTTGAAACGTTCTGGAAATTACGTATTTGAGGATGATAAACCACCAGAGCTCCCCAGGGCAAAGGTTGTAAGTTTATGCCCTGGGGCATATAAGGTTTTTATAGATAGCGTGGTCGTAGAAACTTCAAAAGAGGCTGATTCAATTGGAAATTGGGAGGTTAGGAGTAGAAAGGCCTTATTGAATCGTGACGGGAGTCCATATATGGGCATTTGGAATCCCAGGGAGAATGATTGCGTAATCGGTCAATGACCTCTTTTTCCAGGTCGATTTATTTGTTGTTGTTTTGGCCAAGTGCAACACGCTCGGGGCGAATGTCAATAATTCCCCTTAGAAACAACAAATTAATTCCCCTTTCTTGACAAATCAATCAACCATGACATCATCTGTCAGAAATTAAAAAACTTCACCCAGAAACAATTCACCTTGACATCACCTGTCAGATATTAATAAACTTTGCCCCGGAAACAATTCTGGTCGAACTCCAAAGATATTAATAAACTTCGCCCCGGAAACAATTCTCCAAGAAACTCCGGCGAATGTTTTGATCTTAGAGATGAAGAGTTTAACGCGGGAAAAGGTTTCTTAGTAATTTCAAATGTGACAGCGCAGGGATGCCAGAAACAAAAGGAACATGCAGAAATTACGTTTAGGGATTATTTGTGGCGAAATCGTTTTAGACATTTTATGGAATTATTTCGGCGAAACAGTTAGAGACATTTTAAAAGATGATTTTAGGAGATGTTTTAGAAGAGGTTTTGAGTGTGGTCGTTATAATACACAAGTTCCATTTGAACAGTGTCGTGAGGTCCCCTACCCCAACCCCAAAGGGCTCCGACCCCCCTACCCCAACCCCGAAGGAAGCCCCCGCCCCAAAAGGTTCCCGGCCTCCCAAAGGGTCCCCCGGGCCCCCCCCCAAAGGGCCCCCGGCGCCCCAAAGGCCCCTGAACCCTCATTTTTTAATATTTTTTTAAAGGCTGTATTATATCTTTTCAGAACAAGTTCCTTTCTTAATGTCATTCCTTAACCATTTTTTACAAGTTTAAGTACCAATTCTTTTCACCACAACTTTACTATAAGGCTTTTTTTTTCGAATACCCAACATCAAGCAATAGTTTTCAAAAGACATTTCAGAGCAACTTCTTTTCTTAATGTTCCCTTCTAAACCCATTTTCCAACTTGAAGTACCTGTCCTTTTCACCCACAACTTTACTTTACAGCTTTTTAGATACCTCAACACCAAGAAATACCTTTCAAAAGGCATTTCAGAGCAAGTTCCTTTCTTAATGTCCCTCCTAAACCCATTTTCCAAGTTGAAGTACCCATCTTTTTCACCCCCAACTATACTTTACAAGCTTTTTGGATACCTCAACACCAAGAAATACCTTTCAAAAGGCATTTCAGAGCAACTTCCTTTCTTAATGTCCCTTCTAAACCCATTTTTCAACTTGAAGCATCCATCCTTTTCACCCAGAACTATACTTTACAGCTTTTTCGGATACCTCAAAACCCAAGAAATACTTTTCAAAAGACATTTCATAGAGCAAGTTCCTTTGTCAATGTCCCTTCTAAACCCATTTTACAAGTTGAAGTACCCATCCTTTTCACCCACAACTACACTTTACAGCTTTTTGGATACCTCAACACCAAGAAATACTTTTCAAAAGCCATTTCAGAGCAAGTTCCTTTCTTAATGTCCCCTTCTAAACCCATTTTCCAACTTGAAGTACCCATCCTTTTCACCCACAACTTTACTTTACAGCTTTTTGGATACCTCAACACCAAGAAATACTTTTCAAAAGGCACTTCAGAGCAAGTTCCTTTCTTAATGTCACTCCTAAACCCATTTTACAAGTTGAAGTACCCAATCCTTTTCACCCACAACTTTACTTTACAGCTTTCTGGATACCTCAACATCAAGAAATACTTTTCAAAAGACATTTCAGAGCAAGTTCCTTTCTTAATGTCCCTTCTAAAAACCCATTTTCCAACTTGAAGTACCCATCCTTTTCACCCACAACTTTACTTTACACAGCTTCTTGGATACCTCAACACCAAGAAATACTTTTCAAAAGGCGTTTCAGAGCAAGTTCCTTTCTTAATGTCCCTCCTAAACCCATTTTCCAACTTGAAGTACCCATCCTTTTCACCCAGAACTTTACTATACAGCTTTTTGGATACCTCAACACCAAGAAATACTTTTCAAAAGACATTTCAGAGCAAGTTCTTTCTTAATGTCCCTCCTAAACCCATTTTACAAGTTAAAGCACCCATCCTTTTCACCCAGAACTTTACTTTACAGCTTCTTGGATACCTCAACACCAAGAAATACCTTTCAAAAGACATTTCAGAGCAAGTTCCTTTCTTAATGTCCCTTCTAAAACCCATTTTCCAACTTGAAGCACCATCCTTTTCACCCACAACTACACTTTTCACCTTTTTGGATACCTCACCACCAAGAAATACCTTTCAAAAGGCATTTCAGAGCAATTTCCTTTCTTAATGTCCCTTCTAAACCCATTTTCCAACTTGAAGCATCCATCCTTTTCACCCACCAAACTTTACTTTAAAGCTCTTTGGATACCTCAGCACCAAGCAATACTTTTCAAAGGCTTTTCAGAACAAGTTCTTTACGTAATGTCCTTCCTAAACCAATTTTACAAGTTGAAGCATCCATCCTTTTCACCCACAACTTTAAATTACAGCTTTTTGGATACCTCAACACCAAGAAATACTTTTCAAAAGGCATTTCAGAGCAAGTTCCTTTCTTAATGTCCCTTCTAAACCCATTTTACAACTTGAAGTACCCATCCACTTCACCCACAACTTTACTTTACAGCTTTTTGGTTACCTCAACACCAAGAAATACCTTTCAAAAGCATTTCAGAGCAATTTCCTTTCTTAATGTCCCTTCTAAACCCATTTTCCAACTTGAAGCATCCATCCTTTTCCCCACAACTTTACTTTACAGCTCTTTGGATACCTCAACACCAAGCAATACTTTTCAAAGGCTTTTCAGAACAAGTTCTTTATGTAATGTTCCTTCTCAACCAATTTTACCAAGTTGAAGCATAACCAATTTTACAAGTTCCTTTCTTTAAGCATCCATCCTTTTCACCCACACTTTAAATTTACAGCTTTTTGGATACCTCAACACCAAGAAATACTTTTCAAAAGGCATTTCAAAGCAAGTTCCTTTCTTAATGTCCCTTCTAAACCCTTTTTCCAGCTTGAAGTACCCATCCATTTCACCCAAAACTTTACTTTACAGATTTTTGAATGCCTCAACACCATGAAATACCTTTCAAAAGGCATTTCAGAACAAGTTACTTTCTTAATATCCTTCTTAAACCAATTTTTACAAACTCTAAATTTTTTTCTTAGGAATATTTCAGTAGTGTTTTGTTATGGTTTACCTTGTCACAGTTACATTCTCTTGATTTTTCAAAGTTCATTTTGGTTTTCTTTCGTTTGAAATGCAAGAGTTGGAATATTTCAGTAGTGTTTTGTCGTGGTTTACCTTGTCACAGTTACATTCTCTTGATTTTTCAAAGTTCATTTGAATTTCTTTCATTGAAATGTAAGAGTTGGAATATTTCAGTAGTGTTTTGTTGTGGTTTACCTTGTCACAGTTACATTCTCTTAATTTTTCAAAGTTGATTTTGAATTTGGTTTTCATTCGTTGAAATGCATGAGTTGGAATATTTCAGTAGTGTTTTGTTGTGGTTTACCTCGTCACAGTTACATTTTTCTTGATTTTTCAAAGTTCATTTTGGTTTTCTTTCGATGAAATGCAAGACTTGGAATATTTCAATAGTGTTTTTTGTCGTGGTTTACCTTGTCAAAGTTACATTCTCTTAATTTTTTCAAAGTCCATTTTGAATTAATTTCATTGAAATGCAAGAGTTGGAATATTTCAGTAGTGTTTTGTCGTGGTTTACCTTATCACAGTTACATTTTCTTGATTTTTCAAAGTTCATTTTGGTTTTCTTTCGTTGAAATGTAAGAGTTGGAATATTTCAGTAGTGTTTTGTTGTGGTTTACCTTGTCACACTTACATTCTCTTTATTTTTCAAAGTTCATTTTGGATTTCTTTCGATGAAATGCAAGAGTTGGAATATTTCGATAGTGTTTTGTTGTGGTTTACCTAATCATAGTTACATTCTCTTTAATTTTTCAAAGTTCATTTTGGATTTCTTTCGATGAAATGCAAAAGTTGGAATATTTCAATAGTGTTTTGTCGTGGTTTACCTAGTCACAGTTACATTCTCTTGATTTTTCAAAGTCCATTTTGAATTTCTTTCATTGAAATGCAAGAGTTGGAATATTTCAGTAGTGTTTTGTCGTGGTTTACCTTGTCACAGTTACATTCACTAGATGTTTTCAAAGTTCATTTTGGTTTTTTTTTCGTTGAAATGTAAGAGTTGGAATATTTCAGTAGTGTTTTGTTGTGGTTTACCTTGTCACACTTACATTCTCTTAATTTTTCAAAGTTCATTTTGGATTTCTTTTGATGAAATGCAAGAGTTGGAATATTTCAATAGTGTTTTGTCGTGGTTTACCTAGTCATAGTTACATTTTCTGAATTTTTCAAAGTTCATTTTGGATTTCATTCATTGAAATGCAAGAGTTGGAATATTTCAGTAGTGTTTTGTTGTGGTTTACCTTATCACAGTTACATTTTCTTGATTATCAAAGTTCATTTTGGATTTCTTTCGTTGAAATGCAAGAGTTGGAATATTTCAATAGTGTTTTGATGTGGTTTACCTTGTCACAGAGCTACATTCTCTTGATTTTTCAAAGTTCATTTTGGTTTTCTTTCGTTGAAATGCAAGAGTTGGAATGGTGTTTTGTTGTTTTACCTTGTCACACATACATTCTCTTAATTTTTCAAAGTTCATTTTGGATTTCTTTCGTTGAAATGCAAGAGTTGGAATATTTCAGTAGTGTTTTTTTGTCGTGGTTTACCTTGTCACAGTTACATTCTCTTGATTTTTCAAAGTTCATTTTGAATTTCTTTCATTGAAATGCAAGAGTTGGAATATTTCAGTAGTGTTTTGATGTGGTTTACCTTGTCACAGTTACATTCTCTTGATTTTTCAAAGTTCATTTTGATTTTCTTTCGTTGAAATGCAAGAGTTGGAATATTTCACTAGTGTTTTGTAGTGTTTTACCTTGTCACACTTACATTCTCTTAATTTTTCAAAGTTCATTTTGGAATTTCTTTCGTTGAAATGCAAGAGTTCGAATATTTCACTAGTGTTTTGTCATGGTTTACTTTGTCACAGTTACATTCTCTCAATTTTTCAAAGCTCATTTTGAATTTCTTTCAATGAAATGCAAGAGTTGGAATATTTCAGTAGTGTTTTGTCGTGGTTTACCTTGTCAAGTTACATTCTCTTAATTTTTCAAAGTTCATTTTGAATTTCTTTCGATTAAATGTGAGAGTTGGAATATTTCAATAGTGTTTTGTTGTGGTTTACCTTGTCACAGTTACATTCTCTTAATTTTTCAAAGTTCATTTTGAATTTTTTTCATTGAAATGCAAGAGTTGGAATATTTCAGTAGTGTATTGTCATGGTTTACCTTGTCACAGTTCATTCTCTTAATTTTTCAAAGTTCATTTTGAATTTCTTTCGTTGAAATACAAGAGTTGGAATATTTCAGTAGTGTTTTGTTGTGGTTTACCTCGTCACAGTTACATTTTCTTGATTTTTCAAAGTTCATTTTGACTTCTTTCGTTGAAATGCAAGAGTTGAAATATTTCAGTAGTGTTTTGTTGTGATTTACCTTGTCATAGTTACATTCTCTTAATTTTTCAAAGTTCATTTTGGATTTCTTTCGTTGAAATGCAAGAGTTGGAATATTTCAGTAGTGTTCTGTTGGGTTTTACCTTATCACAGTTACATTTTCTTGATTTTTCAAAGTTCATTTTGAATTTCTTTCGTTGAAATGCAAGAGTTGGAATATTTCAGTAGTGTTTTGTCATGGTTTACCTTGACACAGTTACATTTTCTTGATTTTTCAAAGTTCATTTGGATTTCTTTCCTTGAAATGCAAGAGTTGAGAATATTTCAGTAGTGTTTTGCTATGGTTTACCTTGTCACAGTTACATTCTCTTGATTTTTCAAAGTTCATAGTTGCAATATTTCAGTAGTGTTTTGTTGTCGTTTTACCTTGTCACAGTTACATTCTCTTGATTTTTCAAAGTTCATTTTGAATTTCTTTCGTTGAAATGCAAGAGTTGGAATATTTCAGTAGGGTTTTGTTGTGGACCTTGTCACAGTTACATTCTCTTGATTTTTCAAAGTTCTTTTTGGAATTTCTTTCGTTGAAATGCAAGAGTTGGAATATTTCAGTAGTGTTTTGTTGTAGTTTACCTGGTCACAGTTACATTCTTCTTGATTTTTCAAAGTTTATTTTGAATTTCTTTTGTTGAAATGTAAGAGTTGGATATTTCAATAGTGTTTTTTGTCATGGTTTACCTTGTCAATGTTACATTCTCTTGATTTTTCAAAGTTCATTTTGAATTTTTTCCGTTGAAATGCAAGAGTTGAATATTTCAGTAGTGTTCTGTCGTGGTTTACCTTGTCACAATTATACATTATCTTGATTTTTCAAAGTTCATTTTGAATTTCCCTCATTGAAATGCAAGAGTTGGAATACTTCAGTGGTGTTTTGTCGTGGTTTACCCTGTCACAGATACATTCTCTTGATTTTTCAAAGTTCATTGAAATTTCTTTCAATGAAATGCAAGAGTTGGAATATTTCAGTAGTGTTTTGCTATGGTTTACCTAGTCACTGTTACATTTCTCTTGATTTTTCAAAGTTCATTTCGGATTTCTTTCATTGAACTGCAAGAGTTGGAATATTTCAATAGTGTTTTACCTTGGTTTACTTTGTCACAGTTACATTCTCTTGATTTTTCAAGGATAATTTTGGTTTTCTTTCGTTGAAATGCAAGAGTTGGAATATGTCAGTAGTGTTTTGTTGTGCTTTACCTTGACACAGTTATATTTTCTTGATTTTTGTTAGGTTAGGTTAGGTTAGGCTAGATCAAATTATGTTAGGTTAAGTTAGGTTAGGTTAGGTTAACCTACGTACGCGCGCGTACATAGGCTAACCTAACCTAACTTAACCTAACCTAACCTAATTTGATCTAACCTAACCTAACCTAACAAAAATCAAGAAAATGTAACTGTGTCAAGGTAAAGCACAACAAAACACTACTGAAATATTCCAACTCTTGCAGTTTCAACGAAAGAAAACCAAAATTATCTTTGAAAAATCAAGCGAATGTAACTGTGACAAAGTAAACCACGGTAAAACACTATTGAAATATTCCAACTCTTGCATTTCAATGAAAGAAATCCGAAATGAACTTTGAACAATCAAGAGAATGTTAACAGTGACTAGGTAACCATTCCAACTCTTGCATTTCAACGAAAGAATTTGCAAAATGAACTTTGAAAAATCAAGAGAATGTAACTGTGACAAGGTAAACCACAACAAAACCCTACTGAAATATTCCAACTCTTGCATTTCAACGAAAGAAATTCAAAATGAACTTTGAAAAATCGAGAGAATGTAACTGTGACAAGGTAAACGACAACAAAACACTACTGAAATATTGCAACTATGAACTTTGAAAAATCAAGAGAATGTAACTGTGACAAGGTAAACCATAGCAAAACACTACTGAAATATTCCAACTCTTGCATTTCAAGGAAAGAAATCCAAATGAACTTCGAAAAATCAAGAAATGTAACTGTGTCAAGGTAAACCATGACAAAACACTACTGAAATATTCCAACTCTTGCATTTCACAGAAAGAAATTCAAAATGAACTTTGAAAAATCAAGAAAATGTAACTGTGATAAAGTAAACCCCAACAGAACACTACTGAAATATTCCAACTCTTGCATTTCAACGAAAGAAATCCAAAATGAACTTTGAAAAATTAAGAAAATGTAACTGTGACGAGGTAAACCACAACAAAACACTACTGAAATATTTCAACTCTTGTATTTCAACGAAAGAAATTCAAAATGAACTTTGAAAAATTAAGAGAATGTAATTGTGACAAGGTAAACCATGATAATACACTACTGAAATATTCCAACTCTTGCATTTCAATGAAAGAAATTCAAAATAAACTTTGAAAAATTAAGAAATGTAACTGTGACAAGGTAAACCACAACAAAACACTATTGAAATATTCCAACTCTCAAATTTCATCGAAAGAAATTCAAAATGAACTTTGAAAATTAAGAGAATGTAACTTTGACAAGGTAAACCACGACAAAAACCTACTGAAATATTCCAACTCTTGCATTTCATTGAAAGAAATTCAAAATGAGCTCTGAAAAATTAAGAGAATGTAACTGTGACAAGGTAAACCATGACAAAACACTAGTGAAATATTCCAACTCTTGCATTTCAACAAAAGAAATTCAAAATGAACTTTGAAAAATTAAGAGAATGTAAGTGTGACAAGGTAAACCACTACAAAACACTAGTGAAATATTCCAACTCTTGCATTTCAACGAAAGAAAACCAAAATGAACTTTGAAAAATCAAGAGAATGTAACTGTGACAAGGTAAACCACATCAAAACACTACTGAAATATTCCAACTCTTGCATTTCAATGAAAGAAATTCAAAATGAACTTTGAAAAATCAAGAGAATGTAACTGTGACAAGGTAACCCACGACAAAACACTACTGAAATATTCCAACTCTTGCATTTCAATGAAGAAATTCAAAATGAACTTTGAAAAATTAAGAGAATGTAACTGTGACAAGGTAAGCCATGACAAAACACTACTGAAATATTCCAACTCTTGCATTTCAACGAAAGAAATCCAAAATGAACTTTGAAAAATTAAGAGAATGTATGTGTGTGACAAGGTAAACCACACCAAAACACTACTGAAATATTCCAACTCTTGCATTTCAACGAAAGAAAACCAAAATGAACTTTGAAAAATCAAGAGAATGTATCTGTGACAAGGTAAACCACATCAAAACAATATTGAAATATTCCAACTCTTGCATTTCAACGAAAGAAATCCAAAATGAACTTTGAAAAATCAAGAGAATGTAACTGTGATAAGGTAAACCACAACAAAACACTACTGAAATATTCCAACTCTTGCATTTCAATGAATGAAATCCAAAATGAACTTTGAAAAATTCAGAAAATGTAACTATGACTAGGTAAACCACGACAAAACACTATTGAAATATTCCAACTCTTGCATTTCATCAAAAGAAATCCAAAATGAACTTTGAAAAATTAGAGAAATGTAAGTGTGACAAGGTAAACCGCAAACAAAACACTACTGAAATATTCCAACTCTTACATTTCAACGAAAAAAAACCAAAATGAACTTTGAAAAATCTAAAGAAATGTAACTGTGACAAGGTAAACCACGACAAAACACTACTGAAATATTCCAACTCTTGCATTTCAATGAAAGAAATTCAAAATGGACTTTGAAAAATCAAGAGAATGTAACTGTGACTAGGTAAACCACGACAAAACACTATTGAAATATTCCAACTTTTGCATTTCATCGAAAGGAATCCAAAATGAACTTTGAAAAATTAAGAGAATGTAACTATGATTAGGTAAACCACGACAAAACACTATGAAATATTCCAACTCTTGCATTTCATCGAAAGAAATCCAAAATAACTTTGAAAAATCAAGGAAATGTAACTGTGACGAGGTAAACCACAACAAAACACTACTGAAATATTCCAACTCATGCATTTCAACGAATGAAAAATCCAAAATGAACTTTGAAAAATTAAGAGAATGTAACTGTGACAAGGTAAACCATGACAAAAAACACTACTGAAATATTCCAACTCTTGCATTTCAACGAAAGAAATTCAAAATGAACTTTGAAAAATTAAGAGAATGTAACTGTGACAAGGTAAACCACAACAAAACACTACTGAAATATTCCAACTCTTACATTTCAATGAAAGAAATTCAAATGAACTTTGAAAAATCAAGAAAAATGTAACTGTGACAAGGTAAACCACGACAAAACAATACTGGAATATTCCAAGTCTTGCATTTCATCGAAAGAAATCCAAAATGAGCTTTGAAAAATTAAGAGAATGTAACTGTGACAAGGTAAACCATGACAAAAACACTACTGAAATATTCCAACTGTTGCATTTCAACGAAAGAAAACCAAAATGAACTTTGAAAAATCAAGAGAATGTAACTGTGACAAGGTAAACCATAAAAACACTACTGAAATATTCCTAAGAAAAAATTTAGAATTTGTAAAAAATGGTTTAAGAAGGATATTAAGAAAGGAACATGTTCTGAAATGCCTTTTCAAAGGTATTTCATGGTGTTGAGGCATTCAAAAAGCTGTAAAGTAAAGTTTTGGGTGAAATGACGATGGGTACTTCAAGTTGGAAAATGGGTTTAGAAGGGACATTAAGAAAGTAAATTGCTCTGAAATGCCTTTTGAAAGGTATTTCTTGGTGTTGAGGTAACCAAAAAGCTGTAACAGTAAAGTTGTGGGTGAAATGGATGGGTACTTCAAGTTGTAAAATGGGTTTAGAAGGGACATTAAGAAAGGAACTTGCTCTGAAATGCCTTTTGAAAAGTATTTCTTGTGTTGAGGTATCCAAAAAGCTGTAATTTAAAGTTGTGGGTGAAAAGGATGGATGCTTCAACTTGTGAAATTGGTTTAGGAAGGACATTACGTAAAGAACTTGTTCTGAAAAGCCTTTGAAAGTATGCTTGGTGTTGAGGTATCCAAAGAGCTGTAAAGTAAAGTTGTGGGTGAAAAGGATGGATGCTTCAAGTTGGAAAATGGTATAGAAGGGACATTAAGAAAGGAAATTGCTCTGAAAATGCCTTTGAAAGGTATTTCTTTGTGTTGAGGTAACCAAAAAGCTGTAAAGTAAAGTTGTGGGTGAAGTTGATGGGTACTTCAAGTTGAAAATGGGTTTTAAAGGGACATTAAGAAAGGAACTTGCTCTGAAATGCCTTTGAAAGGTATTTCTTGGTGTTGAGGTATCCAAAGAAGCTGTAAATTAAAGTTGTGGGTGAAAAGGATGGATGCTTCAAGTTGGAAAATGGGTTTAGAAGGGATATTAAGAAAGGAAATTGCTCTGAAATGCCTTTTGAAAGATATTTCTTGGTGGTGAGGTATCCAAAAGGTGAAAAGTGTAGTTGTGGCTGAAAAGGATAGTGCTTCAAGTTGGAAAATGGGTTTAGAAGGGACATTAAGAAAGGAACTTGCTCTGAAATGTCTTTGAAAGGTATTTCTTGGTGTTGAGATATCCAAATGAAGCTGTAAAGTAAAGTTCTGGGTGAGAAGGATGGGTGGTTTTAACTTGTAAAATGGGTTTAGGAGGGACACTAAGAAAAGAACTTGCTCTGAAATGTCTTTTGAAAAGTATTTCTTGGCGTTGAGGTATCCAAAAAGCTGTATAGTAAAGTTCTGGTGAAAAGGATGGGTGCTTTAACTTGTAAAATGGGTTTAGGATGGACATTATGAAAAGAACTTGCTCTGAAATGTCTTTTGAAAAGTATTTCTTGGTGTTGAGGTATCCAAAAAGCTGTAAAAAGTAAAGTTATGGGTGAAAAGGATGGGTACTTCAAGTTGGAAAATGGGTTTAGGAGGGACATTAAGAAAGGAACTTGCTCTGAAATGCCTTTTGAAAAGTATTTCTTGGTGTTGAGGTATCCAAGAAGCTGTAAAGTAAAGTTGTGGGTGAAAAGGGATGGGTACTTCAAGTTGGAAAATGGGTTTAGAGGGACATTAAGAAAGGAACTTGCTCTTAAATGTCTTTTGAAAAGTATTTCTTGATGTTGAGGTATCCAGAAAGCTGTAAAGTAAAGTTGTGGGTGAAAAGGATGGGTACTTCAACTTGTAAAATGGGTTTAGGAGTGACATTAAGAAAGGAACTTGCTCTGACGTGCCTTTTGAAAAGTATTTCTTGGTGTTGAGGTATCCAAAAAGCTGTAAAGTAAAGTTGTGGGTGAAAAGGATGGGTACTTCAAGTTTGAAAATGGGTTTAGAAGGGACATTAAGAAATGAACTTGCTCTGAAATGGTTTTTTGAAAGGTATTTCTTGGTGTTGAGGTATCCAAAAAGCTGTAAAGTATAGTTGTGGGTGAAAAGGATGGGTACTTCACTTGTAAAATGGGTTTAGAAGGGACATTAACAAAGGAACTTGCTTTGAAATGTCTTTTGAAAAGTATTTCTTGGTGTTGAGGTATCCAAAAAAGCTGTAAAGTATAGTTCTGGGTGAAAAGGATGGATGCTTCAAGTTGGAAAATGGGTTTTAGAAGGGACATTAAGAAAGGAAGCTGCTCTGAAATGCCTTTTGAAAGGTATTTTTTGGTGTTGAGGTATCCAAAAAGCTGTAAAGTATAGTTGTGGGTGAAAAAGATGGGTACTTCAACTTGGAAAATGGGTTTAGGAGGGACATTAAGAAAGGAACTTGCTCTGAAATGCCTTTTGAAAGGTATTTCTTGGTGTTGAGGTATCTAAAAAGCTGTAAAGTAAAGTTGTGGGTGAAAAGGACAGGTACTTCAAGTTGGAAAATGGGTTTAGAAGGGAACATTAAGAAAAGAAGTTGCTCTGAAATGTCTTTTGAAAACTATTGCTTGATGTTGGGGTATTCGAAAAGCCTCATAGTAAAGTTGTGGTGAAAGGATTGGTACTTCAACTTGTAAAAATGGTTAAGGAATGACATTAAGAAAGGAACTTGCTCTGAAATGTCTCGGTGTTGAGGTAACCAAAAAGCTGTAAAGTAAAGTTGTGGGTGAAGTTGATGGGTACTTCAAGTTGAAAATGGGTTTAGAAGGGACATTAAGAAAGGAACTTGCTCTGAAATGCCTTTGAAAAGTATTTCTTGGTGTCGAGGTATCCAAAGAGCTGTAATTTAAAGTTTTGGGTGAAAAGGATGAATGCTTCAAGTTGGAAAATGGGTTTAGAAGGGACATTAAGAAAGGAAATTGCTCTGAAATGCCTTTTGAAAGGTATTTCTTGGTGGTTGAGGTGTCCAAAAAAGGTGAAAAAGTGTAGTTGTGGGTGAAAAGGATGGTGCTTCAAGTTGGAAAATGGGTTTAGAAGGAACATTAAGAAAGGAACTTGCTCTGAAATGTCTTTTGAAAGGTATTTCTTGTGTTGAGGTATCCAAGAAGCTGTAAAGTAAAGTTCTGGGTGAAAAGGATGGGTGCTTTAACTTGTAAAATGGGTTTAGGAGGGACATTAAGAAAGAACTTGCTCTGAAATGTCTTTTGAAAAGTATTTCTTGGTGTTGAGGTATCCAAACGGCTGTATAGTAAAGTTCTGGCTGAAAAGGATGGGTGCTTTAACTTGTAAAATGGTTTAGGAGGGACATTATGAAAAGAACTTGCTCTGAAATGTCTTTTGAAAAGTATTTCTTGATGTTGAGAGGTATCCAAAAAGCTGTAAAGTAAAGTTGTGTGGGTGAAAAGGATGGGTACTTCAAGTTGGAAAATGGGTTTAGGAGGGACATTAAGAAAGGAACTTGCTCTGAAATGCCTTTTGAAAAGTATTTCTTGGTGTTGAGGTATCCAAGAAGCTGTAAAGTAAAGTTGTGGGTGAAAAGGATGGGTACTTCAAGTTGGAAAATGGGGTTTAAAAAAGTTGGGTACTTCAACTTGGAAAATGGGTTTAGGAGGGACATTAAGAAAGGAACTTGCTCTGAAATGCCTTTTGAAAGGTATTTCTTGGTGTTTGAGGTATCTAAAAAGCTGTAAAGTAAAGTTGTGGGTGAAAAGGACAGGTACTTCAAGTTGGAAAATGGGTTAGAAGGGAACATTAAGAAAAGAAGTTGCTCTGAAATGTCTTTTGAAAACTATTGCTTGATGTTGGGGTATTCGAAAAGCCTTATAGTAAAGTTGTGGTGAAAGGATTGGAACCTCAACTTGTAAAAATGGTTAAGGAATGACATTAAGAAAGGAACTTGTTCTGAAAAGATATAATATAGCCTTAAAAAAATATTAAAAAATGAGGGTTCAGGGGCCTTTGGGGCGTCGGGGGCCCTTTGGGGGGGGACCCTTTGGGAGCCCGGGGGAACCTTTGGGGGCCGGGAGCTTCCTTCGGGGTTGGGGTAGGGGGGTCGGAGCCCTTTGGGGTTGGGGTAGGGGACCTCACGACACTGTTCAAATGGAACTTGTGTATTATAACGACCACACTCAAAACCTCTTCTAAAACATCTTCTAAAATCATCTTTTAAAATGTCTCTAACTGTTTCACCGAAATAATTCCATAAAATGTCTAAAACGATTTCGCCCAAATAATCCCTAAACGTAATTTCTGCATGTTCCTTTTGTTTTTGGCATCCCTGCGCTGTCACATTTGAAATTACTAAGAAACCTTTTCCCGCGTTAAACTCTTCATCTCTAAGATCAAAACATTCGCCGGAGTTTCTTGGAGAATTGTTTCCGGGGCGAAGCTTATTAATATCTTTGGAGTTCGACCAGAATTGTTTCCGGGGCAAAGTTTATTAACATCTGACAGGTGATGTCAAGGTGAATTGTTTCTGGGTGAAGTTTTTTAATGTCTGACAGATGATGTCATGGTTGATTGATTTGTCAAGAAAGGGGAATTAATTTGTTTTTTTTTTTTTCTAAGGGGAATTATTGACATTCGCCCCGAGCGTGCACCTGGCCAAAACAACAACAAATAAATTGACCTTGGAAAAAGAGGTCATTGACCGATTACGCAATCATTCTCCCTGGGGATTCCATGCCCATATATGGACTCCCGTCACGATTCAATAAGGCCTTTCTACTGTTAGGTTAGGGAATTGCCCTTTTTAATAGTCGAAACTGATTGGAGTGCTAACCCCCCTCTCACGCCCACCATTTCCCAAAACACATTCAAAAAAATTTTGAGATAGCAATTTTATTCAACGTAGTTGAAAGTTCTGGAAATCGGGTGTTTGAGGATGACAGCCACCCACAGCCCTCAGGAATAAGGTTGTAAGTTAAGCCCTGGCTGCATATAATTTTTTTATTGAAATTGATGTCGTAAAATTTTCAAAAAGGCTCATTCGATTGGAAATTGAAAGGGCTATTGCCCTTTTTAATAGTCGAAAGTATTCAGAGGGAGAATCCCCCATGCCCATCATTTCCCTAAACATTTCCGATCAACATTTTGATATGGTCATTTTGTTCAACTTAATTGAAAGGTCTGGAAATTATGTCTTTGAGGATAATAATCCTCCCCCCACAGCCCTCAGGACAAGGGTCGTAAGTTATGCCCTTGGGGCATATAAGGTTTTTTATAGAAAGTTTTTTTCGTGGAAGCTTCAAAAAGGGCTCATTGTATTTGAAATTGAGAAGACTAGTGGCTTTTTTATTAGTAGAAAGTGATCAAAGGGCAAATAACCCCCCCCCCCCCACGCTCATAATTTCCCAAAACACTTCAATCAAAATTTTGAGATACCCATTTGGTTCAGCGTATCAGAACGGTCTGACAATTATGTCTTTGAGGATAACAAAGCCCCAGCCCGCAGGGTAAGGGTTGTAAGTTATGCCCTGGGGACATGTAATGTCTTTATAGAAACCATGGTCATATAAACTTCGGAGGGGGCTCATTGGATTGGTAATCAGACGCTCTAGTGTTCTTTTTAAGAGTCAAAGTGATTGGAGGATACACACACACTCACACACGTCGTATTGTCCCGAAATGCATCTAATAGAAATTTTGAGGTAAGTATTCTATTCAGAATGGTCTAAATATCATGTAACAAGGCCTTTGGGAATGAAAAAATCCCCAGAAATTAGGGTTAAGGGCTGTAAACTATGCCCAGGGGGTATTTAAGGTTCTTATGGAAGGGATGGTTGTTTAACTTTAGAAGAGGCTCGGTCTTTCTCCATGAAAAGACTATATCAATATAAACGAACAGAAATTAATTAAAAAAAATTTTCAACAAAATAAGTTTTTTATAAAAAAGTAAAGAACTCCATTAAACCAAAATGAACAAAAATAGAATCAAATAATCTACCAAGAATACAACTACCACAAATCAGTATCAGTGCATAAATGAAACCCGAAACAAACAGAAATTAAAATAAATAAGAGTCAAACTCAAAACAAGCAGAAATTAATATGAGTGGGGTTCTAAACCCCAGCTTTCTAAAAGCCAGAATATAATTTATACTTTACTGAAAAAAATTCCAATGAATTCACTGAAAAAAAATATGCATTGTCGGTTTAATATACATATGCTGATTTTTATTCATTAAAATCTTAATTGATTTCTTAAAAGTTAGAAAAGTGAAAACATTTAAAAGATTTTTTTCAATAAGCCTAGCCTAGTTTTCAGTTAGCCTAGTAGGTGTAGTTTTATCTAATTTGTATGAATCATATCAGAAAAAGAGATCATCCAAAATACAAGAAAACGGTCCCAAAGATCTGAGTTTTGGGTTTCAAAGATCTAGGATCAGTCCCTGCTTCTCAAAGCTGAAATTATTTTCAACTATCGAAGTTTTCCACAAGAAAAAAGGTGCAAACAACCACGTAAATTCTCGTAAAAAGGGGACAATGCACAATCTTACAACCATGTAAATTCATCCAAAAACTGCCAGTTATGTTAACACCTGTCTAAATCCAAGATGTTTATACTTGACCATGGAAAATTAATAACAGATTGAGAAACTACGGCGTCTCTAGTGAAAAATTTTGCTTCTAATAACTTTTGGTCCCCTCGTATTGGGATCTCTTCTAGATTCTTTTACTTTTAGAGTGTGTATTACCAACAGGTTTTAAAAGTAAGCGATTATTCCAGAAATTAGCTATTCCCATAATATATATTGGGGAACTTTATTTTTAAATTGGTCGTTATACAAACATGGAAATGTTTATTTTGGGTTTGGTTCTAGTTTTGTCGTTTGAAAAACCCTTGGCGTTTATTATAAGCAAACCCTAAATAAAAATAGGATGTTCCAACCTCTGCTCTTGCCAGGGATGCCAATTGAAGGGAGAGAACTCACTCCTAGAACTTAACAAGTACCTTCCCCTGTGTATCTTCGTTATAAAAAATACAAAAATACCCTTGTCCCCCCTAATTATCACTGAAAACACCTGGTGGGTTTTAAACTGGCAAATTTAACTATCAAAAGGTTTTAAAATTTAATCCCGTTTTGTAGGTTTCAAACTAATACTCCATTGCCCCGTTTTTATTCAATTTCTAATGGATAGATTGTCATCTTAATACTACTACTACTACTACTAACAACTCACCGCAGCACCAAGCCGCCTGAGGCCAACACAGCTACGCACGCTCCTCCTCCACCCCAATCTATTCAAAGCCTCCCTTTTTACCCCCGCCCACGAAGTTCCTATTTCCTTTAAATCTTTCTCTATGACGTCCTTCCACCCCAGACAGGGACGACCTGCTTTCCGTATAGCCCTAGATGGTTGGCCGAAAGGACAATCTTCGGCAATCTGTCATCCTTCATCCGCACAACCTGCCCTAGTCACCTCAACCTTTCTTTCATTATAGCCCTAGAGAGCGGTATTGAACCACATTTTTCGTATAGCCTATTGTTTGAAATACGGTCAGTCAGCCGGGTACCCAGAACAATCCTTAAGCAATTTCTCTGGAAAACATCTAGCAAATCTTCATCCCGCTTTTCGGAGCGTCCATGCTTCAGAGCCATATTTGACCACTGTCATCACTGTAGCTTCTAATATTCTAATCTTGGTTTGCAGACTTATCTTCCTATTCTTCCAGACTTTTTTTTAACTGTGAAAAAACACCCTGAGCCTTGGCTATTCTATATTTAAACATCTTCACTGCTCCCACCATCTTTACTAATAATACTATCAAGGTAAGTGAAGCTGCCCGCCTGATCAATCTTTTCATTACCCAACGTCACCTTTTTATCTTCACTTATTCCTACACTTAGTGACTTAGTCTTCCTAACATTAATTTTCAAACCAATTCTAGCACCCTGAACTTGCAAAACCTCTAAAATTTCATTCAATTTGCTCACACTTTCATCTAGGATGCTTAAATCATCAGCATAATCCAAGTCCAGGAGACTTTTTCCTCCCCATTTGATTCCGTGGTCTCCCATTGCCTTTCCTGTGCTCCTTAAAACAAAGTCCAACAAAATAATCTATACAAAGGGAGATAGAACACAACCCTGCTTAACTCCTGATTTAATACAAAACCAGCTGCTAACCTCATTTCCTACCTTAACCGCAGCAGTGTTATTCTCGTACATAGCACTAATCACTTTAATGTATTTGTCTGGTATACCATACAAGGATAAAACCTTTACTAAAGCTCTTCTATCAACAAAATCGAACGCTTGCTCATAATCTATAAAACTGAGGACCAAAGGTGTTTGAAAACTCAGGCACTTCTCAATTATTAGCCTAAAAGTGAAAATTTGGTCGACACATCCTCTACCTTTTCTAAAACCGCACTGCTCTTCTCTTAAAACTTTGTCTACAGCATCTTTCAGTCTAAAAAGTATCATATTACTAAGTAATTTCCGACCTGCAGAGACCAGACTAATGCCTCGATAATTACCACACTCACTTTTATCACCTTTCTTATAAAGTGGCTTAATTAAGGTTTTCCTAAAATCGTTAGGTACTTCCCCTTTTTTAAAAATCATATTCATAATCTTCAGTAACTTATTTCTAACCTTAGAGCCACCATATTTAAGAAACTCATTTACCACCCTATCAGCACCTGGAGCCTTATTATTCTTTAATCCTTTTAGTACTGTTGCTAATTCCTCCTCACAAAACAAATCTTCCTTCACATCTAAGGTATCACAAACTTTTTCATTTTCCTCTATATTTTTTCCTGCAACTCTATCTCGGTTAAGGAAATTCTCAAAATGTTCGGCCCATCTCTCTTTAGTTTTTTCCTTATCGCTAATTGTGACCCCATTCCTATCTTTAACTGGGCCAAGTCCGGATTGACTACTCCCTCTCAATTTGTTAACGTGCCAGTACAATATTTTACTATTTTGCCGTCTAGCTGCATCTTCAGATCCTCGGCAATTTTATCCATGGCCTCTACTTCACACCTCCCTAGTTCATATTTTAATGCTTTCTCCACTTTCTTTACATATCTTTTGTTTTCATACGATCTATCACTCAGATAATTCTTGTACAAGTCCTTTCTCCTTTCTATTAAACATAAAGCTTTTTCACTAATATTCTTAGCTGCAGTTCTAGCTTTCTTCCCTAATACGCCTTCAGCAACTTCACAAATTATTTTTCTAAAATCATTCCAACCATCTTCCACATTATCAATTTTAGACTCTGAAGTTTAGTATTCAACTGTTCCTGGAAAGTTTCTCTCAAATTCTCATCCTGGAGTCTACCAACATCATAACTTCCCTGGAGGTAGTTAGCCTTCCGATATTTCAGCTTTAAATTAACCCTTGACACTACTAGATGGTGATCTTTACTTTTAACATCAATAACAGCACTCCTATATACCCTAGTATCTTGTATTGATCCTGCCAGTCTTCGGTTTACTATAACATAATCAATAAGGTTTGCTGTCTTACCACCACGTGAATACCATGTTAACTTATGAGCCATTTTATGACCAAACACCGTATTGGTTATAACTAGATTGTTATACCTACAAAATTGCAAAAGTCTGTATCCATTACTGTTTTCTTTTCCTACACCAAATTTACCTAGGCTGGGATACCATCTATCCCTATTTCTACCAACTTGGGCTTTAAAATCTCCCAGTAATAACATCATATTTCTACCTGGGACCCTGTCTATTTGCTCCTGTAACTGTAAGAAAATTCATCTGAGTCACTAGTATCTCCGTCAGTCGGTTCTACAGGGGCGTATACTACTATAACTAATACCATGAACTTTCTAGTCATAAAATGAGCAATTAGTATTCTATTATTAATACCTTCCCAGCCTAAACAAGACTTAGCAGCTTCCTTTATTCATCATGAGCCCTACTCCATGTCTATGTACCCCATCCTTCCTTCCTTCCTTCCTGTCATCTTAATGGTTGTTACTTATTTGATTGCCTTAATTTATTTTATTTTATCTGAATTGATTCTATTTCCAATGCTTCCTTTGTTTATTAACACAATATGCAAAATAAATACAAAGTGATTGTTATTTTTTTTATTTATAAAAATAGGTCACGAAAACAATGATTAGATCTCCTTGCATGCGATGGTTACAAAACAAAATACACATTACTAATTATTTTGGATTTAAGTATTGACCTATGTCAGAGCGTCTAAGCCGATTCCCCTCCCAAAAAACAAAAAAGGTATATACACTTATGCTAATGATAGGCTTCCTTAGAATGAAAAAGGTATCTCTCTGAAGCTGCCCCTCTCCTGGCCCTAAAAAGTGAAAAATCAACAATTCAAGCAATAATTCAATTAGATGCAACTTGAATGATACACATACGCATACTGGTGAGCCAACGATTTATAAAACTTACTAAGGGGATTGGGAGGGAGAGGGTGCGGGAAAGGTTCTTGTAAACCTCCAGTTAAGGGCTCTGGAACCTAACTATCACAATAGTACCTGTTTTTTTGTACTTTGGAGCTTTTCCACTTATGAAGTGGCACCAAAAGTATGGTTGTCAGCGCTATATCGCACTTGCTAATGGTAGTGATAAAAAAAGCACGTTGATATGAGCAATAGCTTTCAAATGATCCATTAAACATCTCTTATAAGTTCAGCTAGCCCAATAGCCTCAGCTTTTCTACTTGAGACATGATACAAAAAGTGCCGTTTTTAGTGCCATTTGGAAATTTTAGATGGTGGAATTTATAGAAAGAACGTAGATATGAGCAATATCTTTTATATGAGCTATAAAAAAACTGTCTACGATGTTCTGGTAGCCTGCTAGCGCCACCAGTTGAGAAATAGCAGATAGTGTCATTTTAGTGACATGTGGCAATTCCAGATGGCGGAGTTTATAAACGGCACGTAGATATAAGAAATAGCTTTTGAATGAGCTATTAAGCATCTCTCTATGATGTTCTGGTGACCCGCTAGGCCGGAAAAAAAAAAAAAAAACAGAAAAAAGGGAGACAGATCAGTGCTACCGATGCAAAAAAGCGATTTTCCTTGTTGTTCAAGGAGAGGGACTGTAATTTCCCTGTATAAGGTTTTCGACAATTCTGATTCCAATGTTACACTTTATATTTTGATCTGACGCCATTTTGGAAGGGTTTCATGCTTTTTTTCGAAATCATCATAAATTTCTTTTTGCAATAAACTTTTACTTTTAAGAGTTAAGCATTAAAGTCAAGCATTCCGAATGAATTCAAAAATTTTCCATTTATGGTGTATGTCTCCTTTTCACTTTATAAAAAAGGAGACAATTCTCAGGTCCCAATGTTATAGCTCCATAAGATAATATTAAAGCCCACCAGAACACGGTCAACAAGGAGACATGTTCACTGCACATGTCTTTATCTTCGTGACGGTAAGAGATAGGACAATTCTAAATTCACCATATGATTCCTTGAGCTGAGTTTACCCACGACACATACATAGCTCATTTTGACCAAAATAGCATGTGTCGCACTATTAATTATCACAGCCGGAAATGGCCAGTGAACGTCGGCAGCCAAACTGTAAACCAATGCAACAAATGTGGACGAATGAGAGAAAAATATAACACTCTGAAAACCTTTTTGGAAAAAAAAACTTCTCAACTTCCGCGGTTTTTCTGAATCATTTTGATTATTATCATTATTATTAGTATTTTTTATCCTTCATCATTAATGCTAATTTTAAAAGTTGGCCCGACTCTATTGTATTGAATGTCTGACAAGTGGTCGACCTGTAGTATCTTTCTTTAAATGAGTAGACGTTTGTCTAAATTTCAGATGTTTACGTTAGAAATTTATATTTATGGACACTTAATTTAAGGGTTCCTTATGCCAGTGTCAATGTTTACTAGGTTTATTAGCACAGCATGCTTGATAAGTACGACGGAAATCATCATTATCTTAAAATTAGAAAAACTGAATAGTAAATGCTCAGGATTTTTATTTCTGAGGGGGCAGGCGGTGAATTTAAAAAGGACAAATTATTGAGAAAATATGGGAACTTGTGGGTAATTATTGTAAATATCTTGATATTTTGAGAAACGTGGATTTAGTCGATATTCATAAAAAAAACGAAAACAAATAACGTTTAATGAAAAGGATGAGTTTCACATCAAATGTGGGACAAGTCTAGAGTAACGTTTAACGGATAAATTAAACGTTTAACGTTGAACGGGGCAATTCAAGTTTAATGTATTAATTTTTAAAATGAAAAAATTAAATAATAAGCGTGATGAACATAATTTTAATATTGCGATAATTTTAATGAAAGAGATCATTTTAACGAAAGAGAACTTCATTCAATTTCAAGTTAATTGATTGAACTTGAAAAATGAAATAATGAATTTCTCGAAATGTTTACAACTAGGAACTAACTTGTCTACTCGATCACAAAAACCCTAAATGCAACTAAAATTAATTGTCACTTTGATTTATGTTACGTCGGACACGTACAAGTACGTTATTGTAAAACTGCTTTCAGCATGCTAAAAGTTTAATATTGACGTTTGTTTTCAAGCGGCGGCAATTTACTGGGAGGCTATTAGAAATTGACTGTCATCTTTGGGGTACTTATTTGGTTAACTAATTTTACAGTTTAAACAATGAGGTACATGAATTAGACGGTCAATTAACAATACCAGAGCCAAAATTTTAATTACTCTTTGTTAGCGCAGGTTTTCGTCCTTATTGATCTTACAGCAGAACAGCAAAAATTTGATCATCTTGTATAAGTCTCATCATCCGAAGGAGGAACAATTACGAAGGTCTCGGCACCCCTGTCTGATGTGATGTAGTAACGTAGGTGTGACTTTTTAATTGTCATGACTGCGTCCTATCATCAATTAATTAATTGCGTGTAAAAAATAATGCCTGCAATAAACAGTAGACTAGTAATATGCCTGTAATAAACTAGTAATAAAATAATGCCTGTAACAAACTAGTAATTCTCCCTCTTCCAAAGTAGAACGTTTTTAGAAGAGTTGGTCCCAACCCTGTTGGAAAGGTTTTATGTGGGCGCTCCTGAAGAAAATTACGACTTTACAAAACTTGTTAACGGCATACCTATCATTCCTCTAAAACTGGGGGTACAGATAATTCCCCTTGGTCCCTCCTCGAATCTCTGCTCTTGCGGTCGAAATATCGATGTGCCAAGAAAAAAAAAGTATGAATTAAAATGGAGTGGCCAATTGAAAGATTGTGGAATATAGGCTATGTAGTAAAATGTCTCCTACTCTGTTAAATTCGTTGAAAGTGCCCCCTCTTCTCTCCCGTTGTCAGAGAGGCTGATTTGAGTACCCATATAAAAATTGCAGGTTATATTCTGACCAGTTAACATGACATTTCTGTTATCTCTCTGAAATCAGGAGTGGACAATGCCCTTGGTCCTGCTCAGATCACTGTTTGTTTGATCAGAATTTTAATTTGCCAAGAAATTTCCGAAATAAAATTTCTTTTTTTTTAGCCTTTTCGCCATATCAGCTCATTCATAAATCTTCCAATATAAAAATGGGTATTACTGCTACTTCTTTAAGTAAATAGCTGGGAAAAGTTTTCTCAGGATTAAAATAATTGTAGACCAAAATGAAAAGATAAAGGAAAAGTATAGGGCATAAATTAGTCAGACGGGTATTTCTGGTGGCGGCAATTGGTCTTGGTCCGTTCACTGTAAATAATTTTGTCAGTATTTCTTTCAGTGTTTGTTTAAGCAATCATTAGGTTAATCACCTGGTGTCTGGCTGTGTAGATATGCTCATCTTACCAAATTAATAGGTTTTTTACAAACAGCCAAGTTCAAACCGGCAGTTTTTCTGGAGAAGTTTTGAATTGGCATCTAGCTTGCGAAAATAAATAACACCTGCCAATATTTCCTACTCTTGTAAATTTGACAATTTTATGTTATACCAGCCTCTTATGAGCTATTCAGAAGCCAAAACGATAGAATATATAGAAAAAACAAATTGGCGTTAAAAAAAATACTATGGTGTTGAACCTAAAACAATTATTCGATACGATCATTTCCCAGTATTTTCTAATCGGCCAAATATTTCCCATTTCATATGTATCTGCCCTAATATAAGCCATTCAGAGGCCAAAACATTTATGCCCATAAAACAGTAGGCAAAAGAATTAAAAAAGAAAGACATTGCACAAGAATAATTGACCTGATATTTCTAACTCGTGCAACGGCTTTCCATTACCTATATGAGCCGTTCGGAGGCCAATACTTTTTAGCCCATACCGCCAAAAGCCAAGAATTTCAAAAAGATTTATCCTGCCCAAAACCAAAGAGGGTATCTGAATCTTAAAAAAAAAAAAAAAAAAAAAGAAAATATATTGTGCTTCCAAGAGCCCTCTTTCGAAATCCTCATCACATTTGAAGATGAGTATCCATCTCAAAGGAGTTAGAGGGGGTGCCATCAAACTTACTAAGTTAAAATCGAATACCGTCGCTGTCACACCTAAAGACCGCAACTAAAAATTTCCAATTTCCGAGGTAATTGGCAAAAATCATTTGGCAAGCTGTTCCAAAAGGCAGGATCAAAAGGGCAATAAATGGAATGAATATATGCAGGGGTAAATCTCCAGTATTTTTATTGGGGGGGGGGGGCAAGAAGGGTCCCATATCCGGATAGTCAAGGGGCATGGGATATATAATAATTTTTCTATCCAAATTATTGGGGGACAACTTTCCCTCTTGCCCCCCCCCCCACCCCAGTACAAACGAAACCCCTGAATATGTGGTTGGAAAGACATTGCTCTTCGAATCCACCTTGCGAAAACAGTTTTGCAAACGACTTTGGGCAATTATTTCAGAGACATGAAAATGTGAGATACGCATTTATGCGGGACAGCGGAGGACATACACTTTACACAAAAATAGCAAAAAATTATAAGATTGGGGCGTGATCGATTAGTCATGTACGAAAATCATATCCGTGTCTTGTCTGCATTAAATTCTTCTTAGAATTGTCATCTAAGAAGAGGTGATGGATTGGATGTATTACTGATACCTCTAAAATTTGACTAATTTAGAATGCAACTAGAATCTAACCGCTAGGACGTCGGCTCCAACTTCAGTGAGTGAGGATGAGAGCTATACAAAAATATGAATGTTGGGAGGGGATGATAGGATCTCCCAAAACAAAAGCTTTGAAATAATATACCCTGATTCAAAAATATTTTATTTTAGCTTGTTTGAACAGAACAAACCCTAGTGTTCTCTAGAAAATGAGAAATCTTTGGAGCTTTACGACTATAGTGATGCGTAGTTTAGTTCTTTTCCAATTATTTTCAACAATCAATGTGTCTTGTTTCTACCGTAAAAAGTTGTTTTTCATTTAGACAAAAAAATACAATAGCTTTTTAACTAGCTGTCCGACTATAAATTTAGACTTTCTTCCTGCAAAACTGGAGACCATTGTTTGAATACAAAAGAGATTAATCAAAATCTATGTCGTAAGAATTCGACTACAGATACAGCAATCTGATATCCAAGGATAAAGAGCTTTTTGAACGTCTTGCAAATTAAAATATAAACAGATTCAAAATTAAGAGGATCAGCTCCGCTTGTAGAGTTTATCTTAATGTCAAGGCATATGAATGATAAATCCAATAGACGTGGTTGGTTATGGGCCATGCCCATTTTTTGTAACAGGCTTCATGGCTCAATCACAGGTGATGATATGCCGCTAGTCCTGGTAATTACCTCATTTTCAAAAACTGAGGTATTTGTTATACCTTCTCTTCAACACGTCAAGGGAAGGATTTTCTGGGATTACCTCTATTAGCCAGCTATTCCATGTCGGGTAAAATTTGTTTTCATATATTCTTGGCGGGGAGTACCCTGCTCAAGGTAGACCAGACGAGCTGTACTTCAGCGAGTTGATCGCAAGGGCTTTTCTCAGTCAGACACGAGCTTCGATAGCTCCTTTGATGGAGGGTCATATATGTACTTGTAGAAAACCGACATGGACGCCACCTCAAAGCGTTCCTGGATTATCTGTGGGGATTTAGCTATTGTGCTGCCAGAGGTTTCTGAACGAACTGCTCGATTTTGAATCCGTTGGAGTAGAGCAATATGGCTTTTTGGTGCGAAGAGAGGACATGTATATTCCATGAGAGGTCTCATGCACGAAATGAATAGGGGCAGAATAGAAGCATCAAGGAAGAGACTTTTGCATCTTAAGATAACTCCTAGATTCTTGGAGCAAGAGGATCTAATTTTACTGAGATGCTCAGTCCATGAGAGATCCGTAGAGAAGTTAACTCCGAGTAGGCGCACTGGTATCAACTCGTGTTATTGCCTTTCATTTGAAGACGAAATCAAGATGAGCCCTCATATTGCGCACCCTAGAAATTAGGAGTTCTTTCGTTTTCGATACGTTAAAACTGACAAGCCACTTATTTGCCACACATCTTCAATTCTCTCCATGTCATTTTGAAGCTCCTTGTGGGGATCCCTGGGATCTTCGTCTTTTGCTATTGATTTTTCGTTGTCATGTCATCAGCAAAGTGGTGAGGTTTCTTCACAAGGTTGTCCACTAGTCGTTTATGAACACCGAGAAAAAAGTTGGGCACAAGAATACTTCCTTGGGGTGCTCCTGATAAGACTGGGTGTTCTTTTGATATAAAACCTTCGAGGATAACTTGCAATGAACGTTGACGAAGAAAGTCAGCAAGCATTTCAAATAGTCGACGATCAGCTCCATAGGCTTTCAGGCTTTTGCGATGTCAAAGGAGAGTAGGCGAATATCGTACCTCTGAGAAAGGAGCTCAACCCACTCTTGATACTGCGCAATCAGAACCGTCTAATGTAAATCGTTTTCTGCGAAAACCATATTGCGTGTCTGCCAACAACATATGTGACTCTAGGTATTGGTAAGGTGTCTTATTAATGACTCTTTCATAAACTTTATCTACGCAGGACAGCAGACTTACTGGACGATTTGATCCCACATTAGTAAGGTCGGACTCTGCCTTTGAAACAGGGACCACATGAGTAAATTTCCAGGCTTTCGGGAATAATCCTGGTGCAAAACATTTTCTTTACAGAGAGCCAAGAGAACCAGCAAGTTAAGGGGCACATCTTTGAGGATGAGATTGGGAATCGTATCAGGTCCTGATGCTTTGGTGACATCCAGCTGGCTTAGTGTTTTTGAGCACCTCACTTGTAGTTACGTTAACGCTGGTGATTTTTTGGTCTGTTCGTGGCGGAAAGGGGGGAAGGAAGACTCCTGCATCATCAAGTTGAGAGATCTTTGAAAAGGCTTGTGCAAGAGCATCTGCCTTTTCCTGGCCTGACTGGATCGTCGTCCCCCTTCAATATGAAGCGAGGGAATTGATGTTCCTTTAGATGATGGTAGAGCTTCTTTGATGGCCCTCCACCACTGCTTTGCAGGGGCACCTTTAAGTTGTCTACAAACTTGTGTTTGTAATTGGCTCTAACTTGACATGCGGCTGTAACAGAATCGTTCCGACCGCTAATAAAGCAGCCCGGTCCTCGTCTGATTCAGTCAAACTTCATTTCTTGTGAGCCTTCTTTCTGGCCTGGGTTGCCTTTTTACAACCAGTGTATAACCAAGGCTCTTACCTCGAGATGAGACTTTTACTGTTTTTTTTTGATGGGACGAATTACTCAATGGCCTCTGTGGTCAATTTGCCATAAAGTGCCGCTGATTTATGTGGGGGTTCTTTTGAAAATTCACTCCACGGCTTTGCCGATAACAAGCTTCGCAGACCATCCCAATCTGTGCAGTGATACTGCCTGATAATCCGCTCGTGCTTTACAGGTGGGGGTATTTTTATTCCAACATCTTGTTGTTGTGGTCATGAATTTAAAAAGCCAACACTTTGTTGTCATCTATGTCACCCCCATGTTTTTCCACACCCAAAAATTTATATCTCCATCAATAAATCAAGACATTCTGGGTGCTATAGCTGACAACATTAACTTTAGCGCTGCTGTCAGAATAGAGCCCGAGGTCCTTATTAGATTAACTGTAAAGTAAAGCCCTATGGTTGAGAGTAAAGCCCCCTTTTTAATTATGGCTTTTTCAGGCAAAGTCAGCTAAGTTTGACACAGCTTGTCATAGACCGGATTTGACTTGTCCTCTAAAAGGCTTTTTAAAGTGCGCCTGACTCCTTTTTTAATCTTAAAAAGCACAAGCACCAATGGAGACTGTGGCTGCCAGAAGAAGTCGAAAACCACGGAGGACTTCGTTTGAATAAGTCGTATTGAAGACACAGCTTAATTCTATAGTTCGGTATTAATTACCCGGTCTTCAAATGTTGTCAAGTCGAACTTCCTGATTTTCTTATGAATTTCTCAGGCTGTGCCCTTAACTGTCTAAAACTCATGTTTCAATGGGTCCTCTAAGGGGACATAGTGAACGGTATGTCTGGTTCCCTGGCATTCTTTTTGACAAGGATCTCTATCTTGCATGCATAATATTAGTCTAATTAAAATGAAGATATAGAGGAGCCTAGGAATCCTTAGAAAGCTCAATACATATTTTTTTTTTCGGGATAGATTCTATAAATTCTGTGTTTCATTGTTCGATTCGGTTTATATGTTTATTAATGCCCTATTATATGGATGTCAAACTTTTCTTTCCTTTTGATATCACTGCCTAAGGTATCAAACAGTTCGTGGTGACGAAATGTAAGTAAGGAGGCAACCCAGCTCAATAGTAAACCGATACTCTAAAAAATTGAATTTTGATACCAATAGATACACCAAAAGAATCGGATTTTTATGCTGATTTCAAGATATGAGTTTCATCAAGTTAGTCCTAATTTGACTTATTTTCAAAAAAAGAGGAAAAGCCCCTAAAAAATCATAGAATCTTAATAAAGATCACACCGTCAGATTCAGTGTATCAGAGAACCCTACTGTAGAGGTAAGATTACGTTGTAGGGTCTTTTCATGAAGGAATTTTTCATGGGGAAGGAATTTTCCATGAAGGGGGAGCAGGGTTTCCCAGCATTGTTTGAAAATGATCAGAATTAATTAAAAAAACGTTTTTTCAACTGAAAATAAGGAGCAACATTAAAACTTAAAACGAACGGAAATTATTACGCATATGAGGGCTTTGCCTCCTCGTCAATACCTCGCTCTTTACGCTAAAGTTTTTTTTAATACTTAAAAAGATCTATTTATTCTAATAAGCTGCCTTTTTGTGATTCAGGGTCACTCTTAAAGAATCGGAACAAAATTCGAACTTTTTTGCGTAAAGAGCGAGGTATTGACGAGGGGGCGAACCTCTACAATATCTCAGTAATGACTAAGGGTATTAAGTCGTTAAATATTTTATATTTTTATAAAAGTTATAGTTACACATAGTAGTTATATGAGCGTTTTAGATATTATATTTTTGATTCAGTCGAATGAACTAAAAAATAATAATGAGTACAAGTTTTAGTCAAGATAGTGCAAAATCAGCAGCAAAATGTATATAAATACATATTTACAATAAAAGTACGAATATTTCATTTTTAAATCCGAAACACTTTATCAGCGGAATGAAAACGAAACAAAAAATAAAATTAGACTAAAGATTCGAATAAACTAAAAAAATATAAAAAGGCCAAAAAGAGCTTTAGAAAAAGAAAAAGACGAATCAACTCATATTTGATAAACTAAAATCGGAGATATTTCGATCCAATTTTCGTTTAAACAAAAATCTGATATGGTGATACAAAAACAAGAAGAATCTAGGCATAATATCAAATCGTTTTAGAAAACAACGCCTTTAGTTTATCAAATGTAAATGTCTTTCGATTTTACTTCTCTTTGTCTAGGACTTCTTTTTTCATCTTTTATGCTATTTTTCTACTAAACGCGAAGCATATAATCTACTTTTGCTTCTTTTTCTCGTTTTTTCTCCGCTTTCGGATGTGAAGCTAAAATTACCAGATCTTTATTAAATATATTTCTTTCGTAATTTTTCACCATCTTAATTGAAAGTTTTACCTGCTTTTAACCGCCACCTACCGTCTCAAGGAAAAACAAGAGACACAAGACAAGCATCAAGGAAAAAACATGTACTAGGGAAAACAAGCGGCAAGGGAAATGAAACAAGGGAACCATGACAAGTTTCAAGGAAAATAAACTGGCACAAGCCTGTTCAGACTAACGTAATATTATATATATATTCAAAATGACCTTGTCATTTGTTCCAGTGAACAATCATTGCAAATTGACTAGAAGTTCAGGTGTCCTGACAGTTCAATGGCTATATTGGAGTATTAGTTTCGACAAGAATTCTGTTTGTATTAATAAATTAATTAAGAGCTTTCCACCCACTCTAACGAAATTCAACTGGTATCTGGTGTCTGAGGAGAAAACGATTGTCTGACGACAAGTGCCAAGGGAACATAAGCGTCAGCGTAAAATAAGCATCGAAGGAAGTAAAAGCAAAGGACACACGACAACCGTCAAGGGAGAATATACTTGACAAGTTCGTTGAGGTTGATCTGTATATATTTTGCTTCGTTACAGAGGACCTTTCCAACTGCTACAAATTCAGGACAGGTTCATTGTTCATGACGACCCAAATCCTATGTTGAATCACCTTCATTGTGGCCATTAAACACCACATTCAATAAAAAAAAAAAAAGTTAAACGCCTTTCTATACAATTCCGTATCTCAAGAAATTCTACAGTCTCAAGGGCACTAAGAATCACTAGTCAAGATTCAGAAGAAACAAGTTTTAGGTGAAAACAGTTGTCGAAGGAAAGGAGAACAAGAAAACTTGACAAGCATCAGAAAAAACAAGTATCAGAAACTTGTTGACATTGTGCACAAGAGGAATGATATAGTCTGCCAACTAGCGTCCAAAGGGAAAACTAACACCATAAGAATATATCATGGGAAGACAAGTGCCAAAGAAAAGCCAAAATTGGTACGCTTGACAATCGTCAAGGGAAAAGAAGCTTCACAAGCTTTTTGGGGATTTATATCTGATTCCTTTTTTTTTATTTTGACACATGTGTTCTAGTGTATTGAAGAAGCCAGTGTCATCGAACATTACTGTTTTTGCATGTATAGGCTGAGCGTGAGTTAGCTTGCTTCAGAGAAAAGTTTTGGCCATTCGAACCAAGGGAAGGACAAAGATCATGATTATGTGTAATTTAATTTTATAAACGTTAGCATCTCAAGGGGAACCAAGGCAGTATTCCTAGGCTACACTTTTAAGTTACTACATCACAATCTGTAATGTTCAAACAGTTCGTGGAAACGAACTGTAAGTAAGGAGCGACCCGGCTCAATAGTAATCAAAACTATAAAAACGAAATTTTGATACCAATACATATTTCAAAATAATTGGAGGTTTATGCTGATTTCAAATATACAAGTTTCATTATGTTTAATCCTACCTATTAAAGGTTAGGAGCCTGAGAAAATTGGCCTGATTTTTGAAAAAAGGGGAACACCCCCTAAAAGTCATAGAATCTTAATGAAAATCACGATTCAATCAGATTCAGCATTTCAGAGAATCCTGTAGAGGTTTCAAGCGCCTGTCTGAAAAAATGAGGAATTTTGTATGTTTTTGCCAGAAGAAAGATCATGGATGCATGTTTATGTGTTATTTTTTTCGCCAGGGGGTGATCGTATCAACCCAGTGATCCTATAATAACTCGAGAGGGCTTATTCGAACGGAAATTAAAGGTTCTAGTGCCCTTTTTAAGTGACCAAAAAATCGGAGGGCAACTAGGCCCCCTCCCACGCTCCTTTTTTTCAAAATCCTCCGATAAAAATGTTGATAGCCATTTTGTTCAGCATAGTTGAAAGGCCGACTAACTATAACTTTTGGGATATCATGACCCTCCCACGGCCCCTGGGGAAAGGTCAATAGTTTACAAATTTTACCCATTGCTTACATACAGTATTTGTTATTTGGAAATATACATATTTTTTTTTTTTTGGGGGGGGAAATTTTCTGCTGGCGAGATTTTTTCACGTTGATAATTATCCATAGGGAGGGAGTTTCCAGGGGGTGAGTTTTTTGCAGAGGAAATTTTACACTGGGGGATTTTTCCCAGAATTCCTATACGAACTTCTTCATATTTTTTGCTTTTTCATTGCCGACTCAATTTTACGTGTGGAGATGTTAAGCGTAATTGTCTGGGGTAAATTTTTACATCAGGATTGAATTTTCTAGAGAATAAATCCTTGGTGAGGGGGGATTTTTCCATGGAAGAGTGGCCAGATTTCCTGAGATTATTGAAAAAAAGATCAGAAATAAATAAAAAAAACAAGTTTTTTTTTCAACTGAAAGTATGGAGCAGCACTAAAACTTAAAACGAAAAGAAATTATTACGTATATGAGGGGGGTTACTCTTCCAAATCACCCGCACTCTTTACGCTAAATTTAAATTATGTCCCATTCCTTAAGAACGACTCCTGAAACACTGTGTTCGTTTGATTAGAACAACAAAAAGCTTTTTTTAAAAGTACTCAATAACTTAAGCGTAAAAGAGCGAGGTGTTTTGGAGGAGTTACCACCCTCATATACGTAATAATTGTTGTTTGTTTTAAGTTTTAATGTTGTTCCTTACTTTCAGTTCAATTTTATTTTATTTTTTTTTATTGAATAACCTGATGAAGCTGCTGATGTTACTAGAAGTTGTGTAGACATTTAGTGTTACAATTTCGCACGGTTGCCTAAACCTAAAGAATTTATGGGTCTAGGTTTTTTAAATTATAACCTTTCTAACTGGATTTTGTACAATATTGGAATACGAACTATAAATAACAGCTGACAAGTCTCACATTCGACCCTTAGATATGGTCAAAAAGTGTATGAAAACAATATTTTCTTGTCCATTGGTAAAAGTATAAGAAAAAAAAACTAGACAAGACAGGTACTTTGTTTATGGTGCCCCCTTCGTTTATCCTTTTGTTTATCCCCTTTGTTTATCCGCCCCCTTAAACATACAAATGGGGGTATAAATCCAGAGGAAGAAAAAACCTACGACCGCCATTATTTACATTTTTCTAAGGTCTACAAAAGAAAAAGCAAAAATAGACACTAAGAAACTATTAAGAAATTATTAAATGCTGTACAAGGGAATAAGGTATGCTAGAAACAAATGAAAAATTCCAAGATAGAAATCGTGGCAAAGCTAATATAAGAAAAAGCAAAAAATAGGCACTAAGAAACTATTAAGAAATTACCAAATACTGGACAAGGTAATAAGGTATGCTAGAACAAATAAACAATTCCAAGATAGAAATCGTGTGCAAAGCTAATATACGAAAAGTAAAAATAGACCTAAGAACTATTAAGAAATTACCAAATACTGGACAAGGTAATAAGGTATGCCATAAAAAAATAAACAACTCCAAGATAAAAACCGTGGCAAAAGCCAATATAAGAAAAAACGCAAAAATAGACACTAAGAACTATTAGAAACTGCCAAATGCTGGACAAGCTAATAAGTTATGCTAGAAACAAATAAACAATTCCAAAATAAAAATCGTGGCAAAGCTAATATAAGAAAAAGTAAAAATAGACAATAAGAACTATTAAGAAATTACAAAATGCTGGACAAGGTAATAAGGTATACGACTAGAAGCAAATAAACAATTCACGATAAAATCGTGGCAAAGCTAATATATGGCTTCCGTGAGGTACTTTTCACAAAGCATTCATAGCACCTTTTCGTGTCTATTTAATATTTTTTCAAAATGCATTATGTAAAGTAACCACCAGCAAAATAACATAAAATGCTCAATTTACAGTGTCTGTAATCATGTATGTTGATTGAATTTGAAAATCAATCTAAGCATTTATGGTGATATTTTATGAACTTTTTATGCGTGGAATGAGGTTCACCCTCGTCAAAAAACTCTATTGGATTTTATAAGTGCCATAAAGGTTTTATAACTCAAAAATTAAGGATTGTGTCATTCATAATAACTAAAAACGTGAAAATTTCTCGTTAATGTGCAATGGTTAAATTTAAATACATGTTGGTTCTTATTTCGGTGATAGTGTGAAGTTTTAACGCAAAAAAACTGTCGGCAAATCTTTTCAGAAATAGAAAATTGATTCTTAGCATGAATGGTAAATTCATGAGGATGTCAAGAAGTGATTAAGATTGTCAAAATATATCAGAAAATTTATTGTGGCAACACCTACGATGTAATGTACATATTTATGTACATACATCGTATGTACCCTGATGTATGTACAGTATTATGTACATTAATACTGCTTGAAGTGACATTAGGTATACCCATACACTGAAAATGACATTCATTACTGAAAGGCATATTAGCTTTACCCTGCAATCCCGTAACTCAAGCGAGGGTGTCAAGGGTGCATGGTACCCCTCTATATATTGAAAATTCAAATTTTGCTTCAAAAGAGAAAAATTACCCGTAAATTTTGTAAAAATATTTGCAGGTCGAAGCATTCCGACCAAGATTAAACTTCTTTTAAAAGTGAGACCTGGCTATTCGGGTAGCAGAAGCAAATAAAACCGACAAATGATACTCCCCTTTGTTTGTATGATTATAAAAAAACTAGTGCTTCAATGAAAACTCAAACAATACAGTAGAAACAAAAAGCATTATATGATAATTTTTATGATGCAAAAATAAATTATTTTTCTAGCTTTTTTTTAAGTTGAAATTCTATAAGCATCACATGTTTGAGTCAGAGTGTGAAAACTAGTTCCCCTTAGCAGATATTAATTTTGACCTCGGCTAGAGTTAGAGTAGGTTAGAGAAGATTAGTGTAGATTAGAGCTTGCGAAAGCTGCTTTACCTTTTGAGATCGTTGGAAATTTTTTCTAAATTTAGTCTTGTTTAAGTTTATGAGACAACATATCCAAATCTGTCTCGTTTAAACGAGCAATAATTGTATGCACATGTCGAAATTCTTACTCGAAAACTGCACTTTAATTTTTTTAAAAATCGATAAACTATCTGCCGGTGTGTAAAAATGATCGAGATAGATCATAACTTTGGGAAAATTTGTTTCCCTTCACAGGTCCCTTAATATTTTTCATAAGTCGTTTATTGACTGAAACTAGAGACCCCCTTTAAATTGAAAACCTTTAGCATAAGTAGAAAGAGTTAATCATTTGATAGTATGATTAATAACTTTTTTTGTCAGTCTTAGATGAACCCTAGTGAGGTGAGGACGCTATGGTTCAAATAAAGATCCAAAAAAAGCTTTGAATGGAGCAACCTCCGATTTTAAATATGAACTTATTCTAAAAGTGACGATATTGCTCATTCCAATTGGATCTTTCTATGGTTTCGTTTAAAATCATGTTAGCAATACGGTAGCCGCGCGTTCATCCTTCAGAATCTGGAAAAAATATATAATGTGGAAAAATTTCACGGTTGTAAGGATTCTAGAAATACTAATATACGGAACGCATCAGGAATACTAATACTAAAAGGATTTCGGAAAGTGTATTTGTAAAAAAAAAAAATCGCTTTCCTACAGCTCGTGGTAACAAGCTGTAGTTAAGGAGTGATGCGGCCCTATAGTAGCCGAAAACTGTAAGAAATAGTCTTGATAACAATAGACACATCAAAAGAATCGAATATTGATGATTATTCAAAAAATATTAAATTCATCATGTTTAGTGTTACCCAACAAAAAGTTACGACCCAGGGAATATTCGCCCGATTTTTGAAAATGAGGGAAACACCCCACCAATAAACGAAGTGATCTTACTAAAAATCACACCAAAAGATGCATTATATCACAGAACCCCACTGTAGAGGTTCAAGCTCTCATATACAAAAATGTGTAATTTGGCATTTTTTGCCAGAAGAAGGATCACGGATACGTTTTCGTTTACTTTTTTTTTGTTTTCCCCAGGGTGACCATATCGAACCAGTGGATCCTAGAAGATTGAGAAATTTTTGGAGTTTTTTGGGTTTTGGAGTTTTGAGACTCTGGGAAGGTGGGCGCCTCCAAAAATTGCCCCCAAATTCCTTTCTTCATTTGATCTGAAATCGAGACTTCTAATACCCTTTTTAAGTGACCAAAACCACTAAAGGGCTGCTAGCCCTCTTCAACGCCCCCTTTTCCCCAAAAGTGCCCGATCAGAATTTTGAGATAAATATTTTCTTCAGAAATAGTCGGAACATCTAATAACTATATCTTTGAGGATGACTTGAGTAGAGGGCGTGTATCCAATTCTAAACTTACAAGACCATACGCCAATTTCTAGGCCAATCAGAGATGTTTATAAGCCTAACGAATACTAACGGGAGTGACGTTTGACCTGTACTTCCAGGAATTTTAGTATTGGATTTGCGTCATAGGCTCAAGAGGTCCTAGCAACCGCTCATAGCAACCACAACTAAGTATAAGGAAGGATTATTAAAACCTAGATTCGAGATGTTTCTAAGTGTAATCAAGGAGGCACAGTTGTGCCTCTATAAAGAGGCGACCCACCACAATGTTAAGCGATTTCAGGTCCTAGAGGTCGCAGAGAGACGGCGGTAATCGCATTTTGTAGCCCAAGCTCAAACTAAGAAACTTGCAAAATTTCATCCTCCTCCGACTTTATCTTCATGGGGTAAACTGGGCCGGAAGTTTGGACCCTCCCACCACAGCCCCCCTTTAACGTTGTCCGATTGGGCTGAAATTTAGAAGTTAAGCTTTTCCTAGGGCCCGGGAGCTTATCCTCGAAATTTCAGCTCAATCCGATCACTCCCTTCCCTGTTTTCAAAAAAACCAAATATAGCCACTTAAAATTCATTTTTTTTTTCTTAGCCACCCTACAGGCCACAGTTGGCAACGGATCCGGTTGAATGAGGACTCATTCGAAGCAGAATTCGACCTGTTAGGGCCTTTTGATATTTTCAGACCGAAAAAAATTATCCCCCGAATTTACATTTACGAAAACCTTGTTTTCCTATATTAGCCCATGTTAATTTTTCCGACCACAACCCCCCTTTAACGTTGTCTGATCGGGCTGAAATTTGGAGGATAATCTTTCCTAGGGCCCTGGAAGCTTATCCTCAAAATTTCAGCTCAATCTGATCACTCCTTCCCTGTTTCCAAAAACCAAATATCAAGTTTTTTGGGAATTTGCTTGCGTCAAAAATAGCTTCCATATACTAAAAAACAATTACTGTTGTGTCTGTATAGTCTAGCGGTTACACTCCAGACTTTCAGGCGGAAAACCCGGGTTCGATTCACCATCAGAGCAATTTTTTTAATACTGAATTCAAACTTTAAAAAGAAACCCAGTTCTTTTTAAATTATTTTGAAAAAAAATTACGTTTTCTAAAAGAGTTAAAGAGGCTGAGTTACAAGGAGCAATAATAAGTAATAAACTGTACAAAAACGTGCAGAAATTATTTGAAAAAAACTACGTTTTCTAAAGAGTTAAAGAGGCTGAGTTACAAGGTCGAACCTTAAAACGTACAGGGATTAGGAGGCCAGTTTGGGGGCTGCCGCCCCCCAAACCCCCCGCTTTCGCAGCCTTTAAATAAAAAAAAAGTTTTTTAAACTGAAAGTAAGGAGCGACATTAAATCTTAAAAACGAACAGAAATTATTCCGTATATGAAAGAGGCTGTGCCCTCCTCAACGCCTCGCTCTTTACGCTACAGTTTGACTTTCTCACAACTCTTTTTTAAACAATAAAAACTTTAGCGTAAAGAGCGAGGCGTTGAGGAGGACACAGCCTCTTTCATATACGGAATAATTTCTGTTCGTTTTAAGATTTAATGTCGCTCCTTACTTTCAGTTTAAAAACTTTTTTTTTATTTGAAGGCTGCGAAAGCGGGGGGTTTGGGGGGCGGCAGCCCCCCAACTGTGCCTCCTAATCCCTGTACGTTTTAAGGTTCGACCTTGTAACTCAGCCTCTTTAACTCTTTTCTTAGAAAACGTAGTTTTTTTCAAATAATAGATACAGAGGGGAATGATTATGGCTTCACCTAGGGAGAGAGAGATGAAGCCTTTAGATTCTAGTGCATAAGTGATATGTAACTTAAAAATCTTTGGAATGAGAGATAAATTCTGGAATTTACACAACTCTATTTAAATGTGTCAATGCATGTTGCCAGAACAAGGAACATTCAAAAATTACTTGACATTTCAGGGGATTATTTGGACAGGAAAAAGTTAGAACTTCTAGGTTGTGGTCGTTATTATGCACAGTAATAAAGGTTTAGAATTGCTTAAACAACTAAAGGTATATCTCGACAAACCATTGATTTTTGCCAGCCCACAAAGGATCCTGTTAAAATTACTTGAAATAGGATTATTTGGACAGGAAAAAGTTAGAACCTCTAGTTTGTGGTCGTTATAATGTACAGCACAAAAAGGTTTAGAATTGTTTACCAGCTAAAGGTATATTTGGACAACACTTTGATTTTTGCCAGTACACAAAGGATCCTGTAAAAATTACTTGACATTTCAGAGGATTACTTGGACAGGAAAAAGTTAGAACTTCCAGATTTTGGTCGTTATAATATACAGTAATAAAGGTTTAGAATTGCTTACAAACTAAAGGTATATCTGGACAACACTTTGATTTTTGCAAGTAACAAGGGATCCTGTAAAAATTACTTGGACATTTCAGAGGATTATTTGGACAGAAAAAGTTAGAACTTCTAGGTTGTGGTCGTTATAATGCACAGTAATGACAGGTTTAGAATTGCTTACCAACTAAAGGTATGTCTGGACAACACTTTGATTTTTGCCAGTACACAAAGGATCCTGTAAAATTACTTGACATCTCAGGGTATTATTTGGACAGGAAAAAGTTAGAACCTCTAGGTTGTGATCGTTATAATAAACAGTATAGAGGTTTAGAATGGCTTACCAACTAAAACTATATCTGGACAACACTTTGATTTTTGCCAGTACACAAAGGATCCTGTAAAAATTACTTCACATTTCAGGGGTTATTTGGACAGGAAAAAGTTTATAAACTTCTAAGTTGTGGTCGTTATAATACACAAGTTCCGATTTTCAATAGAGAGACTCCATTAGAGTTTTAAATGTGTAAGAAAAAAGTTATCAGAACATTTTTCAGACCTCATCTTTATGAGTCGGACGAGCGAACGAATTAAACGTTCAATTCTGACACTTTTTTTTGCTTAACATTATCAAATATGACAATTTAAATGTTATAATTTTAAAAGTTTCCCCTGACCTAAATGATTCCTGATTATGACTTCTTTGTTTACTAACCTTAGATACGTCCACTTCAGCTGTTTTGCAAACATCATCTGAGGCAGGTATGGTAGGTATAAGGCTATAAAAGTTCTAGGTTTCAGGAGATTTCTGTTAAAATGACTTCTTTTTTGAATATTCTCGTTTATTTGATTGCAACTGTTTGATAATAATAAAAATAAGGTACTATTTTCCTCCACTAGGTATAATTTCAGAGAGTTGTTAAGGAAAGTTTTGGTATAGCTGAATCCTATATTATTGAGACATCTTTAGCGACGAAATAGATTTTAGAGATACAGTTTGGCATACGTGAATCTTATGTTATTGAGATATCCTTAGCCAGGAAATTGAATATTTTAGAGAATTACAGTTCAGAGGTATGAGGCAGAATGTTGGGCAATAAGCTTGCTATTTTTCTCAACTAGGTATAGCTTCGGACAGTTGTTAGCCCCACTTTTTTTTTAATATTCCCATTTATTTGATTGAAACAGTTTAATAATAATAAAAAATAAGGGTACTCTTTTTCCTCCACTAGGTATAATTTCAGAGAGTTGTTAAGGAAGTTTGGCATAGATGAATCATATATTGTTGAGATTAGCGAGGAATATATATTTTAGAGAATACAGTTCAGAGGTGTGAGGCAGCATGTTGGGTATAAGGTTTATAAAATATTCTAGGTTTCAGGAGATTTCTGGTTAAATGACTTCTTTTTTTAATATTCCCATTTATTTGATTGAAACTGTTAATAATAATAAAAATAAGGATACTATCTTCGTCCACTAGGTATAATTTCAGAGAGTTGTTAGGGAAGTTTGGCATAGGTGAATCATACATTATTGAGATATCTCTAGCGAGAAAAATATATATTTTAGAGAATACAGTTCAGAGGTCTGAGGCAGCATGTTGGGCATAAGCTTGCTATTTTTCTCCACTAGGTATAGTTTCAGTTAGTTGTTAAGGATGTTTGGCATAGGTAAATCCTATATTATTGAGATATCTTTAGCGAGGAAATATATATTTTAGAGAATACAGCCCCAGAGTGATCTGAGGCAGTATGTTGGGCATATGGTTGACATTTTTTCTCCCCTAGGTATAATTTCAGAGAGGTTTTAAGGAAGTTTTGGCATAAGTTAAACCTATATTATTGAGATATCTTTAGAGAGGAAATATATATTTTAGAGAACACAGCTCAGAGGTATGAGGCAGCATGCTTGGCATAAGCTTGCAATTTTTCTTAACTAGGTATAGTTTCAGTGAGTAATTTTTCAAAGAAGTAACAATTTTTTTTCGTTTATGTTAACAATTTTTCTGTCAGAAGTAGCAAGTTTTTCCTTAACACTAACACATTTTCTCATCGGTGTAACAACTTTTTTCTTTAATACTAACAAACTTTTACTTAACACACTCAAATTTCTCTTAGAAGTAAAACAGGTATTTTCTTAACAGTTACAAATTTTTTCTAATAGCACCAACCTTTCCGTCAATGATAATAAATTTTTCTTAAAAGAACAATTTTTCGTCAATATTAACAAATTGTCCGTTAGAAGTAAACAAGTTTTCTGCCAATGATTCCAAATTTTTCTTAGAAGTATCACTTTTTTTTGTTTATAATAACAAGTTTTCTGACAGAAGTAGCAAGTTTTCTTAACACTAACAAATTTTCTCATCGGTGTAACAACTTTTTCTTTAATACTAACAAACTTTTACTTAAACACACTCAAATTTCTCTTAGAACTAATAGCACCAACCTTTCCGTCAATGATAATAATTTTTCTTAAAAAGTAACAATTTTTCGTCAATATTAACAAATTGTCCGTTAGAAGTAACAAGTTTTCTGCCAATGATTCCAAATTTTCTTAGAAGTATCACTTTTTTTTGTTATAATAACAAGTTTTCTGACAGAAGTAGCAAGATATTCTTAACACCAACAAATTTTCTCTTCGAAGTATCACCATTCCCCTTAATACTAACAAACTTTTACTCAACACACTCAAATTTCTCATAGAAGTAACAGGTATTTTCTTAACAGTAACACATTTCTTCGAATAGTACAAAGTTTCCCATCAAAGATAACAAATTTCTCAGAGAAGCAACAGTTTTTCGACAGTGATAACAAGTTATCTGTTAGAAGTGACAAGTTTTCTGTCAAAAGATCCAAATTTTTCCTAGAAGCAACAATTTTTTAGTTATGATAACAAGTTTTCTGTCAGAAGTAGCAAGTTTTCTTTATCACTAAAAAATTTTTCCTCTTGGAAGTAAGCAACTTATTCCTTAATACTAATAAAATTTATTTAAAACCCTCAAATTTTTCTTAGAAGTAACAGTTTTTTTCTTAGCAGTAACAAATTTCTTCTAATAGCACCAAGTTTTCCATCAATGATAATAAATTTCTCATGAAGTAACAATTTTTTGTCAGTGATAACAAATTATCTGCTAGGAGTAACAAGTTTTCTGTCAAAAGATACCAAATTGTCCTTAGAAGTAACAGGCATTTCGTTAAAGATAAAACGTTATATGTTGGACGTAACAAGTTTCTGTAAAAAATACCAAATTGTTCTTAAAAGTAACAGGTATTTCGGTAGTGATAACACGTTATCTGTTAGAAGTTGCAAGTCTTCTGTCAAAGATACCAAATTTTTCTTCGAAGTAACAATTTTGTCTATATGATGTGATACTACTAGCTGGCTCGTAGGGAATATATTAGAAACTGAGATAGGTTAACAGAACTTATATCAAGGTCTAAAAATACCCCAATACTAAGCAATACTTTTCAAAAGACACTATTTTAGAAAATACAGCCCAGAGATCTGAGGCAGTATGGTGGGTATAAGGTTATAAAAGTTCTAGGTTTCAGGAGATATCTGTTAAATGACTTCTTTTTCGAATATTGTCGTTCGTTTAATGGATTGAAACTGTTTGATAATAATAAAAATAAGGGTACTATTACCTCCACAAGGTATAATTTCAGAGAGTTGCTAAGGACGTTTGGCATAGGTGAATCCTATATTATTAAGATATCTTTAGCGAGGAAATATATATTTTAGAGAATACAGTTCAGAGGTTCTGAGGCAGCATGTTGGGCATAAGCTTGCTATTTTTCTCAACTAGGTATAATTTTGGAGAGTTGTTAGCCCTGCTTCGTTTTTGAATATTCCTATTTATTTGACTGAAACTGTTTAATAATGATAAAATAAGGGTACTATTTTCCTCCACTAGGTATAATTTCTGAGAGTTGTTAAGGAACTTTTGCATAGGTGAATCTTATATTATTGAGATATCTTTAGCGAGGAAACATATAGTTTAGAGAACACAGCCCAGAGATCTGAGGCAGTATGATGAGTATAAGGTTATAAAAGCTCTAGGTTTTCAGGAGATTTCTGTTAATTGACTTCTTTTTTGGATTAATTCCCATTTATTTGATTGGAACTGTTTAATAATAATAAAAATAAGGGCACTCTTTTCCTCCTTAGGTATAATTTAAGAGACTTGTTAAGGAAGTTTGGCATGGGTGAATCATATATTATTGAGATATCTTTAGCGAAGAAATATATATTTTGGAGAATACAGTTCAGAGTTCTGAGGTAGCATGTTGGAATAAGCTTGTTATTTTTCTCAACTAAGTATAGTTTCAGTGAGTTGTTAAGGAAGTTTGCATAGGTTAATCCTATTTCCTTAGATATCTTTAGCGAGGAAATATATATTTTAGAGAATACAGCCCAGGGATCTGAGGCAGTATGTTGAGCATAAGGTTGAAATTTTTCTCCACTATGTATATTTTCAGAGAGTTTGCTAAGGAAGTTTCGCATAGGTGAATTCTACATTATTGAGATGTCTTTTAGCGAGGAAATATATATTTTAGAGAATACAGCTCAGAGGTATGAGGCAGCAGGTTTGGCATACGCTTGCTATTTTTCTCAACTAGGTAGTTTCAGTGAGTAATTTTTCATAGAAGTAACATTTTTTTTTTTGTTTACGTTAACATGTTTTCTGTCAGAAGTAGTAAGTTTTCCATAACACTAACAAATTTTCTCATTGGTGTAACAACTTTTAATACTAACAAACTTTTACTTAACACATTCAAATTTCTCTTAGAAGTATTAGGTATTTTTTCATAACAGTAACAAATTTGTTCTAATAGCACCAACCTTTCTGGCAATGATAATAAACTTCATTTAAAAGCAACAATTTTTCGTTAATGTTAACAAATTATCCCTTAGAAGTAACAAGTTTTCTGTCAATGATTCCAAATTTTTCTTACAAGTAACAATGTTTTTGTTATGATAAAAAGTTTTCTGACAGAAGTAGCAAGATTTCCTTAACACTAACAAGTTTTCTCTTCGAAGTAGCAACATTTTCCCTTAATACTAAAAAAGTTTACTTAACACACTCAAATTTCTCATAGAAGTAACAGGTGTTTTCTTAATAGTAACAAATTTCTTATAATAGCACCAAGTTTCCCGTCAAAAATTTCTCATTGAATTAACAGTTTTTTTTTCGAAAGTGATAACAAGTTATCTGTTAGAAGTAACAAGTTTCCTGTCAAAGATACCAAATTTTTCCTAGAAGCAAAAATTTTTTACTTATGATAACAAGTTTTCTGTCAGAAGTAGCAAGTTAACTTTAACACTAACAAATTTTCTCTTCGAGGTAACAACTTATTCCTTAATACTAATAGACTTTTACTTAACACATTCAAATTTATCATAGAAGTAACCGTTTCTTTTCTTATCAGTAACAAATTTCTTTAAATAGCACCAAGTTTTCCATCAAAGATAATAAATTTCTCATAGAAGTAACAATTTTTTTGCCAGTGATAACAAATTTTCTGTTAGAAGTAACAAGTTTTCTGACATAAAAACAGGTATTTCGTTAGTGATAACAAGTTATCGGTTAGAAATAAAAAGTTTTTCTGTCAAAGATACGAAATTATTCTTAGAAGTAACAATTCTTTCATGATGGTGTGACACTGCTAGCAGTTTCTTAGAGAATATATTAGAAACCGAGATAGGTTAACAGAACTGAAATTAAATTCTGAGTTTGATGAAACTTAAATCAAACTAATCAATACTTTTCAAAAGACACTATTCTATCGTTTCTCTCATAAGGCTGTCACATCATCACTTAGAATGGAAATTATTTTATTAATTTTCGGGGCCCTCTGCGCTTTTCGGCCACCATCGAACTGACCGCCACAACGGCTGTCCCCTACCCACGCCACAGCGGTCCGTCCTACTAGCCCGGCCTTCGGTAGCAGCGGCGTGACTGCCTAAACGGTCCATCGCCAATCCGCCCACCGCAGCGGCGCCTTCACCGCCACAGTGGTCTGTCACCGAGTCACTTACCGCAGAGGCGCCGTGCCGCTGGGGTGGGTGGCTCGGCAAAGACCACAGCGGCAATCACGGCCACTTCGGCCAAAGGCCAGGTTAATAGGGCGAACCGCTGCGGCGGTCAACTGCGGACAGAAAACTTGTTAGTTCTAACAGATAACGTGTTATCATTAACGAAATACCTGTAACTTCTAAGAACAATTTGGTATCTTTGACATAAAACTTGTTACTTCTAACCAAAAATTTGGTATCACTGACAAAAAATTGTTACTTGTATGAGAAATTTATTATCTTTGATGGAAAACTTGGTGCTATTAAAAGAAATTTGTTACTGCTGAGAAAAAACCTTTATTTCTATGAGAAATTTGAGCGTGTTAAGTAAATGTTTTATTAGTATTAAGAAATAAGTTTTTACTTCGAAGAGAAAATTTGTAAGTGATAAAGAAAACTTGCTACTTCTGACAGAAAACTTGTTATCATAACTAAAAAATTGTTGCTTCAAGGATAAATTTGGTATCTTTGACAGGAAACTTGTTACTTCTAACAGATAACTTGTTATCACTGTCAAAAAAATGTTACTTCTATGATAAATTTGTTATCTTTGACGGAAAACTTGATGCTATTAGAATAAATTTGTTACTGTTAAGAAAATACCTGTTACTTCTATAAGAAAATTTGAGTGTGTTAAGTAAAAGTTTGTTAGTATGAAGGGAAAATGTTTGATACTTTTGAGAGAAAATTTGCTAGTTTTTTTCAGGAAATCTTGCTACTTCTGTCAGAAACATATTATCATCACAAAAAAGCTGTTACTTCTAAGAAAAATTTGGAATCATTGAGAGAAAAACTTGTTACTTCTAACGGATAATTTTGTTAACATTGACGAAAAATTGTTACTTTTAAGAGAAATTTATTATCATTAACGGAAAGGTTGGTGCTATTAGAAAAAATTTGTTTACTGTTAAGAAAATACCTATTACTTCTAAGAGAAATTTGAGTGTGTTAAGTAAAGTTTGTTAGTTTTAAAGAAAAAGTTGTTGATCCGATGAGAAAATTCGTTAGTGTTAAGGAAAACTTGCTACCTCTGACAGAAAAATTTTTAACATAAACGAAAAAAATTGTTACTCCTATGAAAAATTACTCAATGAAACTATACCTAGTTGAGAAAAATAGCAAGCTTATGCCCAACATGCTGTCTCATGCCTCTGAGCTGTATTCTCTAACATATATATTTCCTTGCTAAAGATATTCCAATAATATAGGATTCACCTATCTTAAACTTCCTTAACAACTCTCTGAAATTATACCTAGTGGGGAAAATTGTCAACCTTATGCTCACCATGCTGCCTCAGATCTCTGGGCTGTAGTCTCTAAAATTATATTTCCTCGCTAAAGATATCTCAATAATATAGGATTCACCTATGCCTAAATTCCTTAACAACTCACTGAAAACTATACCTAGTTGAGAAAAAATATCAAGCTTACGCCCAACATGCTGCCTCAGACCTCTGAACTGTATTCCCTAAAACATATATTTCCTCGCTAAAGATATCTCAATAATATATGAGTCAACTATGCCAACTTCTTTAACAACTCTCTGAAACTATACCTAATGGAGGAAAATAGTACCCTCTGTTAGTTCTAAGAACAATTTGGTATCTTTGACAAAAAACTTGTTACTTCTAACAGATAATTTGTTATTACTGACAAAGAATTGTTACTTATATGAGAAATTTATTATCATTGATGGAAAACTTGGTGCTATTAGAAGAAATTTGTTACTGCTAAGAAAAAAACTGTTACTTCTAAGAGAAATTTGAGTGTGTTAAGTAAAACTTTATTAGTATTAAGGAATAAGTTGTTGCTTTGAAGAGAAAATTTGTTAGTGATAAAAAAAACTTGCTACTTCTGACAGAAAACTTGTTTATCATAACTAAAAATTGTTGCTTCTAGGAAAAAATTTGGCATATTTGACAGAAAACTTGTTACTTCTAACAGACAACTTGTTATCACTGTCGAAAAATTGTTACTTCTATGAAAAATTTGTTATCTTTGATGGGAAATTTGGTGCTATTAGAAGAAATTTGTTACTGTTCAAGTAATACCTGTTACTTTTATGTGAAATTTGAGTGTGTTACGTAATAGTTTGTTAGTATTAAGGGGAAATGTTGATACTTCGAATAGAAAATTTGTTATAGTTAAGGAAATCTTGCTACTTCTGTCAGAAAACTTGTTATCATACCAAAAAAATTATTACTCCTAAGAAAAATTTGGAATCATATACAGAAAAAACTTGTTACTTCTAACGGAGAATTTGTTAACATTGACTAAAAATTGTTACTTGTAAGAGAAATTTCTTATCATTGACGGAAAGGTTGGTGCTATTAGAAAAAATCTGTTACTGTTAAGAAAATACCTATTACTACTAAGTCAAATTTGAGTGTGTTAAGTAAAAGTTTGTTAGTATTAAAGAAAAAACAATTGTTACTTCTATGAGAAATTTATTATATTTGATGGAAAACTTGGTGCTACTAGAAGAAATTTGTTACTGCTAAGAAAAAAAAACTGTTACTTCTATGAGAAAATTTGAGTGTGTTAAGTAAATGTTTATTAATATTAAGGAATAAGTTTTTACTTCGAAGAGAAAATTTGTTAGTGATAAAGAAAACTTGCTACTTCTGACAGAAAACTTGTTATCATAACTATAAAATTGTTGCTTCTAGGAAAAATTTGGTATCTTTTGACAGAAAACTTGTTACTTCTAACATATAGCATGTTATCACTGTTGAAAAATTGTTCCTTCTATGATAAATATGCTATCTTTGACGGAAAACTTGATGCTATTAGAAGAAATTTGTTACTGTTAAGAAAATACCTGTTACTTCTATAAGAAATTTGAGTGTGTTAAGTAAAAATTTTGTTAGTATTAAGGGAAAATGTTGATACTTTGAAGAGAAAATTTGCTAGTTTTAAGGAAATCTTGCTACTTCTGTCAGAAAACTTATTATTATAACAAAAAACTGTTACTTCTAAGAAAAATTTGGAATCATTGAAAGAAACTTGTTACTTCTAACGGATTATTTGTTAACATTGACAAAAAATTCTTACTTATAAGAGAAATCTATTATCATTGACGGAAATTTTGGTGCTACTAGAAAATTCTTTACTGTTAAGAAAATACATATTTACTTCTAAGAGAAATTTGAGTGTGTTAAGTAAAAGTTTGTTACTTCGATAAGAAAATTGTTAGTGTTAAGGAAAAAACTTGCTACTTCTGACAGAAAACTTGTTAACATAAACAAAAAAAATTGTTACTTCTATGAAAAATTACTCACTGAAACTATACCTAGTTGAGTAAAATGTCAACCTTATGCCCAACATACTGCCTCAGAGCACTGGGCTGTATTTTCTAAAATATATATTTCCTCACTAAAGATATCTCAATAATAAAGGATTCACATATGCCAAACTTCCTTAACATCCCACTGAAACTATACCTAGTTGAGAAAAATAGCAAGCTTATGCCCGAAATGCTGCCTCAGACCTCTGAACTGTATTCTCTAAAAATATATATTTCCTCGCTAAAGATATCTTAATAATATATGATTCATCTATGCCAAACTTCCTTGACAACTCTTTAAAATTATACCTTATGGAGTCAAATAGTATCCTTATTTTTATTATTATTAAACAGTTTCAATCAAATAAATGGTAATATTCAAAAAAGAAGTCATTTAAAAGAAATCTCCTGAAACTAGAACTTTTATAACCTTATAACCAACATGCTGCCTCAAACCTCTGAACTATATTCTCTAAAATATATTTCCTTGCTAAAGATATCTCAGTAATATATGATTCACCTATGCCAAACTTCCTTGACAACTCTTTAAAATTATACCTTATGGAGTCAAATAATATCCTTATTTTTTTATTATTATTAAAACAGTTTCAATCAAATAAATGGTAATATTCAAAAAAGAAGTCATTTAAAAGAAATCTCCTGAAACTAGAACTTTTATAACCTTATAACCAACATGCTGCCTCAAACCTCTAAACTATATTCTCTAAAATATATATTTCCTCGCTAAAGATATCTCAATAATATATGATTCACCTATGCCAAACTTGCTTAACAACTCTCTGAAATTATACCTAGTGGAGGAAAATATTACCCTTATTTTTATTATTATTAAACAGTTTCAATCAAATAAATGGGAATATTCAAAAAAGAAGCGGGCTAACAACTCTCCGAAACTAAACCTAGTTGAGAAAAATAGCAGCTTATGCCCAACATGCTGCCGCAGACCTCTGAACTTTATTCTCTAAAATATACAATTCCTCACTAAAGATATCTCTCTAATATAGGATTCACCCATGCCAAATTTCCTTAACAACTCTCTGAAATTACACCTAGTGGAGGAAAATAGTACACTTATTCTTATTATTATTAAACAGTATCAATCAAATAAACAAGAATCGGAGGCAACGCTGTAGCGTTGCCTATAGTAAAGGCCATACGGCTCCAATGTTTTATATTTATTTATTTATTATTTTTTTTCCCAGAGGCACTTCATAAAGAAGGGGTCTCTTATAATATTTTTGAACATGCTGACCAAAATGGCTATCTCAAAATTTTGATCAGGTGACTTTGGGAAAACAATGAGCGTGGGAGGGGGCCTAGTTGCCCTCCATTTTTTTGGTCACTTAAAAAAACAAGGGCACTACAACTTTTACTTTCCATTCCAATGATCCCTCCCACGATATTCTAAGACCACTGGGTCGATACGATCACCCCTGGGAAAAAAAGTAAAAAATAAACACGCACCCGTGATCTTTCTTCTGGCAAAAAATGCAAAATTCCACATTTTTGTAGATAGGAGCTTGAAACCTCTACAGTAGGGTTCTCTGATACGCGGAATATGATGGTGTGTGATTTCCATAAGGTTCTATAACTTTTAGGGGGTCTTTCCCCCTTTTTCGAAAATCAGCCAAATTTTCTCAGGCGCGTAACCTTTGATGGGTAGAATTAAACTTGATGAAACTTATATATTTGAAACCAGCATTAAAATCCAATTCTTTTGATGTATCTATTTGTATCAAAATACCGTTTTCTAGAGTTTCGGTTACCATTGAGCCGGGTCCTAATAACCAATACTACATGTTAACATTGGGTAAAGTTCATAACTTTCAGCCCTCCTCCTGGGGGCTTTGAGGGATTAAGTCATCCAAAAATACATAGTTATAATATTTTCGACCATGCTGAACAAAATGGCTATCTCAAAATTTTGATCGGGTGACTTTGGGGAAAAAATGAGCGTGGGAGGGGGCCTAGTTGCCCTCCTTTTTTGGTCACTTAAAAAGGGCGCTAGAACTTTCAATTTCCGTTCCAATGAGCCCTCCCACGATATTATAGGACCACTGGGTCGATACGATCACCCCTGGGAAAAAAAGACAAAAAAAAAATAAACACGCATCCGTGATCTTTCTTCTGGCAAAAAATGGAAAATTCCACATTTTTGTAGATAGGAGCTTAAAACTCTACAGTAGGGTTCTCTGATGCGCTGAATATGATGGTGTGTTTTTTATTAAGGTTCTATAAACTTTTAGGGGGTCTTTCCCCCGTTTTTTTTCGAAAATCAACCAAATTTTTCTCAGGCGCGTAACTTTTGATAGGTAAAATTAAACTTGATGAAACCTATATATTTGAAATCAGAATTAAAATATGATTCTTTTGATGTATCTATTGGTGTCAAAATTCCGTTTTTTTAGAGTTTCGGTTACCATTGAGCCGGGTCGCTCCTTACTTACGGTTCGTTACCACGAACTGTTTGATTTATTTATTATTTTTTTTCCCAGAGGCACTTCATACAGAAGGGTTTGTCGTAGAAACTTCAAAGAGGGTTCATTCGATTGGAAATCGAGAGTTCTAGTGCCCTTTTTAATAGTCGAAAATGATTGGATGGCAAATAGCCCCCCCCCACGCCCATCATTCCCCCAAACAAACATCCAATCAAAATTCTGAGATAGCTCAAAATCCAATCAAAATTCAATCAAAATTCATCCAATCAAAATTCTGAGGAGGGTACTCCCCCAAAACCCCAGGGCAAGAGTTTTAATTATGCCCTGGGGGCATATAAGGTTTTTATAGAAGGCGTTGTCGTAAAACTAAAAACTTCAAAAACAGGCTCATTCGATTGGAAATTCAAAGGGCCAGTGCCCTTTTTTTAATAGTCGAAAGTGATTGAAGGGCAACTAGCCCCCCCCCCCCACGCCCATCATTTACCCAAACACATCCAATCAAAATTTTGAGATAGCCATTTTGTTTAGCGTAGTTGATTTCCACATAGAAAATATGTTTTTTGAGGAGGACACTCCCCCACAACCCTCAGGGCAAGAGTTTTAAGTTATGCCCTGGGGGATTATAAGGTTTTTTATACAGAAGGCGCTGTCGTAGAAACTTCAAAAAAGTCCCATTCGATTGGAAATTCAAAGGGATAGTGCTCTTGTTAATAGTCCAAAGTGATTGGAGGGCAACTAGCCCCCCCCCACGCTCATCATTCCCCCAAGCACATCCATCAAAATTTTGAGACAGCCATTTGTTCAGCGCAGTTGACATCCAGATAAAAAAAAAAAAAATATGTTTTGAGGAGGACAATGCCCACAACCCTCAGGGCGAGGGTTTTAAGTTTTTGCCTTGGGGGCATATAAGGTTTTTATAGAAGACATTGTCGTAGAAACTTCAAAAAAGGCTCATTCGATTGGAAATTCAAAGGGCTAGTGCCTTTTTTAATAGTCGAAAGTGATTGGAGAGCAACTAGCCCCCCCCCCACGCCCATCATTCCCCAAAACACATCCAATCCAAATTTTGAGATAGCCATTTTGTTCAGCGTAGTTGAATTTCAGATAGAAAATATGTTTTTGAGGAGGCCACTCCCCCACAACCCTCAAGGCAAGGGTTTCATCCCTAATTTACCTCAAGAAAAACTCGAAGCTTTAGTCAATGCCTTAACATCAGCCATTACTGAAAGTAGCAACATTTTAGAGTTATGGAGTTTGGTGAGAGATAGGATTTTTCATTAGATCAAAGAAAAACAGTTCCTTGGGCTTGGAACAATGGTAGGATTCATCTCTCTCTCTCTTTTGATCAAGTTATAGGTTTATGTCTGGTTTATGTCTAGTTATAGGTTTTTTATGGTTTTTATAGTTTATGGTTTATGGTTAGGCTTTTAAGGTTTATGTCTGTGGTTTCTATGCCAATATGGGGAATTACAAAGGATTTGGTGACTTTTAAGTTCATTCCTAATTTAAAACTCTTAGCTCCTAGAAAAAACTCTAAGCTTTAGTCAATTTGGTCAAAGTCCAGCTCTTAAGAGTCAAAAGTGATCGAAGGGCAAATAACCCCCCACCCCTTCCTTTGAACTAATTCTGTTTATACCTGAAGGCCCAATGAGAGTTAGAATGTTTCGGTATTAACACACACCTATTAGGCATCTGCTCTCCTCCCTAACAAGGAAAGAAATAGAGAGTGTAAGGCAGTGGCGGATCCAGGGGAGAGGCGAGGGGGGGCGCCCCCTAACTTAGTCTAAAGTAATGCAATTTTACTTAATTAACGCAAGATTGCGTTTATTAAGCTTCCTTCTGACGTAAGTTTATCCTGTTATTAGATATCTTCTTTTTAGGTTTGCTGACTGGAATGCCCAACATGTGCCTTCGGATTTTACATTTATATACTATTCTACCGAAAAATAAAAATGAAAAAATACTGAAATGATTAAAAAAAGAATACGGTGATATTGAAAAGAAATTAATGTTATGTTTTTATTACAGAATTTACATTCAGAATCAATTGATGTAGATGTAGAGTTAGAATGTTTTGGTATTAACAACAAACACCTAGTAGGCATCTGCCCTCCTCCCTAACAAAAGAATCAAAAAGAACAAAAAAAATCATATATAGCCTATGACCTATACAGTGTGTCTTAACCTTTTGATTTCGCAGAGTTCACATATATAAAAAAACCAATAAATCGGATCCAAACTAGATATAACATAAGATTTTGTCATTGAAACGCTCTTTATTTCGTATATTTTAAAACGAAATTCTTGAATAAATACCAAAAATTACTGTATTGTTTTTTTACATTCAAACCGTAGTAAAAATACGCCGTAAATTAGTCCTAAGAAATCAATAAGAATTAAAAATCAGAATTTAAGAAAATGAAAGCGATAATAGTGAAAATTCTTAGTTTATTTAACAGTAACACAGGTCTTTAAAACTCTCTCCTCACCCAGAAGTTTCCCCCCAACTGTCGGAAGAAAATTTTTCCTAGGCAATATAGCCCATGGTAAAATCTCCCAACTTTCCTTCCATAAAAACAGCCTAGACCAGAAATACTCGCGAGAATCAAGAGATATTAAATAGCCCCCCCCCCCACCCCTTCCTTCGAACTAATTCTGTTTTATACCTGAAGGCCCAATGAGAGTTAGAATGTTTTGGTATTAACACACACGTATTAGGCATCTGCTCTCCTCCCTAACAAGGAAAGAAACAGAGAGTGTAAGGCAGTGGCGGATTCCAGGGGAGGGGAGAGGGGGAGCGCCCCCCCTAACGTAGTCCAAAGTATGTAATTTACTTAATTAACGAGCGCCAGATTGCGTTAATTAAACTTGCTCCTAACGCAAGTATATCGGATCAACCTATTTTGCCCCCCCCCCCCCCCTAAAAATCCTGGATCCGCCCCTGTGTGTAAGGGCACTATAACTTTTAATTTGTAATTCAATGAAACCCGTTCCAAAGTTTATGCGACCACCTCTTCTACATAAAGTGCCCTGGAAAAATAAATAAGTATGATACATTGAACCCTTATTGACTCTGTTGATAGAAGAGCTTTAGTAAAGGTTTTATCCTTGTACGGTATACCAGACAAATACATTAAAGTGATTAGTGCTATGTACGAGAATTAAATAAAAAAAAAAAACAAGTTTTTTAAAACTGAAAGTAAGGAGCGACATTAAAACTTAAAAACGAACAGAAATTATTCTGTATATGAAAGGGGCTGTCCCCTCCTCACGCCTCGCTCTTTACGCTAAAGTTTTTTTGTTTTAAAAAATAAAGTTGTGAGACAGAGTCAAACTTTAGCGTAAAGAGCGAGGCGTTGAGGAGGGGACAGCCCCTTTCATATACAGAATAATTTCTGTTCGTTTTAAGTTTTAATGTCGCTCCTTACTTTCAGTTTAAAAAACTTGTTTTTTTTATTTAATTTAATTGATCGTTTTTTAGTTAATGCAGCTTTTATTTGCATAAAAATTTAATTTTCTTTTGCTAAATGGATGTCTTTACAAATTAACTTACGTAACTAACTTCTATATTCGTATATTTTTCTTCTGGCAAAAAATACAAAGTTGCAGATTTTTGCAGATATGAGCTTGAAACCTATGTAATAGGGTTTTCTGATACGCTGAATCTGACGGTGTGATTTTTCATTAAACTTCTTTCACTTGTAGGGGATGTTTCCCCCCTCTTTAAAAAATCGAGTAAATTTTCTCAGGCTCGTAGCCTTTGATGAGTAATACTAAACTTAATAAAATTTATATATTTAGGATCAGCATTATAAACACATTCTTTTGATACATTTATTGACATCAAAATTTCGTTTTTAAAAGTTTCGATTACTATTGAGCCGTATCGCTTGTTTTTTTTTAATTGTTTTTTTTATTACGTATATGTTATACTTATATGAAGGGGTTCTCCCCTTAGTCAATACCACGCTCTTTACGTTAAAAAGTTAAAAAAAATTTTGATTCACAAACCCCTGAATCACAAAGGCCGTTTAATTAGAATAGATAGCTCTTTTGAAAGCACTAAAAAAAACTGTAGCGTAAAGAAGCGAGGTATTGACTTGGGGGAAACCCCCTCCCATACGTTATAATTTCTGTTCGTTTTAAGTTCTAATATTCCTTCTTACATTTCCAGTGAAAAAACTTGCTTTTTTTTATTAATTTCTGATCGTTTCTTAAATAATGCTTGGAAATCCGGCGCCCCCTTCATAGAAATGTCCCTTACCCAAAGAAACATCCTCCACGGAAATATTCTCCAGAGTAACCCCTCCTCTAGCCCCCCCTCCAGAAAAAATCCTTCCTGAAAATGGTTGTTACTTCCCAATAACCAATAAATAATGCTGGCAAGTCCGGCGCCCCCTTCATGGCAATTTCCCTTCCCCCATGAAAACTTCCTTCATGGAAATATCCTTCCATATAGCCCCGACCCTCTCCTTCCCCCACCTACCAGAAAAAAAATCTCCTCTGAAAAAATGTCTGTATACTTCCCATAACCAATACTATATGTTAACATTGAGTAAAGTTCATAACTTTCAGCCCTCCCCCTGGGGACTTTGGGGGATCAAGTCATCCTAAAAGACATTTTTTATCATATTTTCGACCATGTTGAACAAAATGTTGCTATCTTCAAAATTTTGATCGGGAGACTTTGGGAAAAAAATGAGCGTGGGAGGGGGCTAGTTGCCCTCCGATTTTTTTTGGTCACTTAAAAAGGGCACTAGAACGTTTTGATTTGTAATTTCCGTTATCAATGAGCCCTCTCACGATATTCTAGGACCACTGGGTCGATACGATCACCCCTGGGAAAAAAAAAAAAACAAAAAAAAAACAAACAAATAAGCACGCATCCGTGATCTTTCTTCTGGCAAAAAATAGAAATTCCACATTTTTGTAGATAGGAGCTTGAAACCTCTACAGTAGGGTCTCTGATACGCTGAATATGATGGTGTGATTTTTCATTAAGGATCTATAGCTTTTAGGGGGTCTTTCCCCCTTTTTTCGAAAATCAGCCAAAATTTTCCAGGCACGTAACTTTTGATGGGTAGCACTAAACTTGATGAAATTATATATTTTGAAATCAGCATTGAAATCTGATTCTTTTGATATATCTATTGGTGATCAAAAACCCGTTTTCTAGAGTTTCGGTTACCATTGAGCCGGGTCGCTCCTTACTTACAGTTCGTTACACGAACTGTTTGATAACACTGCAGCGGTTAAGGTAGGGAATGAGGTTAGCAGCTGGTTTTGTTATTAAATCAGGAGTTAAGCAGGTTGTGTTCTATCCCCCCTTTATATGGATTATTTTGATGGACTTTGTTTTAAGGAGCACAGGAAAGGCAATGGGAGACCACGGAATCAAATGGAGAGGAAAAAAGTCTCCTGGACTTGGATTATGCTGATGATTTAAGCATCCTAGATGAAAGTGTGAGCAAAAGTGAATGAAGTTTTTAGAGGTTTTGCGAGTTCAGGGTGCTAGAATTGGTTTGAAAATTAATGTTAGTCACTAAGTCACTAAGGCTAGGAATAAGTGAAGATGAAAAGGTGACGTTGGGTAATGAAAAGATTGATCAGGTGGGGCAGCTTCACTTACCTTGGTAGTATTATTAGTAAAGATGGTGGGAGCAGTGAAGATGTTAAAAATAGAATAGCCAAGGCTCAGGGTGTGTTTTTCACAGTTAAAAAAAGTCTGGAAGAATAGGAAGATAGTCTGCAAACCAAGATTAAGATTGATTAGAAGCTACAGTGATGACAGTGGTCAAATATTTGGCTCTGAAGCATGGACGCTCCGAAAAGCGGATGAAGATTTGCTAGATGTTTTCCAGAGAAATGCTTAAGGATTGTTCTGGGTAACCGCTGACTGACCGTATTTCAAACAATAGGCTATACGAAAAATGTGGTTCAATACCGCTCTCTAGGGCTATAATGAAAGAAAGGTTAAGGTGGTTAGGGCACGTTGTGCGGATGAAGGATGCCAGATAGCCGAAGATTGTTCTTTTCGGCCAACCATCTAGGGCTAAACGGAAAGCAGGTCGTCCGGGGTGAACTGGGTATGGGAGGACGTCATAAAGAAAGATTTTAAAGGAAATGGGAACTTCGTGGGCGGGTGTAAAAAAGGGAGGCTTTGAATAGATTGGGATGGAGGAGGATCGTGCGTAGCTGTGTGGCCCTCAGGCGGCTTGGTGCTGCTCGGTGAGTTGTTAGTAGTAGTAGTAGTAGAATCCTTATGGCTCTTTTCTTAGGTAACGCTATAGCATTGCTTCTGACCTAAAAAGTTGAGTAGAAATTTCAGCTTCCATTTTTATGAATATCCCGAAATTATCTGAGGGGAATATGTTTGGGGGAGCATATTCCACGACTGGGAAATTTCTGCTGGGTGGAATTTAAACACGGAGGAATTATCAGCAAGAAAAGAAAATGTTCTTGGAAGGGGGAGGAATTTTCCAGGGGGTGAGTTTTTCCAAATGCTGAATTATTCAGGGAGGGGACGGCTAAACCCATCCGATAATATTCTAAATTTTACATCTGAAAGTAACGGGAATAAAGAATCAAAGGAAAAGTCAAGAGATAGCACTTCAGGTTCCTTTAGACGATTATTTTCGTGTCTTTTAAAAAAGGCATTTTCAAAACACAGATTATTTTGTTGTATTACTTTCTCTGTGGCTGCTCAGTTATGCATGTGAGGGGAGAGACTCCCCCCCCCCACTGTTTACGCTAAGATATCAGTTTTTATTTGGAGCTTAAAAATGACGCAATATGCGATAAAAGTATAACTCAAATTACATATATAGTATAAAATATGCACATAACACGGAACAATTAATCAAAATTGCATATTATGAGTTGAGGCTAACCCAAATCATGGGCCAGGGGGCTCACCATTCCACAATCTATGAAAGCAATCCTGCAATAACTAAAAATATAAAGTATTTTTGAGTATTTTAACGTCTTCCACAACTCAAACGTTCCAACATTCTACAGCCAAAGAGTCTCTCTAATTCTCCTAAATCGGGGAACTTATGGAGATAAGTGAAGTTCCGCCCCGTATTGTATGAGTCTCCAACCTCACCCTCCCCCTCTCCTACTGTCTACGCTAAAGTTTTTCTTCTTTATGCCAACTACGCTGCCCCCACTCCAAAGAACTTTAATAAGGTAAAGTTTTGTATGGAAGAATACATAGTAAATCTATTATAAAATACTTAAAATTACAGCCATACTGAAACTAAGGTTAAATACATACTTTGCGATAAATGCTTAATTATTGTAGCACGAAAAACCGAAAATGGTCTAATCAAAACGATCCTGTTCTTTCTGCATCAACAAATGGAATAAACCTAGCAAGATCCATTCATTGTTGCGTAAAAAAATCAGGTTTGATTTTTCAGAGGCATGTAATTCAAGCTGTCTATAGCAAAGGCCATAAGGCTTCAATGTTTTATTGTGATTAATTTAAAAAAACTTACATAAAAATAAGTTTTCTAAGAAGCGTAAAGAGCCATATTGAACTCAGGACCAGCAGAAATTAATTCCTATTACAGTTAAAACAAAAAAAGACAGAAATTACTGATAAAGAATAAACAAAACCCCGAACGAACAGAAATTAAAATTAACTATCTTACAAACATAAAGATAACCGGTACAATATATAAATAAATGAATAAATCTTATATAGCTTCAATATTTTTATTACTTTCCCCCCAGAGCTGCTTTATATGCAAGGGTTAAAAATACCATTTTGTTAAAAATAGTTGAAAGGTTAAGTACCAAAAACTCTGGCGTCGACCAAAACCCCCAGGGCCCGGGGGCAGGAAGGGATGCTCGTATAAACTTCGGAGAGGGCTCATCTGATTGGAAACTAGAAGTTCTAGTCCAGCTCTTAATAGTCAAAATTGATCGAAGGGCAAATACCCCCCCCCCCACACGCCCTTTCCCCCCACCCTTTCCTTTGAACTAATTCTGTTTATACCTGAAGGCCCAATGAGAGTTAGCATGTTTTCGGTATTAACACACACCTATTAGGCATCTGCTCTCCTCCCTAATAAGGAAAGAAACAGAGAGGGTAAGCAGTGGCGGATCCAGGGGAGGGGCGAGGGGGGTGCCCCCTAACGTAGTCTAAAGTAGTTTAATTTACTTAATTAAACGCAAGATTGTGTTAATTAAACTTGCTATTTTTTCAATCCATTCATTGTTGACAATCGCTGTCCACAAGTTATGCAAGCTGTCTATTGTTTTCATATTTAAGGTTTTTATCAAAGAGGTAATCGTATAGACTTTGAAGAAAGCCTCATTCGATTTCAATTGAAAGTTCTAGATCCATTTTTTTAAAGTCAAGAATAATCGCGACAGTAAGCAAACCCCCCCCCCCCATGCAATACAAATTTTAAACTTTTTGCAATCAAAAACGAACAAAAATTAATTAAAAAAAACTTTCCGAAAATAAGTTTTTCAAAGAAAAGTAGGCCATTTTAAACTTAAGCACGGGAGATACAAATACCTGTTAAAGTTCAAACTCAAAAAACGACCAGAAATTACTATTAAAGAATAAAATGAAACCCAAAACGAACAGAAATTAAATAAACAATCATAGCAAAAAAAATACAACAAGTAATAATATAAATGAATAAATAGATCTTAAAGCGAGTAATGCTTGGATTGAATATGGAAATCAAGCTTAAAACGAAAAAAAATAGTTTGCTATTAAAGTATAAATGAAACTTAAAACGAACAGAAATTAAATAACAATCAATGCGAACAAACATACAATATATATCAATGTAAATGAATAAATAAATCTTAAAAAAAGTGAAACTTAAATTGAATATGCAAATCAAGTTTGAATCGAATAAAGATAACTACAAACAAGAGTTTGGGTATCGCCTCACTGCAGAAGTCTAAAAACCTACTGCGTCATGGCGCTTTACTGAAAACGAATTATATTACAAATATTTTCTTTGTACTTATATTGAAGATAAACATTAAAATTACAGTAAAAGTTTGAACTGATGAGCATTCAGCAATCAATATCATTATACATAAAATATTCAGTTTAATTTATTAATTCTTTCTAAGATTGGTCAAGACAAATATAGTTTCACTGCAAAAAAAAAAAAAATTGGATTCTACCCTCCTCTTTAACTGTAAAAACCTAAAGCCTTCTGCGTCATTGGCACTTCACTGAAAAACGAATTACTCGTATATTACAAATTTATTCTTTTCCAGTTCTTACAGCATTGAAGATGAAAATAAAAATTACATTGAAAAAAAGAAATATTGAACTTATGGATCTTTCAAAAATTAATATCATTATATATATAATATTCAATTTGATTTTGTTTTATACTTTCCAAGACTGTTCAAGACTCATATAGTTTTCAGTAAAGCGCCAATGACGCAGTAGGTTTTAGACTTCTGCAGTGAGGCGATACCAAAACTCTTGTTTGTAGTTATTTTTATTCGATTCAAACTTTATTTGCATATTCAATTTAAGTTTCACTTGTTTAAGATTTATTTATTCATTTACATTAATAATATATTGTATGTTTGTTTTTTTTCGCATTAATTGTTTATTTAATTTCTGTTCGCTTTAAGTTTCATTTATACTTTTAATAGCAAACTATTTTTTTTTTTTTTCGTCTTATGCTTGATTTTTCATATTCAATATAAGCATTACTCGCTTTAAGATCTATTATTATTATTTATATTATTACTTGTTGTATGTTTTTTGCTATATGATTGTTTATTTAATTTCCGTTTGTTTTGGGTTTCATTATATTCTTTAATAGTAATTTCTGGTCGTTTTTGAGTTTTGAACTTTAACAGGTATTTGTATCTCTGAGCTTAAGTTTAAAAATGGCCTTTACTTTTCTTTGATAACTTATTTTTCGGAAAGCTTTTTTTAATTAACATTTAAAAAAGAAGTCATTTAAGAGAAATCTCCTGAAACCTAGAACTTTTTATAACCTTATACCCACCATACTGCCTCAGATGATGTTTGCAAAAACAGCTGAAGTGGAAGTGTTTAAGGTTAGTAAATAAAGAAGTCATAATCAGGAATCATTTAGTGTCAGGGGAAACTTTTAAAAGTTATAACATTCTAAATTGTCATATTTGATAATTGTGAAGCAACAAAGTATCAGAATTGAACGTTTATTCGTTTCGCTGTCTGCCCCCCTCGTCAACTCTCAAAGATGAGGTCTGAAAGACGTTTCTGATAACTTTTTTTCTTACACATTTATAACTCTTAATGGAGTCTCTTTATTAAAAATCGGAACTTGTGTATTATAACAACCACAACTTGGAAGTTCTAACTTTTTTTTCCTGTCCAAATAATCCCCTGAAATTTCAAATAATTTTTTACAAGATTTTTTTGTGTACTGGCAAAAATCAAAGTTTTGTCCAGATATACCTTTAGTTGGTAAGCAATTTTAAACCTTTATTACTGTGTATTATAACGATCACAACCTAGAAGTTCTAACTTTTTCTGTCCAAATAATCCCCTGAAATGTCAAGTAATTTTTACAGGATCCTTTGTGTACTGGCAAAAATCAAAATGTTGTACAGATATACCTTTAGTTTTGGTAAGCAATTTTAAACCTTTATTACTGTGTATTATAAAGGACCACAACCTAGAAGTTCTAACTTTTTCCTTTCCAAATAATCCCCTGAAATGTCAAGTAATTTTTACTGGATACCTTTGTGTACTGGCAAAAATCAAAGTGTTGTCCAGATATACCTTTATTTGGTAAGCAATTCTAAACCTTTTTTTACTGTGTATTATAATGGCTACAACCTAGAAGTTCTAACTTTTCCTGTCCAAAATAATCCCCTGAAATGCCAAGTAATTTTACAGGATCCTTTTTATACTGGCAAAAATCAATATGTTGTCCAGATATACCTTAGTTGTAAGCAATTCTAAACCTTTATTACTGTGTATTATAAACGACCCCACAACCTAGAAGTTCTAACTTTTTCTGTCCAAATAATCCCTGAAATATTAAGTAATTTTTGAGTGTTCATTTGTTCAGGCAACCATGCATTGACACATTTAAGTAGAGTTTGTAAATTCCAGAATTTATTTCTCATCCTACAGAATTTTAAAAATTACATATCACTTTATGCACTAGAATCTAAAGGCTTCATCTCTCTCCCTAGATGAAGCCATAATCATTCCCCTCTGTATCTATTACGCTTAGAAACATCTTAAATCTAGGCTTTAATTATCCTTCCTTATATTAGTTGTGGTTGCTATGAGCGGTTGCTGTGACCTCTTCAGCCTATTACGCAAATCCAATGCTAAATTTCCTGGAAGTACAGGTCTGACGTCACTCCCGCGCTAGTATTCGTTAGGCTTATAAAGATCTCTGATTGGTCTAGAAAATGGGCTTGTGGTCTTGTAAGTTATAGTATTGGATACACGCCCTCTTCTGACTTGACCCCAAACGGTCCCCGGGGGGAAAGGGCTGCACTGCGCTGTTTTGAAAGGGCTTTTGCAAAGTGAACTTGAACTGTATGCCCATTCGTTAACACATTGAATTGGTTATTGAGAATATCTTCATTTAGGAATTTTTTGTGGGTAAAGGAAATTTTCCATTGAGGAGAGCTGGGACCTCCCGGCGTTATTTAAAAAAAAAAAAACGATCTTGGAAAATTAAATAAAAAACAAGTTTTTCAACTGAAAGTAAGGAGCAACTTTATTAAAAACTTTAAAACGAAGAAAATTATTACGTTTATACGAAGGGGGCTACCTCCATCCTCAACACCTCGCTCTTTACGCTAAAGTTTTATTTTAGAACTTTTTAGAAACAGCTTATTATTCTAACTAGAGGTCCTTGTGTTTCAGGAGTCATTCTTAAAAATTGGAACAAAAAATTCAAACTTTTAGCATTATAAAAGAGCAAGGTATTGAGGAGGGGTAGCTCTTCCTTGTTTTTTATACGTAATAATTTCAAGGGGCCTGTCCTGTATACGTAATAATCGCGTTCTAATACTGTCAATGTTTGCTGCTTACTTTTCAGTTTAAAAAAAAACTTGTGTTTTTTTTTAGTTTATAATAAGTTTCAGAAATTCGAGAGCAATTTTCGACATAGTAAATAGCGATATTGCCATGTGTGTTCTTTTTCCTGGCTCTTCTATAGATTAGATAACATGTAATATCTAACACTCTTTTAAACTGATAGGAGGGAGACCGTCCCGAACATGGTCCCTGTTTTTTGCCTTATAGCTCCCCCATAGCCCCTTGTGCATCGAAATAGATTTAAGAATTTGAAAATCCGTTCGAACACTGGCAAATACCATAGTTTATATAATTAGGCAGTAAGTTTACCGCAGATTATTTCTGGCTCTTCATTCTCGGTGCGAACAAAAATAGCTCCTCCCACTTATTTTCGTGCACTTATTGGTTTAGTGTCTATGCGTCAAATCAATGTTTTGGAGAAATGGTTACAAAAAGTGCATTATTCGTAATTGCGAAAGCAGAAGAAACAAACTTGTTGAGCCAGCCAAGCAAGTGGTTTGCAAGTGTTTTGTCGCATCTCACAGGTATGACTGAATTTATATACAAAAGTATGACTTAATCTATTATTTATATACAGTGGACTCAACTGATTGGCTCTATGTAGTGATTTTATAAAAATTAAAGAGGGGGCGGGGGGGTTGATGAAATTTTGTGAAAAAAAATATTTAAGGAATTTTTTTTGTCTTCTAATAACTGGTAGAATAGGTGTGATGGTTTCAGGGGCGGCTCCAGGATTTTTTAGGGGGGCCACCCGACGGCTATCAAAACAAATAGGTGGGTTGAATCCGATTAACTTACGTTATGGAGCAAGTTTAGTTTAAATGCAAACTTGTGTTAATTAGGTAAATCACACTACTTTAGACTACTTTAGGGGGGGGGGGGCACACCTCTCCCCCCCCTCTGATCCGCCACTAGAGGCTTATCATTTTTTTTCACGCCGTGTGATATTATATTTTCTACGATATTTATTTTCTAGATAAGACTAGTTTCGTTTTCAATCAATGTTTTCGTATGAAATGGGCAGACCTTTCCTGAACTTTAAACAATAAACACCTCTGTTTAAAAAAATCTTTGCACTTTGTGAACTTTAGATAGCGAAAGGGTCCTAATGAGACTAATTTTAGGACTTGCCGTGTCTAATTATTCTAATTATCTTGCTGTGGAAACCGGGACCAACCCAATCGAATTTGTTTTTTGTTGGCTTTTTTTTGTTTATTTTGAGTGCAAAGACCTAAATTGGGAAACTGGCTGTGAGGACTTCCCCCTTGAACAAATTTATAAGATTTTTTTGGCGCACACGTGCATATTACAAAGGTAACGGTAAAATTTTAAGAATCGGGAAATTCGAGAGACGTACCACCTATCAAGAAAATAAAATAAAAAACTAGCAATTAATTATTAGTTTTAGTGGTTCGAAAATATTTGATTATCTCTTTTTTTGAACAAAGGGCCAAAAGTTTTTTTAACTTGTGTTTGATTAAACAATCTCCTTAATGAGCTCCTCAGTACTACAGACAATAAAAATCAAACCAATATCAATAAACAATATGTGAGGAAAAAGTGGAAGTGGACTATATTTAATTAGCTTGCGCCAGTCTACATTCGTGCCCACCAACGTAATTCCCTTGAGAAAAAATTGATTATTCGTGCCATTCAGTGCCCACCAACACCGTAATTTTTCGTGCCCACCACGTAATTCCCTAAATTCGTGCCCACACGTAATTCCCTTGAGAAAAAAAATTGATAAAACTTTTACAACTGAAAATATCAAATGCGAAGCACCAAATATCATAATCAAATGTCATCGCTTTATGGCATTTGTTCAAATAAAACTTATTTTTAACTTGATTATCGTTGGTTTGAAATTCATTCTTTGTCTTTCTTTCCATTCCTTAAACCAATGTTATATTACCTTTGCATTATTACAGCCCACTATAATTACCATTTATATAAATTTATGCTGGCAGGAGTTACAGCCATAGCAATTATCTCCTTTCCTTTTTTATTCTTTAATAATAATTTTCTGGTCGTTTGAGTTTTAGTTATTGTATCCGCTTCTAATTTCCTACTGATCTTAAGTTTTAATATGGCCTTTACTTTTCTTTAAAAAAAACTTCTTTTTTCGTAAAGTTTTCGTAGTAATATATATATAATATGTATAGATATATATTTCATATTATATATATCATAGATATATTATATATTATATATAATATATATTATATATATTATACATATCTATATATATATATATATATATATATGTATATATATATATATATATAGATATACTATATATATAATATATATATATATATATATATATATATTATATAATATATATATATATATATATTATATTATAATATATATATATATATATATATATTCATATATATAATATATATATATATTATATATATATATAATATATTATATATATATATATATATTATATATATATATATATATATATATATATCGGCGCGTACAAACAGCTCCTCTCATTTGATCTGCCATCAGCGGTCTGCTTTACCCTGGAACACGTATTTTGGCAGAAACTTTTCTCAAAAATGCCTTTGAAACCATGTTTTTTCGCAACCATTTTTTAATTCTTAAAAACATCTAATAATAACATTGCACTACTAATCACCTATTTTCATGTAAGTACTGGAATAAATTAATTTAAAATTAGTTTCTTCAAAATTAGTGTTCCAACGTTGAAGCCAAGTTTCACGTTCAAGAGAGATCTGACTTGTCTACCCGCGTGGAAAAGATCTAATGTCGCTTATGTTTATACCGGTTTATACATTCTCCTGGAGCAATCGCACCTCGGTCCGGGTTTTTATGATGGGTGAGATAGAGAAAGATCATACTGCTATTATATATACTGGTGCTAAATACCCACAAGGGATGCGTCTTACTAGGAGGGGCTTGACGCAAAACCCTGGGGTGAAGGGTCCAAAAAAAAAAAAAAATATGTTTTTTGTTTGTTTTTTTGTTTTTTTTTTTTTTTTTTTTTGTTTTTTTGTGTTTTTGAACGTTTTTTGATTGTATTTTTTTTTTTCGGGGGGTTTTGAAGGGCCCAAAATATGTAATAGATATTCTTAACACATATATCTGCAGTAGATAGAAGCGCAAGTGGAGTAACTAAACCTTATTCACTAGCTTCGTCACGTCCCATTTGGTTTATTCTAGGACTTACCCTTGCTCAAACGTTTCGTTGTGGAAAGACTTTTCAATGCGTTCTGAAAACAGTAAAAAGTGAAAAGAGGAATCGGATCAAAAATCGTAACTTTGGCTGCGACAATTTCTGGCAAGTATGGGATGAAGCGTAAATAAGGCCCCCTAACGTTGGCCGAGAGTTTTTTGTCGGTTTTTTTTTTTAAGAAAAAATGTTAATGAAAGTCTGTGTGAACCCTCTGATGCGACTACGTCCTAATGCGTCTTTTCTTATTAGCATTGGGGAAAAGATAATGGGGATAGCGAAGACAACGGTGACTCGGGGTATGTAATCTTATGTATTTGGTGTTTTCTTTTATATCTTATTAGTTTGGTAATTCGCTCATTAATTCTTCTGAATACAAATTAAAGTGCGTCTACATTTAGGCATTTTCTGGAAAAATGGGAGGACAGGTAGCAGTCTACAATAGGTATAATCGAATAATTCAAAGATAAAAAGCAGGCGCTGTCATTAAATCCAGCTTTTAAGTGATTCATTTTGCTACTTTTACTTTTGCTTCAAATTAACAACTCAATATAAAAAAAATCGTCAAACAAAAATCGCATCCGTGTGGAAAAGCGACGGTTGGATATCATTCATGCCAATCCTTCGTACCAATTCAAATAAAAACGAGGGTGCTGCAAAAGTAGGTATTAAAGAGAAGGAAAAAAATAATAATGACAAAGAGAAAGACAAATAAGGAAAATATATTATTTTCAATGGTCCAGAATCTCAGATCTGGACTCCCCCCGGAATATTCAAAATAGTAAAAAACGAACTCAACTAGTCGATATAAATACAAAGCATCGGTAAACGTCAAAAGACGACTTTTTTGGTACACGTAAAAGGTTCTTGAGTTGCAAAATAAGTCGTCTTGAAACAAATGATATTAAAAGTCAGCATAATAAGTCTTAACTTGTAACTTGGAAAAAGTCAGAAAATGGGCAGAAACTTTTAGGATTTTTTCTACTGGCCTTTAGGGATTAAAACAATTTGAAGTTGAAAACACTGGGGTAATATAGTTTGTAAGAATCAATTTTGTTAACATTCCTATTTCAAATTGTAAGCACGATAACAATACTTACTTCAGGATTGTGTCCTACTATAATTCTATTTTTTTGCACTTAAATACTTTATTTCCACATCAGTGGAATGGAAGCACTGGTTTACATATAGTATTGGTATTGGGAAGTATACAGGAGTTTTCAGGGGGTCTTTTGGGGGGGGATGGGGGGGATCGGCGGGGGGGGTTACGTGGGAGGATCTTATCTTTAAATGGGGGAAGGTACATTGCTATCGAAGGGGGTGCCGGATTTCGCAGCATTATTTAAAAAAAACAATAAGAAATTAATAATAAAAAAAACAATTATTTCAACTGAGAGTAAGGAGCAACATCAAAACTTAAACCGAACAGAAATTATTACATATATGATTGGGGTCACCTACTCTAGTCATTACCTCGCTCTTTACGCTAAGGTTTTTTGGTATTTTTACACCAAAAACAAGAGCTATTCATTTGTAAATAACGGCTTAGTGATTAAGGTGTCATTCTTAAATAACTGGAACAAAATTTAAAACTTTAGCGTAAAGAGCGAGCGGTATTGACTAGGGTGCGAACTACCTAATATAGTATCAAAAATATACAATATAGAAGTTAGTTACGTAAGTTATTCGTAAGTTACATCAGAAACAAAATTTCGAGAAAGCCATTTAGCCCAAAAAAAAAAAAAAAAACAAAAAAAAAAAAAAAACACAAAAAAAAAAAAAAAAAAAAAAAAAAAAAAAAAAAAAAAAAAAAAAAAAAAAAAAAAAAAAAAACAAAACAAAAAAAAAAAAAAAAAAAAAAAAAAAAAATGAAAATTCGTTTTAATTATTCATGAACGGTGGAGCCAAAATCAAAACCTGCATTAATTCAAAAACGTTCAGAAATTAAATAAAAAGACAGGTTTTTTTTAACATAAAGTAAAAGCGAGCGACATTAAAAACTTAAAACCAACAGAAATTCTTCCGTATGTGAAAGAGGCTGTCACCTCCACAACGCTTCGCTCTTTACGCTAAATTTGACTCTGTCTCACAATTTTATTTTTTAGAACAATAAAAAACTTTTAGCGTAAAGAGCGAGGCGTTGAGGAGGGGACAGCCCCTTTCATATACGGAATAACTTCTGTTCGTTTTAAGTTTTATAGTCGCTCCTTACTTTACAGTTTAAAAAACACTTGTTTTTTAATTTAATACTTTAATGAAGCCAACAAGCAATTACACCAGATCGGGTTTTTCTTTCACAAGAAATGACAATCTCATTTTAAGCTCAAAATAATTTGTTTCATGATATAATTTTTTCTTTTTAAGGCAGCTGGAATAGTCTATTTCAGATACGGAATAAACCCCTATTGATGTAAAAATTGTCAATATTTATTACAGTATAATTAAAATATTTGATATATATATATAATATATATATATATATATATAGATATATATCTATATATAGATATATTTAAATAAAACGTTGCGAATTGAAACTTGCGATGAATAAAATATGTTGAATGAACCAAAATTGGTACAGATGTTGTGAATTTGCCATTCTCAGTTTGGACTGTGAATAAGAGATGTAAATGTGTAGAAATATGTTATAACATTCATGACATTCTTAGTAAATATTAGCGTTCATGTGGTCTGAGGAAGGGTCACGAATTTTCTTTTCCACCTAGGGTAGACGGTTTTTGTGAATAAGAAGAAGGGACAAAGAAGATGGAAGAGTTTTGCCTTTGTGACATTGCGACCAGCATTCACTTGAATGAGGGAAACAAGGAATTAAAGCCAGGTCGAGTTCATTCATGAGAAACAATTCTTCAAATGATCTTTTTGGTTACCCGATTGCTTTTAAGTCTATTTGAGAAACGGCAGGTAAAACAATCTTGATATAAAAAATGATTGTAATTAAAATTGATAGATATATTTCAAAAGCCATATTGTGAATAAAATTTGCCAAAATTAGAATATGGGAAATGATTCAAAATTGGTGCACGTATTATACACATTTATCGTTTTCATTTCTAGTGTGAATGAGTGATGTGAATGTAAGACTTCAAACGTTGAAATATTCTCACAGCTTATTAAAAAAAATTCAAGGGCTAAAAACAGCCTACTTTGAGAGGAATTGGACGAACTAAAACAATTAGTCCTGCACTGACACGGCATTTAGTGTCCCTAAGCTTATTTGAGCTACGGCAAAAGTTCATGGTTAATATCTTTAACTTATGTCTGCTTGTGAATTGTGCGCCATTGAAGAGTTAATTTTGATGGCATATCTGTTTAGAAGAATGTACTGCTGTGAATAAATTTAATACAAAAAATTGTTAATACTTTAGAATAAAGAGTGGTCACAAAGCCGCAAGGAATACAATACAAACTAAGCAATACTTCATACTCAGTCCAGAGTCTAGAATTCATGCTGTGTTTTTGTAATGACTACAAAAATTTATTGCCGAACTACCTTCTGTGATCGGAGATTGTTAATATTGTTTTACTAAATATACTATAATAAATTACTTAGAATATTTCATCAAGTAGCACTATGTCCGTAAGTAACATGTTGAAAGAAAGAATTATTGCTATTAGGTCGTACTGTAGACGAAAGAATGTATAACGAAAATATGATTGGCCAGAGCTTCATAATTAGGCCAAAGCTTCATATTAGGAGCGTAAGACGATACATCTGTTGCAGACAATCATAAAGATGCTCATCGCTGAGTCGAAATCTATATTTTGATTTTATTAAGTTCATGTTTTGAAAACAATGATTCGCATAAATATATGTCAAACCGAATAATGGATTCAATTTTATATGCCGCTTTTTCAAACAATGGGAACTTTTCTCTGCCCACTGCATTCCAAAAATCCTCTGACATTAAGGTTTTTAGCAAAATATTATTCTTAAGGTTCAAAAATTTCTAACTCTAGTTCTTTTGTCTTACCTTGAACAAAATCTGCAATACATGCGGCTATTTCCATAACATTTATTTGGCAAGTAAAAGGACTGATACAGAAAAAAAAAACTATTGGCTCAATATGTTTAAACAGAGAACCCTATCTATAACTCCACGAGAACACCCTGCTGCCATCTACAATTTAGTTTTAATGCTGACGGGACATAATTTATTCAAGGATTATCGATCCGAGTCTAATCGGGGGGGTGTGTCAAGGTCAATCGATCTGTTGTTGTTTGGTCACGTGCGAATGACATGAGGGGTGATTATACATAATGCTGACGGGACATAATTTATTCAAGGATTATCGATCGAGTCTAATGGGGTGTGTCAAGGTCAATCGATCTGTTGTTGTTTGGCCACGTGCGAATGACATGTAGGGGTGATTTACATAATCGATGGGGGAATTATTGATTCACGAGCGTGGGGAATTATGAAACAATATGGTAATAGAGTCCCTAGGGAGAAAGATTACGTAATGGGCTCAATGACCTCTTCCTTCAAGGTCGTCGATTTATTTGTTGTTTCTATGTGTAATAACCTAACCGGGATGAAGGTTGCACATGCGCATTGAATTCTAACGGGAACAATGTTATTGATCTAGGACTCGAGGGGGAAGTGAATTTCCGAGAAATTGATTGCGTAATCGATTGGGAATTTTATTGATCCGATAACGGGAAACAGTTAGATCACGTGGTTTCCTTCTCAGCCAACTCAGAGGGCTTGTTTACATATTAGCGGCGGTGGGAATATAAGGAACGGGTTTTTTGCTAGAGTTTTTATTAGTAGTCTGTTGAATAGAATTCAAAGGAGTGAGAAGAAGAAGAACAGTTTGACTTTACTCATTGGATATATATTTTGTGTTGATGGTGATGAGTGGGAATGTTTACCCTATTAGAAGTTGATAGTGGAGTTGATGATAATAGTACAAGAGCACCAAAAACATTGCGGTGGAAATCACGAAAGGATCACGGCTTGTCGGAATGGGATGCAGTATATGCAAGATATGTGATATCCTTGAGCAAATTTAAAATGGAGGATCAATATGTTTCGCCGCTTAAAGTTTGATATAGCACATGTGAATAGACTTCAATGTGCTTTAAGTGCATTGGTGAAACATATTGAAGACAATAAACAGTATCGCTGATTGTACATCCTCTGTATTATTGATGTTGTTGTTGTTCTAATTATTCAATAAAATTGTTTCGAAATCGAAATGTTCCCTTTCTTTTTGGTCCAGGTTAGGCTAACGAATCAGGGTTAGTCTAGAGTCAGCGGTCGGGAGTGAAAGGATTGAAAAAATGAATAAATTTGAGAAAGAGAGAATTAGATCAAAATCTAAGTGTTTATGGAAAAACACATTGGATTTTGGATGATGATTTTCTCGAGTTATCTCTTAAAAGCCGGATATTCTCATGTCCGGGAACACTGACAATATAATGAGGAGTGATTCTCCCCCATTGGACTATTGTATGAAACTTTTAAAATGTGATTCAAATGCTTATAGTCAATTATATGATATATTAATTGGAACAAAGCAGAATCATATTGTGGATATACTTTTGGAAAATATTGCCAGTGGAGATTCAATGTAGATGGCTCCCCCATCATTCGAAAGAGGTACATACAGAGCTACTCCTCTCTCCCACCATTTCCCTCCACCTTGAATTTATCGAACGAAGAGGATCAGTTTCGTTTTAGCTGTGAGTGAGTTGACATCGGAAACCGAAAAATGTTCTATATATGTCCATTGTGCATGTACACTCTTGGCAGTTGGAATCAATGTTGAGAATTGTACAATTATTGATGACTATAGTGAAAAGTGTAAATTATGTAATCCTTGTAAATACATAGAGGCTATGCAGTACAAATTAAGGATGTAATTCATGTCTTGAGGAGGTGTGTGACTCTCATCCTAGAGGACACCTGTGCTCCAATGTCACTATGATAAATGTGACAGTGGAGAATACTTACCCGCTATGATTGGAAAGAATCCCAAACGTGATTTTAGTTTATTTCTACGAGATTGGTATCGTCGCGGATTTAAATTATTCTGGGAAGAGGAATCTGGTCTACGATTTTCAACTGTTGGGGTAACAAGACAATCTGGTTTTCTACGTCATCGTTGTGATGACACCACCTACTATGACTATAAAACCAAGTGATTTTTATTTGGCTGTGACGGAATGTGATTCACCATTGAAAACATTATATGTGATATTGCTTCAAATAGACAGATTGAAACTCGTGAATTTCCATAAATATGAATGCAAAATAGTATCATTGACTATACAAAGAGATATGACAAGAGTGAAGTTACATGTACTGTAGAAAATGTGACCCTGACTTTGCAGTCAATCAAGATCAATATAGAGTGAATCCAAATGATTACCAGCATTAGTGGTTCACGACAGTTGCCTATACATCGAAGATGAAGAAATCTAAAGTGAAGATTTAAAGACATTGTGTATATATATGCATTTATAATAAACAAATTCACAAACATTTTTAAGCACTTTACTCTTAGGGCACTGAAATCAATACTATATAGGTCTGAGAGGATATTTCCACTAGAAAGTCATTCAGACGTGGATTGTCACTATAAATGTGGAGAAACTGCTTGTAAGTATAGCCGCGACATCGGAACACAAAATATAGTAGTGCATGGAAGCCGCAGCTTTAGTCGTTAGATCCTGCACCCTCTTTCGATTTGAATAATAGTTTCCCACTGCTCTCAATATAGTTGCTGATGTGGGGTGTGTAGAATGTATAGGGTTAGACCAAGAGGATCAAAAAATTCAATCGTCTTCATTGTTGAAAGATGCAAAGCAATGACCCGTCAGCACAGTCGACGGACTGCTATTAACAATAATCAAGGTATTGTTCGCGCTTTGAATTTTTCCAAGATAGTCTGAGGGCAGACAATAGGATTTGTACTGGGACATGTAGGGGTCCATATTAATACATTTATTATTTGACTGGTGTTCATGGCGCCAAGTCTAGTAGAACACTGCCTTCGGGAGTGATTTCCCAATAAGTTTCATATTGATTTAGTGAGATTAGGGCAATACTCTCAGCCAATGGGTCGGCAAATGTACACTCTAAACGCACACTCCCCGTACGTACTATACTCATATCCTGTGTACCCGACAAATCCAGTACAATGATACCATGTGTTTTAGCAAACATATCTTCGTTATACCATTTTCAAATAGTTACGAATCGTGATCTAGGGTTTTGCATGGTCAACTCGTACAATGTTCTATAGGATTATCAAAAGATAGATGTGTAGAGTGGGATGCCGTTTTACTTTGCACACAAGAGATGAAAGTCCAAACATCTCGAATTTATGTGGGACATTCAGTCCATGATCCTATTGCACTGGCGCTTTTACAAAGGCCAAAGCCAATTTTTGAGGGGATTTCGTCATTGATAAAGGATGAATCGGTGAAGGTGCGTGAGCCCATTGCAATATGACGTTGATTGGTGATTCGTATGAGGAACAAGTAGTTTAGTATTGTTGCCATTGGCTCTCAGTTTTTCCACGGCCAAAGCAACAGAACTCATGACCTGTTGTTTGCGTACATGAAGTATTGCGAGGGTGAGGGAGAGACTTACATCGGGATTGGCAGCAAGTTCTTTCTCATATATGAAATTGGAGGGTGCAAGCGTCAATTTGTATATCCACTTTAACATTGGGCGTTAGCCATTGGGGTATATAAATATTTCATGATATATTTTTCCAACTAGATGTAATTCACTATTTGTAGCATTTTTAAGGTGCATCTGTACTATCAGTATTAGTAATATATTCATATCCATTGGAGGCGCCTCTCAATTCCTTGTATGACTTGGGTGTCATCAGCATGAATTGCATATAGCTTGTATAATTTGAGAGATTGTTGCTTGTGCTCACCAGCGTGCCATTAATGTAGACACTAATTTGACGAAATAAATTATGTAGTATACAATTTTCATAGGATATCCCATCGGCCCGAATGGGCATTGTATTATCGGATTTCCGACTTTCATTTGCAAATCTATAAATGTTGAAGACATGTCCATAAAGTAGTCTTCATTGGAATAAATTTGAAAGTGGATATTATCGGAGAGGGGTTGTTGGGATAAAATTGTTCATAGTATCCATGCTTGACAACTCACATCAACATTTTCGGCATTGAATAGATTCAATGAGGCGGTGACTGAAGGTTGAGAATCCTTATGCGGTAGGTAGGACATTTTAGGAGAAGAAATCTAGTTTCGATTCTGACAATTCTATTCTTCCTGGGGCTTCTGTTTACAGCACGTGTCGGCTTTTTCTTCTTTTCTTTGACAAGAGGGATGATGTCTTTCGTTTCCGACCTGAGTGGAGACTGATGAGTGAATGCATTGTTTCTTGACCATTTTAAGCCTTTACCATTCTGTTTTAATCTCTCGCCAAGGGTTCGCACAACTGGACCTAAGATTTTCCGAAGCACTTTTTTAAAATCCTTGCCAGAGCCCCAATCGTATAGTGTAGAGGATGCAAAATCTGTCGCAGCCGGTACAAGATATTTTCTAGCCAGTGGTAGTGAAGAGCGAAAACAGCTTAGCAAACCAACTGCCAAGACCGTAGCCAGACATTGACGAGCGACCTTTGTAGTAGTCCATTCCATTGCCCTGTTGTCTTGGGCCAAGAGTATTAACATAGCAGTCAATATCAGGACAAGTGAATACCACTTTTTTATTAGACATCTTGTTGTTGAACGATGGGTCGAAAATGGCATGTAATCACAGCCAAACCTTTGAAATTGACTATTGGATCACCCAATTCGGTTCTTAGTGTTAACTGACAGAGTTCCAAATAGGAAGTGTTTACGGGAATATACTGAAGATGCTTTATATTGTAGTGGTGAATATGTTCTTGATTGGTTTTCGTTCAAGAACTCGTAGGAGGGGACATTTGAATTACCAACTCGAGATGTTTCCACAAATGAAGCGTAGAGAAATATACAGGTGTCTGTGGAGAAGGCAGGCGGATAGTCAGCAAAAATGAAATTAGTGTTTCCGGCACTTTTACCATTGATTATATTGAGCTTAAAGCCAAGAACATCCTTTAGATTATCGTTGAGATAACCTTTTCACTGGCCATAGGTGAACTAATGTAGATCTTGGCCCTCCTCCTTTGAAAAGTTGAAATGAAAAGCTCCCTTTTTACGAGCGGAAATTCTTTTATTGATAGTACGACATAAATCCTTCATACAGGTGAGTTTTCCTCGTAGGGTAATTCAATATATGGATATTCCATCCAATTGATTTTTTGAATTTGTTCTTGATCACCTGTTGGTGGCGGCGGCCAATCATAGGGTCTAATTTTATTTCATATTTACGATCCTTTCTCAGGATGTCATAGGTATTTTGAGAATACAGTCGACAAGAGCCACTTCATACTTTCTATTGTCGTCGACTTTGATGGGTGGGGGAGAGTTTCGTCCAAAAATCACTTGTTCTATTCAAGTCATTGTAGAGAGGATCAGAAACATTGGACATGAAAGTCACATAGAAATCATGGGCATTGTCAATATCTTCAGCACTGACCCAAGAATCAAACTGAGTTGTATCCTAGCCAGCGAACAAGCAACTGTCCTCTTTGCCATGGCGTGTACGACTCTTTAATATCTTTCAATTTGATAAATTTCACTAGTGTTTCTAACTTTTTGCAGTTCATTATTCATAAAAACCGCCGAGAATCTCATCATCTTTGGTGTCTCGCAGCCGATAAGTTATGGGCTCGGTTGTCCAGGATTTTGGACACTTAAAAAGTTCAGTGCTCCATAAATAATCCCTTTTTCAAAAATATTGGTGGTTCTATTAATTCGAACAGTATCACCAAACATGAAATTTCTTCTTGTTTTTCTTCTTCTCATTGCCATTGGAGTATTGCTTTAGAAAAGCATCAAATGTATTTTTCATTGTAGTGAACATCCGTTGGTGTAGAGTTGGACAGAGATCGATGGGGTCGATGGTTGTATATCTGCATGATTTTATCTAAATCATGAATAAAAGCCGGTGTATTTTTCAATGTGCAATATCTTGAAATTAATAGACGAATCGTTCTTATTAATCGTTCAGCCAATGCAGCCTTTATCGGACCTGTGACTATGATAAAGTGTTGTATTATATTTCAAAAGAACCTTTTGCACATGGGGATTAACAAATTTCACTGCCACGATCCGATTGAATTTTTCTATACGAATCCTGTTCTAGAATACTTTCAATGGCCGAGCAACTTCAACACCTCTCTTTGACCGCAGTGGAAGGGGATCATAGGCATAGCGACTAAAGACACTGATTGCCACCAGAATATATTTTGTAGGGTGCATTGTGACGCCATTGAAGTGCGTCTAGAGTTAAAAGATCCATTTGCATTAGATGCAGAGGGAAAAAGGCTTTAGTTTGTCGATATTGTTTTACTGCGAAGCCTGTGATTCGATGCAGTGTTGTAACCGGTTCATTTTCTAGATACTCTTTTGCATTTTTCAATGTGGTGGTGGTGCCGGAGACAGCTTTGGAAAGCGTTTGGGAGAACCGTTAAACTCTCCACCTCGCAATATTTTCATAGACACCTTTCAGAACTTCATCCATTTTGAGCGCGTAAACACGTAGTGTAATGTCCACGTCCCCTTTTGCACACATGGCGGTGCGAATCAATTCCGTCTTCGCTTTTGACTAGCAGCCACAGGTGTTGTTAACAATCCCGTGACGCTGCTGCTGATAGTATCTTCAAATATTGAATCTTCTCTTTTTAAATGGTGTTGGAGGAGGAGGTAGGGACTATATTCTCTTAGTTTCTTTAGAATTTGCTTATTGCCAATAAGACTTTTGGGAAAGTTTATTTGCACACAGAAAGGTGTATAGATTATCGTCAAAGGATAAGAGTCCTTTACGATTCGTCACCATATCACAAATTAAATCAACTAGATTATAAAATTTTTCCCTGAATTATAATTCGTTTCCCTGTGCTCTCGACTTGACTTGACGTTCATCTGCAGTTTCCAACATGAGATAAGATAATACTCTTTTTACCTGTTCTCGATAGGTCAATGGCAATAGGTTTCCAATTTTTCAATACAACCGAATTCAATTCCTTCTCTTTTGATTGCACAGTGCTGCAGAATCTTGAGGAGATGTTTCCTTTGAGAGGATCAGTGGTGACGGTGGCAGGTCTCTCACGATATGGTTTATGTTTTGTCCACACGGTCGCAATGCATCTGAAGTAAAGCCAGCAGTTTTTTTGTCATCGCAATTTCTCATCGTTAATGAATTTGCTTAGATTGTCTTCAAAATGTTCGATGGGCGACGAGGACAAGTTCAAATGGTGTCAATTTATAGGGTTTTGCCATTTCTCACTAGAGAAAACTGTTTACAAGTCCTGCAATTATCGGTAGTAAAGTGTGAAGAAGCTACCGCCTGCTTGAAGGAGCCGTTTTCTTTTAAATTTTTTTCCTGTTTTTACAAGCCAAGCGCGGTACAAGTGGAACGATGTTGCTTTGTCTGTTGTCTAACACCTTCTGGCAGTTTGAACATTGCCCTCAGTTAAATTTAAACAAAGTTCAGATATTAGATTAATGAAATCATTGTCAACCCCATGTTTGAGTATAGCCTTCCTAAGCAATGGTTTTGAAGTGCTTAAAACGGAAAACAGATGCCGTTGTTCGTGTAGTTTCTTCAGTGTCATAATGGGACTAACTAGTCTTTTCTACTGTTCACCGGAAGCTATACTGTAATTTCATTGTTGAAAAATGTCGGTGACTACACGTAGATCCTCGGCGTTGCTCTGATTAAGATCCAGCAAAATGTAACCGTAGGGCTTAATTGCTAGTCGCCTGAGTGTACGCTGACAACAGAAATTTAGGGCGCCGGGGTATATATTCCTGCTTATGAGAGTTATGAGCGAGCTAGAATCACGAACGAATCGATAGATAATATAGACGGTACAATTCAAAGCAAGGGTTCGCATACATTTGCTCTGATGAAACAGATTGTGTAGAACTAGGGTAACGGAAATGTGTTCATGATGGGAGCGAACGCGTGAACAGTTGTAGCATTTTCCTGTGAGAACTGTTCAGTGGATTCAGCCAAATCACAATAATCAACCACGAGTTCGATTCAATACATTGAAAACATTCAAGTCCTGGATGAATTGTATTGGTTATGGTTGTGGCAATAGCTTTTATTTATCATAGGACTTCCTGCCAATACTTATAGCAATAGTAGATTTTTCGGTTCTTCAAAAACATTTTAATCGCAA
>JAPEVW010000122.1:77500-186922 GCA_027921565.1 Artemia sinica | reverse complement strand
GATACAGAAGGAAACTATTGGCTCAATATGTTTAAACTGCAAAAATCTCTCTTCAAACTGTTTCTTTAACTCTTAAAGATGCTTAATAAATAATGTCCCATTTAATTCATTGTCACCTCGCATTTTCTTCATGCGTGGGAAAATGCACGAGAGAATTGAGGGGTTTTTCCGCCGTCCAACAGAAAAATGTTAGCTAACATTTTTCCCAACAATCGTTTTTCCGCCGTCCAACTAAAAAATTGTTAGCTAAACATTGTTAGAAGATTTCTCTAACAAATCGAATGCTTGTTGAAGGAAATTGTTGGGGAATTTAAAGCAAAATATTCAAAAATAAGCAAGATGGGAGTAGTAACCAAGGTACTATTTTGCTTAGACATATAGGAATTACCATGTTATTTGCTTAGACATATAGGAAATACTTTTTTTGGAGGTCAAACTCATGGATACATGTTTATTTTTTTTTTTTTTTAAAACTGGTATTTTTTTCAATGAAGCCCATAGCACTTTGCAGAAACCCGTGAATGTAGGACTGAAAGTCCGTTCGTAGTATATCTGAATCCAATTACTAGTCATTTTAAGTTGGAAATTGTGACGTAAAAATAACTCTATTTGCGAATTTTTTTTTGTGAAAAGGTATTTGCGTAAAGGTATTGCGTTGGTTAAGAATTCCTCACGGGTAATTAAAGAATGGGATGCTTCCATCAACAATACAAAGAATATGCTCAGATACTTAATAGATTTGACGCCTACAAGAGACATTGGTAAAAGGTATTCAAAAGCTTAATTGAAAAGTAACGATAGAATGACATTGTGACTTGACCTTGCTTTACCTCTCCGATATGGTCTGTATAATACACAAGTAACGTTTGAAAAGTATTGTCATACAGGGTTCAGTTAAAGAGGTCTCACTTGCACGAGGGTTCAGATACATGGGGTTCACTTGCTTGGGGGTCAGTTACACGGGGATTCAGTTACAATGGAACCAACACAAAAACAATGGGGACACACACAAAAGCCAAATTAGCCCAGTGGCCTATGAGAAATCATGGGTTGCATGGAGGGTTGAGTTGCACGATGGTTCAGTTAAAGGGGGTACAGTTACACGGGGGTTTAGTTAAATTGGGTTGAGCTGCACGAGGGTTCAGTAGTACGAGAGTTCAGTAGCACGGGGGTTCAGTTGTACAGGGTTTCGGTTATACAAGGGTTCAGTTACATGGGGGTATAGTGACATTTTAAAAGATGATTTAAAAGATGATTTTAGAAATATGGAATGTGCAGGATTTGAAGGTGAAACTCTGTGGTCGTTATAATACACAAGTTCCATTTGATCAGTGTTGTGAGGTCTCCTACCACAACCCCAAAGGGTTCCGATCCCCCCACCCCAACCCCGAAGGAAGCCCCGGTCCTCAAAGGTTCTCCGGGCTCCCAAAGGGGCCCCCGGCGCCCCAAAGGCTCCTGAGCCCCCATTATAATACTTTTAAGGCTTTATTATATCTTTTCAGAACAAATTATTATTTTAGGGAATTATTTCGGTGAAAACAGTTAGAGACATTTTAAAAGATGATTTAAAAGATGATTTTAGAAGAGGATTTGAGGGTGAAACTCTGTGGTCGTTATAATACACAAGTTCCATTTGAACAGTGTTGTGAGGTCCCCTACCTCACCCCAAAGGGCTCCGATCCCCCCAACCCAACCCCGAAGGAAGCCCCCGGTCCTCAAAGGTTCTCCGGGCTCCCAAAGGACCCCCGGTGCCCCAAAGGCTCCTGATTCCCCATTATAATACTTTTTAAGGCTTTATTATATCTTTTCAGAACAAATTATTATTTTAGGGAATTATTTCGGTGAAACAGTTAGAGACATTTTAAAAGATGATTTAAAGATGATTTTAGAAGAGGATTTAAGGGTGAAAACTCTGTGGTCGTTATAATAGACAAGTTTCCATTTGAACAGTGTTGTGAGGTCCCCTACCTCAACCCCAAAGGGCTCCGATCCCCCCACCCCAACCCGAAGGAAGCCCCAGCCACAAAGGGTTCCGATCCCCCTCAGACCCTCAAAGGCCCTCCCCGGGCTCCCGTCTTTCGTTGGTGAATGTTGTCTGAAAAACTTATGTTTTAGGGTGTATGGGTTGCTATTTTTGACTTTCGGAGTTGGATTTCTTAGTCTTTCATAGGTATGTGTTGTCTGAAACCTATGATTTGGGATGTGTGGTTTGCTATTTTGACTTTTCTGAGCTGGATTTCTTACCCTTTCATAGGTGTGTATTGTCAGAAAATTATGATTTGGGATGTGTAGTTTGCTAGTTGGACTTTTCAGAGCTAGATTTCTTAGTCTTTCGTTGGTGTGTGTTGTCTGAAATCTATGATTTGGGATGTGTGGGTTGCTATTTTTTTAATTTTCTGAGCTGGATTTCTTAGCCATTCATAGGTGTGTATGATATTTTCTTGATAAAACATAGCAGTGACTACATCAGATGGTTTTGTAGTGCAGTGAGTTGTTACTAGTAGTAGTATTTTCGTGTTTTTTTGCAAGCCATTCATACTATACCTTAAATGCATTCAGATATTTTCTTGATAAAACATAGCCGTGACTACATCAGATGGTTTTGTAGTGCAGTGAGTTGTTACTAGTAGTAGTATTTTCGTGTTTTTTTGCAAGCCATTCATACTATACCTTAAATGCATTCAGATATTTTCTTGATAAAACATAGCCGTGACTACATCAGATAAATAAATAATTTCTGAGACCACACTGGCTAATCATGATAAACAAAAAATCGCGAAGAAAGGAAACGAGGACAATTAACAGCCAGTGAAAAAATTGAAAAATTATGCAAATATTTCGGTCAAGACCTCCGCTTGACCGTCCTCAGTGCAGAATAAAACTGATAAAAATGTAAAAACCAAACCTTAAAATAAAAACACCAAACTAAAATTGGACGACCCTTTCCTAGTAACGGTGAAAGGGTAACTGAATAAAAAACACAAGTCTAAATGGTATTCAGAATTTCATTTTGCGTAAAAGCACTTTTAAAGGCTGATCGCTTTCCAGTTTGATTGTTATCGGAGACTCTATTCGATTGCACAATATAACTTTGTGGATGTATGTAAAAACGATCAGAATTAATAATTTTGTCATAAATGGGACTTAGAAAAATTTCTCCAGTGTCTCTATTGAGAGCTACCTTTTGGTGAATGTGCTTTTTATTTCAACTGCCTCCCTGAAAACTTGCGTGAGGCCTTTACGGGGGGCAACGATAGAGGCCTCGTCAAACAAAATGAAATGGTGTGGATTCTCGTACACATGTTGCGCCAAGGCGGAATCAAAAACCTCAGGCCTTTGGCGTAACCTCATTGCCTTGTCGATTGAGGACTTGTGCTCAGATAACCTCTCCCCAATTGCTGTTGGGTTCTACCAACATAAAAACAGCCACAAGAACAAGGAATTCTATAAACACCACATCCAGAATGGGGCTCGTTACTAGGAAAGGGTCGTCCAATTTTAGTTTGGTGTTTTTATTTTAAGGTTTGGTTTTTTACATTTTTATCAGTTTTATTCTGCACTGAGGGACGGTCAATCGGAGGTCTTGACCCGAAATATTTGCATAATTTTTCAATTTTTTCACTGGCTGTTAATGTGTCCTCGTTTCCTTTCTTCGCGATTTTTGTTTACTACATCAGATGTTTTTTTTTTACTTTTCGGAGTTGGATTTCTTAGTCTTTCATAGGTATGTGTTGTCTGAAACCTATGATTTGGGATGGGTGGTTTGCTATTTTTGACTTTTCTGAGCTGGATTTTCTTACCCTTTCATAGGTGGGTGTTGTCAGAAAATTATGATTTGGGATGTGTAGTTTTGCTAGTTGGACTTTTCAGAGCTAGATTTCTTAGTCTTTCGTTGGTGTGTGTTGTCGGAAATCTATGATTTGGGATGTGTGGGTTGCTATTTTTTTACTTTTCTGTGCTGTATTTCTTAGCCTTTCATAGGTGTGTCTGATATTTTCTTGATAAAACATAGCAGTGACTACATCAGATGGTTTTGTAGTGCAGTGAGTTGTTACTAGTAGTAGTATTTTCGTGTTTTTTGCAGGCCATTCATACTATACCTTAAATGCATTCAGATATTTTCTTGATAAAACATAGCCGTGCTACCTCAGATGGTTTTTGTAGTGCAGTGAGTTGTTACTAGTAATAGTATCTTCGTGTTTTTTTTTTTGCAAGCCATTCATACTATACCTTAAATGCATTCAGATATTTGCTTGATAAAACATAGCCGTGACTACATCAGATGGTTTTGTAGTGCAGTGAGTTGTTACTAGTAGTAGTATTTTCCTGTTTTTTGCAAGCCATTCATACTATACCTTAAATGCATTCAGATATTTTCTTGATACTACATCAGATGGTTTTTGTAGTGCAGTGAGTTGTTACTAGTAGTAGTATTTTCCTGTTTTTTTTACTACATCAGCAGGCCATTCATACTATACCTTAAATGCATTCAGATATGTTCTTGATAAAACATAGCCGTGGCTACATCAGATGGTTTTGTAGTGCAGTGAGTGTTACTAGTAGTAGTATCTTCGTGTTTTTTTTTTTGCAAGCCATTCATACTATACCTTAATGCATTCAGATATTTGCTTGATAAAACATAGCCGTGACTACATCAGATGGTTTTTGTAGTGCAGTGAGTTGTTACTAGTAGTAGTATTTTCCTGTTCTTTTGCAAGCCATTCATACTATACCTTAAATGCATTCAGATATTTTCTTGATAAAACATAGCCGTGACTACATCAGATGGTTTTGTAGTGCAGTGAGTTGTTACTAGTAGTAGTATATTCGTGTTTTTTGCAAGCCATTCATGCTACACCTTAAATGCATTCAGATATTTTCTTGATCAAACATAGCCGTGACTACATCAGATGGTTTTTTAGTGCAGTGAGTTGTTACTAGTAGTAGTATTTCGTGTTTTTTGACATAATCGTGATCACATCAGATGGTTTTGTAGTGAAGTGAGTTGTTTACTAGTAGTTAGTATTTTCGTGTATTTTTTTTTGCAAGCCATTCATACTATGCCTTAAATGCATTCAGATATTTTCTTGATCAAACATAGCCGTGACTACATCAGATGGTTTTGTAGTGCAGTGAGTTGTTACTAGTAGTAGTATTTTCGTGTTTTTTGCAAGCCATTCATACTATACCTTAAATGCATTCAGATATTTTCTTGATCAAACATAGCCGTGACTACATCAGATGGTTTTTTTTCTCAAAGATGACAAAATACTACTCCCCACAACGAAATCAGATGGTTTTAGGTAGCTAAGTGAAAATTGTTTGTGATAAAGAAGAAAAAAAAATCAAAACTTAAACGGTCAGAAATAGAGGCTGGGCTGTTTCCAAAGATTTTAGCTAAAAAACCAGTCTGGTTTAAAGCGTGGAGTTTTTCGTACTGCCCACTTTTTTACAATGTGTAGGAAAGCGGTGGGGGAATCCCCGTCGTGCTTTTTGCAAGCCATTTTCTGATACAAACATAGCCGTGACTACATCAGATGGTTTTGTAAAAAAAAAAACAGTGAGTTCATTTTTTATTTCCTTTTTTTAAAGGTTAATTTAGACGAGGTTACGTGCGCGCACGTAACCTCGTCTAAATTAACCTTAAAAAAATGAAAAAAGCTATGTCGACTTTGCATGTCTCTCCTGATTGGTGCCCCTAAAAAAACCAGTCTGGTTGAAAACGTGGAGCTTAAGTTATACTATGATTGTGATTATTTTCCATGAAGATAAAAAAAAACCATCATTTTAATTCTAAATTTCTTAAATTCAATTGCGACCTTTCTCGCTTGGCACCTTTCCAAATGAACGGGGATTCCCCCACCGCTTCCTACAAATTGCAAAAAAGTGGGCAGTACGAAAAATCTCCACGCTTTAAACCAGACTGGTTTTTAGCTAGCAATCTTTGGAAACAGCCCAGCCGCTAACAATTCTGACGTTTCAGTTTTTGATTTTGCAAAGAAAAGGTTCTCTTTTTCAAGAAAACAATTTTCACTTAGTACCTACCGCACTAAAAACATCTGATTTCGTTAACTTTTATGGGAATAGTACTTTTTGTCATCTCTTTGAGAACAAAACCATCTGGTACAAAACCATCTGATGTAGTCACGGCTATGTTTGATCAAGAAAATATCTGAATGCATTTAAGGCTATAGTATGAATGGCTTGCAAAAAACACGAAAATACTACTACTAGAAACAACTCACTGCACTACAAAAAAAACCCCTCTGATGTAGTCACGGCTATGTTTGATCAAGAAAATATCTGAATTTCAAATTTAAGGCATAGTATGAATGGCTTGCAAAAAAAAACCACGAAAACTACAACTAGTAACAAAACTCACTTCACTACAGAAACCATCTGATGTGATCACGATTTTATGTCAAAAAAAATCACGAAAATACTATACTAGTAACAAACTCACTGCACTACAAAACCATCTGATGTAGTCACGGCTATGTTTGATCAAGAAAATATCTGAATGCATTTAAGTATAGCAAAAAAACAACACGAATGGCTTGCAAAAAACACGAATATACTACTACTAGTAACAACTCACTGCACTACAAAACCATCTGATGTAGTCACGGCTATGTTTTTATCAAGAAAATATCTGAATGCATTTAAGGTATAGTATGAATGGCCTGCAAAAAAACACGAATATACTACTACTAGTAACAACTCAATGCACTACAAAACCATCTGATGTAGTCACGGCTATGTTTTATCAAGAAAATATCTGAACGCATTTAAGGTATAGTATGAATGGCCTGCAAAAACACGAAATACTACTACTAGTAACAACTCACTGCACTACAAAACCATCTGATGTGATCACGATTATGTCAAAAAACACGAAAATACCACTACTAGTAACAACTCACTGCACTACAAAACCAACTGATGTAGTCACGGCTATGTTTGATCAGACTATATCTGAATGCATTTAAGGTGTAGCATGAATGGCTTGCAAAAAACACGAATATACTACTACTAGTAACAACTCAATGCCACTACAAAACCATCTGATGTAGTCCACGGCTATGTTTTTGATCAAGAAAATATCTGAACGCATTTAAGGTATAGTATGAATGGCCTGCAAAAAACACGAAAATACTACTACTAGTAACAACTCACTTCACTACAAAACCATCTGATGTGATCACGATTATGTCAAAAAAAACACGAAAATACTACTACTAGTAACAACTCACTGCACTACAAAACCATCTGATGTAGTCACGGCTATGTTTGATCAAGAAAATATCTGAATGCATTTAAGTATAGCATGAATGGCTTGCAAAAAACACGAATATACTACTACTAGTAACAACTCACTGCACTACAAAACCATCTGATGTAGCCACGGCTATGTTTTATCAAGAAAATATCTGAATGCATTTAAGGTATAGTATGAATGGCCTGCAAAAACACGAAAATACTACTACTAGTAACAACTCACTGCACTACAAAACCATCTGATGTAGTCACTGCTATGTTTTATCAAGAAAATATCATACACACCTATGAAAGGCTAAGAAATCCAGCACAGAAAAGTAAAAAAATAGCAACCCACACATCCCAAATCATAGATTTCAGACAACACGTAACCTCGTCTAAATTAACCTTAAAAAAATGAAATAAAGCTATGTCGACTTTGCATGTCTCTCCTGATTGGCCCCTAAAAAAAACCAGTCTTGGTTGAAAACGTGGAGTTAAGTTATACTATGATTGTGATTATTTTCCATGAAGATAAAAAGTTTCATTTTAATTCTAAATTTTCTTAAATTCAATTCCGACCTTTCTCGCTTGGCACCTTTCCAAATGAACTGGGATTCCCCCACCGCTTCCTACACATTGCAAAAAGTGGGCAGTTACGAAAACTCCACGCTTTAAACCAGACTGGTTTTTTTAGCTAAATCTTTGGAAACAGCCCAGCCTCTATTTCTGACCGTTTAAGTTTTGATTTTTTTTTTCTCTTTTTCACAAACAATTTTCACTTAGCTACCTAAAACCTCTGATTTCGTTGTTGGGAGTAGTATTTTGTCATATCTTTGAGAACAAAACCATCTGATGTAGTCACGGCTATGTTTGATCAAGAAAATATCTGAATGCATTTAAGGTATAGTATGAATGGCTTGCAAAAAACACGACGGGGATTCCCCCACCGCTTCCTACACATTGCAAAAAAGTGGGCAGTACGAAAACTCCACGCTTTAAACCAGACTGGTTTTTTAGCTAAATCTTTGGAAACAGCCCAGCCTCTATTTCTGACCGTTTAAGTTTTGATTTTTTTTTCTCTTTATCACAAACAATTTTCACTTAGCTACCTAAAACCAATCTGATTTCGTTGTGGGGAGTAGTATTTTGTCATCTCTTTGAGAACAAAACCATCTGATGTAGTCACGGCTATGTTTGATCAAGAAAATATCTGAATGCATTTAAGGTCTAGTATAAATGGCTTGCAAAAAACACGAAAATACTACTACTAGTAACAACTCACTGCACTACAAAACCATCTGATGTAGTCACGGCTATGTTTGATCAAGAAAATATCTGAATGCATTTAAGGTATAGTATGAATGGCTTGCAAAAAAAAACACGAAAATACTACTACTAGTAACAACTCACTTCACTACAAAACCATCTGATGTGATCACGATTATGTCAAAAAACACGAAAATACTACTACTAGTAACAACTCACTGCACTACAAAACCATCTGATGTAGTCACGGCTATGTTTGATCAAGAAAATATCTGAATGCATTTAAGGTATAGTATGAATGGCTTGCAAAAAAAAAAAAACACGAAAATACTACTACTAGTAACAACTCACTGCACTACAAAAACCATCTGATGTAGTCACGGCTATGTTTTGATCAAGAAAATATCTGAATGCATTTAAGGCATAGTATGAATGGCTTGCAAAAAAAACACGAAAATACTACTACTAGTAAAACTCACTTCACTACAAAACCATCTGATGTGATCACTATTATGTCAAAAAACACGAAAATACTACTACTAGTAACAACTCACTGCACTACAAAACCATCTGATGTAGTCACGGCTATGTTTGATCAAGAAAAATATCTGAATGCATTTAAGGTGTAGCATGAATGGCTTGCAAAAAACACGAATATACTACTACTAGTAACAACTCACTGCACTACAAAACCATCTGATGTAGTCACGGCTATGTTTTATCAAGAAAATATCTGAATGCATTTAAGGTATAGTATGAATGGCTTGCAAAAAAAACAGGAAAATACTACTACTAGTAACAACTCACTGCACTACAAAAACCATCTGATGTAGTCACGGCTATGTTTTTCAAGCAAATATCTGAATGCATTTAAGGTACGGCTATGTTTTTATATAGTATGAATGGCTTGCAAAAAAAAAAAAACACGAAGATACTACTACTAGTAACAACTCACTGCACTACAAAACCATCTGATGTAGCCACGGCTATGTTTTATATCAAGAAAATATCTGAATGCATTTAAGGTATAGTATGAATGGCCTGCAAAAAACACACGAAAATACTACTACTAGTAACAACTCACTGCACTACAAAACCATCTGATGTAGTAATCAAGAATGTTTTATCAAGCAAATATCTGAATGCATTTAAGGTATAGTATGAATGGCTTGCAAAAAACAGAAAATACTACTACTAGTAACAACTCACTGCACTACAAAACCATCTGATGTAGTCACGGCTATGTTTTATCAAGAAAATATCTGAATGCATTTAAGGTATAGTATGAATGGCTTGCAAAAAACACGAAAATACTACTACTAGTAAACAACTCACTGCACTACAAAACCATCTGATGTAGTCACTGCTATGTTTTATCAAGAAAATATCATACACACCTATGAAAGGCTAAGAAATCCAGCAAAGAAAAGTAAAAAAATAGCAACCCACACATCCCAAATCATAGATTTCAGACAACACACACCAACGAAAGACTAAGAAATCTAGCTCTGAAAAGTCCAACTAGCAAACTAAACATCCCAAATCACAATTTTCTGACAACACCCACCTATGAAAGGGTAAGAAATCCAGCTCAGAAAAGTCAAAAATAGAAAACCACCCATCCCAAATCATAGGTTTCAGACAGCACATACCTATGAAAGACTAAGAAATCCAACTCCGAAAAGTCAAAAAAAAAAAAAAAAACATCTGATGTAGTCACGGCTATGTTTTATCAAGAAAATATCTGAATGCATTTAAGGTATAGTATGATGGCTTGCAAAAAAACACGAAAATACTACTACTAGTAACAACTCACTGCACTACACAAAACCATCTGATGTAGTCACGGCTATGTTTTATCAAGAAAATATCTGAATGCATTTAAGGTATAGGTATAGTATGAATACTACTTGACTAGTAACAACTCACTGGCACTTGCAAAAAACACATAACACCTATGAATGAAAATACTACTACTAGTAACACCACTCACTGCACTACAAAACCATCAGACAACACATGTAGTCACTGCTATGTTTTATCAAGAAAATGTCATATACACCACCCTATGAATGGCTAAGAAATCCAGCTCAGAAAAGTAAGAAAATAGCAACCCACACCCATCCCAAATCATAGATTTCAGACAACACATACCTATGAAAGACTAAGAAATCCAACTCCGAAAAGTCAAAAATAGCAACCCATACACCCTAAATCATAAGTTTCAGACAACATTCAAAACGGTGATCCAAATCCTACGAAAGACGGGCCTAGCTCGAGCCGGGGAGGGCCTTTGAGGGTCTGAGGGGGATCGGAACCCTTTGTGGGTTGGGGCTTCCTTCGGGTTGGGGTGGGGGGATCGGAGCCCTTTGGGGTTGAGGTAGGGGACCTCACAACACTGTTCAAATGGAACTTGTCTATTATAACGACCACAGAGTTTCACCCTTAAATCCTCTTCTAAAATCATCTTTTAAATCATCTTTTAAAATGTCTCTAACCGTTTCACCGAAATAATTCCCTAAAATAATAATTTTTCTGAAAAGATATAATAAAGCCTTAAAAAGTATTATAATGGGGAATCAGGAGCCTTTGGGGCACCGGGGGTCCTTTGGGAGCCCGGAACCTTTGAGGACCGGGGGCTTCCTTCGGGGTTGGGTTGGGGGGATCGGAGCCCTTTGGGTGAGGTAGGGGACCTCACAACACTGTTCAAATGGAACTTGTGTATTATAACGACCACACACAGGATCTTGAGTTTCACCCTCAAAATCCTCTTCTAAAATCATCTTTTAAATCATCTTTTAAAATGTCTCTAACTGTTTCACTGAAATAATTCCCTAAAATAATAATTTGTTCTGAAAAGATATAATAAAGCCTTAAAAGTATTATAATGGGGGCTCAGGAGCCTTTGGGGCGCCGGGGGCCCTTTGAGAGCCCGGAGAACCTTTGAGGACCGGGGGCTTCCTTCGGGGTTGGGGTGGGGGGATCGGAACCCTTTGGGGTTGTGGTAGGAGACCTCACAACACTGATCAAATGGAACTTGTGTATTATAACGACCACAGAGTTTCACCTTCAAATCCTCTTCTAAAATCATCTTTTAAATCATCTTTTAAAATGTCACTATACCCTCCATGTAACTGAACCCTTGTATAACCGAAACCCTGTACAACTGAACCCCCGTGCTACTGAACTCTCGTGCTACTGAACCCTCGTGCAGCTCAACCCAATTTAACTAAACCCCCGTGTAACTGTACCCCCTTTAACTGAACCATCGTGCAACTCAACCCTCCATGCAACCCATGATTTCTCATAGGCCACTGGGCTAATTTGGCTTTTGTGTGTGTCCCCATTGTTTTTGTGTTGGTTCCATTGTAACTGAATCCCCGTGTAACTGAACCCCAAGCAAGTGAACCCCCATGTATCTGAACCCTCGTGCAAGTGAGACCTCTTTAACTGAACCCCTGTATGACAATACTTTTCAAACGTTACTTGTGTATTATACAGACCACATCGGAGAGGTAAAGCGAGGTCAAGTCACAATGTCATTCTATCGTTACTTTTCAATTAAGCTTTTGAATACCTTTTACCAATGTCTCTTGTAGGCGTCAAATCTATTAAGTATCTGAGCATATTCTTTGTATTGTTGATGGAAGCATCCCATTCTTTAATTACCCTTGAGGCATTCTTAACCAACGCAATACCTTTACGCAAATACCTTTTCGCAAAAAAAAATTCGCAAATAGAGTTATTTTTACGTCACAATTTTCAACTTAAAATGATTAGTAATTGGATTCAGATATACTACGAACGGACTTTCAGTCCTACATTCACGGGTTTCTGCAAAGTGCTATGGGCTTCATTGAAAAAAATACCAGTTTAAAAAAAAATAAAAAATAAACATGTATCCATGAGTTTGACCTCCAAAAAAAGTATTTCCTATATGTCTAAGCAAATAACATGGTAATTCCTATATGTCTAAGCAAAATAGTACCTTGGTTACTACTGATGGGTACTTTTATGCTCACAATATTGATAGAGAATCGAGGACTACTGCTATTTTTTTTCCTTTCCCCTTTTAGTTATTAGAAATATCTTTTCTGGTAATCTCATTGAAAAAAAAAAAATCAATTCTTCCGTTGAAAAAATAGAAAAACAACGAGATTGTCACGTAGTCATAGCAATTTGATATGATCAAAAATCTAACGATTTCACTTAAGCAATCAAATTATATTTTTTACTAGGTTGATCCACTTCCTCCATTCATGGGATAATTTATGTAAATGCACTAAACAGTTAATTTTTAGATGAGGAAAGCTTAAGCACTGGTATTTTAATTTTCGCCTAAATTCAATGTACTTTGCCAAATAATAAAATGTTTTGTGTCTGTTTCACTTGCTGGCATTAATAGTTATATTTTTTTTTTTCTATAAGAAATGAACGCTTTGAAATATTCTATTAATTGAATTTCAAAGCTTTGGTATCAGTTGGGTATTATCAAGCTCAGATAAACTCACAGCAACACTATCTTGGTCAGAATTTTTCTTTGAATTTCCTGCCCAATATCATGTTTCTGCGAATTGTTAGCTAACTATTTCTGTTAGTTAACAATTCTGTTTCCGCCGTCCAAACAAATTTTTGTTAGCTAACATTGTTAGCTAACAATTGGATGGCGGAAAAACCCCTTTGATCTGCAGATGTGATATCAACAAATCCAATTTAGCTTTAAATGACTTTACAGAGCTTATCTATAAGAAATGAACGCTTTGAAATATCTATTAAATGAATTTCAAAGCTTTGGTATCAGTTGGGTATTATTTCAGCTATGCTTCTGTCATTACCCTGCAGCTCCAAATTTAGAGAATTCAATTTTTCCATGATGTCTGTGAGATATCCCAAATCAATCAGCCAGCCAGAGTCAGCTAGTTCATCATAATTTCCCTTTCTAGCGTTTATAAATGTTTTTATTTCTTCGATTAAACTCACAAATCTTGTAAGAACCTTTCCTTTACTGAGCCAACGTACTTCAGTATGCAGAATAAGATCATGTTCTTTATCTTCAGTATCTTCTAACAGGGCCTTGAAAAGTAGGTGTTGCAAAGGAGCTGCTCGAAAAGAATTAATTATTTTTGTAACTATTTTCATGACACGTTCAAATGGAAAAATTTTACAACACAGAGCCTCCTGGTGGATAATACAATGGTAGGAAATTACAGTTTGAAAATGAATCATCCTTCATGCAGAAGGCAACAGATACTTAGTTTTTACCCATCATTAATTAAAAAAAACTTTTTCCACAAAATAAATTTTTCAAGGAAAAGTAAAGAATTCCAACAAACAAAAAATGAGCAGAAATAAATTAAATAATCTACCAAGCTCGAAACTACCACAAATCAGCATCGATACCTTCCCAAGGCCAGAACAAAATTTGCACTTTACTGAAAAAATACAAATGAATGTGCATTGTCAGTTTAATATACATATACTGATATTTAGTAATCAAAATGTTAAAATTATTTGATTTATTAAAGTTATAAAAGTAAAGACATTTATATTTTTTTTTCAGGTGCAAATTTTGTTATGGCCTTGGGAAGGCATAGGGGTTTTGCGCCCAAATTATGTTAATTTCTGCTCGTTTTGAGTTTGACTCGGTTATTTATTTTAATTTCTGTTCGTTTTTGGTTTCATTTATTTATCGATGCTGATTTGTGGTATTTCGAGCTTGGTAGATTATTTGATTTTATTTTTGCTCATTTTTTGTTTAATGGAATTTTATACTTTTCTTTGAAAAACTTATTTTGTGGAAAAAGAGTTTTTAATTAATTTCTTTTCGTTTTATATTGACATAGTCTTTTCAGGGAAAAAGAAAATAACACTTTAAGTCTTTTTTTTTTTTAAGAGTTTATAGTTTGGCCTGCTATTTGTGTACTGGAGATAATTTTCAGCAATTTTTAACAACATACACCATTTTACAAAACTGGACACAAATAGTAGAGTTTATTTTAGTTTCATACCTCCTCTAGTTGACCTGAAATGGAAAACTTGATGCCATTTGAAAAAAAAAATCTGTTTAATTTCTTTGATAGCTTTGATACATTTACACTATTTTGATTTGGTTAAATTTTAAGAGCAGAAGTAGCCTCGAAAGTTTGAACATAATACCCTCCGTCGTTCTTGGGATACTGCTGAGATGCCTTATTGGGAATTAGCATTATCACGGTGCATTTTGATTTAATCTTAAGGCAACACTTAGTTTTTAAACATAATGGGCAAATGGGAGGGTGGGGACTGGAAGGGGGACTAGTGCCCTCCAATCACTTTCGACTATTAAAAAAAGGCATCAGCCCTTTCTATTTTCAATCGAATGAGCCCTTTCGAAGTTCCCAAGACAACACCTTCGATACGAAGTGCCTGGTCTAAACAACAACAACAGCAAAATATATTACTCACCACTTTCTACTATTAAAAAGGGCACTTGCCCTTTGAATTTCAAATCGAATGAGCCCTTTTCTGAAGTTTCTACGACAACATCTTCTATAAAAATCATATGTGCCCCCAGGGCATAACTTTTAAAAACCTCTGTCCCGAGGGCTGTGGTGGAGTATCTTCCTTAAAAACATATTTTCTATCTGTAAATCAACTACGCTGAACAAAATGGCTATCTCAAAATTTTTATTGGATGTGTTCGGGGGATGATGGGCGTGGAAGGGGGGGGATAGTTGCCCTCCAATCACTTTTGACGATTAAAAAGGGCACTAGCCCTTTGCATTTCCAATCAAATTAGCCTTTTTTGAAGTTTATACGACAACGCCTTCTATAAAAAACCTTATATGCCCCAGGGCATAACTTAAAACCCTTGCCCTGAGGGTTGTGGGGGAGTGTCCTTCTCAAAAACATATTTTCTATCTGGAAATCAACTAGCATACGCTAAACAAAATGGCTATCTCAAAATTTTGAATGGATGTGTTTGGGTGAATGATGGGCGTGGGGGGGGCTAGTTTGCCCTCCAATTACTTTCAACTATTAAAAAGGGCACTAGCCCGTTGAATTTCCAATCAAATGAGCCCCTTTTGAAGTTTCTTTGACAACGCCTTCTATAAAAATCTTATATACACAGGACATAACTTTAAAACCCTTGCCCTAAGGGTTGTTGGGGAGTGTCCTCCTCAAAAACGTATTTTCTATGTGGAAATCAACTATTCTGAACAAAATGGCTATCTCAAAATTTTAATTGGATGTGTTTGGGAGAATGATGGGCGTAGGGAGGGGCTAGTTCCCCTCCAATCAGTTTCGACTATTGAGAAGGGAACTAGCCCTTTGATTTTCCAATCGAATCAGCCTGTTTCGAAGTTTCTACGACAACGCCTTCTTATAAAAACCTTATACGCCCCCAGGGCATAACTTAAAACCCTTGCCCTGAGGGTTGTGGGGAGTGTCCTCATAAAAAACATATTTGCTATCTGGTAATCAACTAGCCTACGCTGAACAAAATAGCTATCTCAAAATTCTGATTGGATGTGTTTGGGGGAATGATGGGCTTGGGGGGCTAGTTTCCCTCCAATACCTTTTTTAACTGTTAAAAAAAAGGGCACTAGCCCTTTGAATTCCCAATCGAATGAGTGTGTTTTGAAGTTTCTACGACAACGCCTTCTATAAAAACCTTATATGCCCCCAGGACATAACTTAAAAACCTTTGCCCTGAAGGTTTTGGGGAAGTGCCCTCCTCAAAAACATATTTTCTATCTGGAAATCAACTAGCCTACGCTGAACAAAATGGCTATCTCAAAATTTTGATTGAATGTGGTTTGGGGAATGATGGGCGTAGGGGGGGGGGGGGCTAGGTGCCCTCCGATCACTTTCGACTATTAAAAAAGGGCACTAGCCATTTTAATTTTCAATCAAATGAGGCTGTTTGGAAGGTTTTACGACAACGCCTTCTATAAAAACCTTATATGCCCCCAGGGCATAACTTAAAACCCTTGCCCTGAGGGTTTTGGGGGTTTCAAAAACATATTTTCTATCTGGAAATCAACTACGCTGAACGAAATGGCTATCTCACGATTGTGATTGGATGTTTTTTTGGGGGAAAGATGGACATGGGAGGGGGCTAGTTGCCCTCAAATCATTTTCGACTATTAAAAAAGGGCGTTAGCCCTTTGAATTTCCAATCGAATGAGCCTGTTTTGAAGTTTCTACGACAACACCTATAAAAACCTTATATGCACCCAGAGCATAAGTTAAAAACCCTTGCCCCGAGGTTTGTGGGGGAGTATCCTCCTCAAAAAGATATTTTCTATCTGGAAATCAGCAACGCTGACAAAATTCTTATCTCAAAATTTTGATTGGATGTGTTTGGGGGAATGATGGGCGTGAAGGGGGGGGGGGGGGGGGGTGGGGCTAGTTGCCCTCCAATCACTTTCGACTATTCAAAAGGGCACTAGCCCTTTTGAATTTCCAATTGAATGAGCCTGCTTTGAAGTTTCTACGACAACACCTTCTATGAAAGCCTTATATGCCCCCAGGCATAACTTAAAACCCTTGCCCTTAGGGTTTTGGGGAGTGTCCTCCTCAAAAATCTATTTTCTATCTGGAAATCAACTACGTTGAACAAAATGGCTATCTCACAATTTTTCATTGCACGTGTTTGGGGGAAAGATGGGCGTGGAGAGGGGGGGGGGGGCTAGTTGCCCTCCAATCACTTTCGACTATTAAAAAGGGCACTAGCCCTTTGAATTTCCAATCGAATGAGCCTTTTTTGAAGTTTCTAAGACAACACCTTCTATAAATACCTTATATGCCCCCAGGGCATAATTTAAAACCCTTGCCCTGAGGGTTGTGGGTGGAGTGTCCTCCTCAAAAAGACATTTTCTATCTGGAAATCAACTACGCTAAACAAAATGGTTATCTCAAAATTTCGATTGAATGTGTTTTGGGGAATGATTGGCATGAGGGGGGGGGGCTAGTTGCCCTCCAATCACTTTCGACTATTAAAAAGGGCACTAGAACTCGCGATTTCCACTCGAATGAGCCCTATTGAAGTCTCTACGACGACCCCTTCTGTGTAAAGTGCCCTGCTTTAAAGAAAAAAAATAATAATAAAGTGTACATTGTCTCAACATGGACCTTATATGCCCTCAGGACATTACTTAAAACCCTTGCTCCGAGGGTTGTGGGGGGGGGGTTTCCTCCCCAAAAAGATATTTTCTATCTGGAAATCAACTACGCTGAACAAAATGTCTATCTCAAAATTCTGATTGGATGTGTTTGGGGGAATGATGGGCGTGGGCGGAGGGGGGCTAGTTGCTCTCCAATCACCTTCGACTATTAAAAAGGGCACTAGCCACTCCAATTTCCAATCGAATGAGTCTTTTTCGAAGTTTCTACGACAACTCCTTCGATACGAAGTGCCCGGGTATGGAGAAAAAAAACAACAAAAACACACTGTGCCCATATTGTTCTTTACTTAGGCAGCGCTAGCGCGCTGCATATGATAATATTGACTTACTAATCCTAATAAATTTTGATGGGTAAATTTGGATTCAATAAGTTTTCAAACAGTTCGTGGTAACGAACTGAAAGTAAGGAGCGACCTGGCTCAATGGTAAACGAAAGTCTAAAAAAAAGGAATTTTGATACCAATAGATACATCAAAAGAATCAAATTTTAATTGTGATTTCAAATATATAAGTTTCATCAAGTTTAATCTTACCCATCAAAAGTTACGGGCCTGGGAAAATTTGGCTTATTTTCGAAAAAAAGGAGAAAAGACCCCCTAAAAGCTATAGGACCTTAATGAAAATCACACCATCATATTAAACGTATCAGAGAACACTACTGTAGAGGTTTCAAGCTCCTATCTACAAAAATGTGGAATTTTTCATTTTTTGCCAGAAGAAAGATCACGGATGCGTATTTATGTTTTTTTTTTTCTCTTTTTCCCAGGGGTAATCGTATTGACCCAGTGGTCCTAGAATATCGTGAGAGGGCTCATTCGAACGGAAATTAAAAGTTCTAGTGCAATTTTTAAGTGACCAAAAAAATTGGAGGGCAACTTGGCCCCCTCCCACGCTCATTTTTTTCCCGAAGTCACCTGATCGAAATTTTGAGATAGCCATTTTGTTCAGCATAATCGAAAATCTATTTAATATGTCTTTGAGGATGACTTAATCCCCCACTGTTCCCAGGGGAAGGGCTGCAAGTTATAAACTTTGCCCATTGTTTACATATAGCGTTGGTTAATGGCAAGTATACAGGCGTTTTCAGGAGGATTTTTTTTCTAGTGGGGGGTCAGGTTTAGAGTAGGGGATACGTGGGAGGATCTTTCCATGGAGGATATTTCCTTGGGGAAGGGAAATTTCTATGAAGGGGGCGCCAGATTACCCAGCTTTATTTAAAAAAACGATCAGAAATTAAATAAAAAAACAATTTTTTTCAACTGAAAGTAATTAGCAACATTTAAACTTAAAACGAACAGAAAATTATTACGTATATGAGGGGGTCACCCTCTAGTCAATACCTCGCTCTTTACGCTACAGTTTTTTTTAGTACTTTCAAAAGAGCCATCTATTCTAATTAACCGGCCTTTCTGATTCAGGGGTTTGTGATTCGGACAAAATTCGAACCTTAGCGTAAAGAGCAAGGTATTGACTAGGGAGCGAACTCCCTAATATACGTAATAAAAACATACGAATATAGAAATTCTTACGTAAGTTAATTCGTAAGTTACGTCAGAACTAAATTTCGAGAAAGCCAATTAGCAAAAAAAAGGAAAATTAATATGCGAATTTCGTTTTAATTATTCATGTACGGTGAGCCAAAATCAAAGCTGCATTAATTCAAAAACGTTCAGAAATTAACTAAAAAAAAACAAGTTTTTTTAACTGAAAGTAAGGAGCGACATTAAAACTTAAAACGAACAGAAATTATTCCGCATATGAAAGGGTTTTTCCCCTCCTCAACACCTCGCTCTTTACGCTAAAGTTTTTATTGTTTTAAAAAATAAAGTTTGAGACAGAGTCAAACTTTGGCGTAAAGAGCGAGGTGTTGAGGAGGGGAAAGCCCCTTTCATATACGGAATAATTTCTGTTCGTTTTAAGTTTTAATGTCGCTCCTTACTTTCAGTTAAAAAACTTGTTTTTTTTAGTTAATACACACTTTGAACAAGATTACTTGTCTGTTATCACACTCACACTCAAGAAGTTTGCTTTCTTTGATCTGAGTAAACCGGTTTTTCTCTAGCATTCGGTTATAGCTAGCTGATTCTTTCGTGGAATTAAATAAAAAAACAAGTTTTTTTTAGCTGAAAGTAAGGAACGACGTTAAAACTTAAAACGAACAGAAATTATTCCGTATATGAAAGGGACTGTCCCCTCCTCAACGCCTCGCTCTTTACGCTAAAGTTTTTCATTGTTTAAAAAAAATAGAGCTGTGAGAAAGTCAAACTTTAGCGTAAAGAGCGAGGCGTTGAGGAGGGGACAGTCCGTTTCATATACGGATTAATTTTTGTTCGTTTTAAGTTTTAACGTCGTTCCTTACTTTCAGTTAAAAAAAAATTGTTTTTTTTTTTATTTTTGAACGTTTTTGAATTAATGCAGGTTTTTTGATTTTGGCTCACCGTACATGAATAATTAAACAAAATTTTGAATATTAATTTTACTTTTATTTGGTTAAATGGCTTTCTCGAAACCTGTTTAATTTTATTTACGAACGTTTTTATTAGTAATAAATATACGTAACTTACGTATTAACTTACGTAACGAACTTCTATATTCATTTATTTTTAATACGTATTTTAGAGGGTTCGCCCCCTAGTGAATACCTTGCTCTTTAAGCTAAAGTTCGGATTTTGTTCCAATTCTTTAAAAATGACCGCTTAATCACAATGCCGTTAATTAGAATAAATAGCTCTTATGTAAGTATTAAATAATCTTTGGATTAAAGAGCGAGGTATTGAGTAGGGGATGAACCCAATCATATACGTAATATTTTCTGTCGTTTTAAGTTTAATGTTGCTCCTTAATTTCAGCTGAAAAACTTGTTTTTTTATATATATAATTTCTGATCTTTTTTTTAAAATAATGCTGGGAAATCCGGCGCTCCTTTCATAGCAATGTCCCTTCCCCCATGAAAACTTCCTTCATGGAAAGATCCTCCCACATAACCCCCGACCCACTCCCCCCCCCCTACTACCAGAAAAAATCCCCCCTGAAAACGTCTGTATACTTCCCAATGACCAATAATTTATGTTAACATTGGGTAAAGTTCATAACTTTCAGCCCTCCCCCCGCGGACTTTGGGGGATTAAGTCATCCTAGAAGATATAGTTATCATATTTTCGACCATGCTGAACAAAATGGCTATCTCAAATTTTGATCGGGTGACTTTGGGAAAAAAAATGAGCGTGGGAGGGGGCCTAGTTGCCCTCCATTTTTCTTCGTCACTTATAAAGGGCACTAGAACTTTTAATTTCCGTTCGAATGAGCCCTCCCACGATATTCTAGGACCACTGGGTCGATACGATCACCCCTGGGAAAAAAAAAAAAAAAAAAACAAATAAACACGCATCCGTGATCTTTCTTATGGCAAAAAATGCAAAATTCCACATTTTTGTGGATAGGAGCTTCAAACTTCTGCATTAGGGTTATCTGAAACGCTGAATATGATGGTGTGATTTTCATTAAGGTTTTATAACTTTTAGGGGGTCTTTCCCCCTAAAAGTTATCATTTTAGGGGGTCTCTCAGGCGTATAACTTTTGATAAGTAGGATTAAACTTGATGTAACTTATATATTTGAAAGCATTAAAATCTGATTCTTTTGATGTATCTATTGTGTATCAAAATTCCGTTTTCTACAGTTTCGGTTACCATTGAGCCGGGTCGCTCCTTACTTACAGTTCGTTACCACGAACTGTTTGATAACACTACGATGCAGGTATATTTTAATTAAATATTCAATATATAGAGGGGGTTTTGCTAGCTTAAGTATTTAATATAATACGTTCTGGGCTGCCTGCTTACCATAATTTTGTTATTAAGTGTAATATTTTGTTCATTTTTGGTATATTTCATTATGATTAACCTAACTACGCTACTTTTGTTCTCGATAACAGACAAAAATACCGGAACATGTACTAGAAGCACGTTCTCTTGATTTATTTTATCAAAATTCTTTTTTGTGGTTTCGTCTTCTATTTCCATGGTTCACCTTTTTAATTAATGTTCAATCCCATCAACAGTCAAACTAAAAAAAAAGAAAAAAAAAAGTAAAAAGTTTTCTATTTACAAATCCATTCCTTGTCATACTGAGTTTTCATTTATGAGCCCTTTTCGAAGTTCCTACGACAACTCATTCGATACAAAGTGCCCTTTTCTAAAGAACAACAACAACAAAAAATAATACATTATACCCACATCGATCTTTACTATTAAAATGTCAAGCCTTCCAATCACTTTCGACTAATAAAAAGGGCACTAGGCCTTTCGATTTCCAATCGAATGAGCCTTTTTTGAGTTTCGACGGCAAGACTTCCTTATAAACACCTTATATGCCCCCAGGGCATAAATTACAACTCTTACCCTAAGGGCTGTGAGGGTGGTTGTCATCATCTAAGACCTAATTTTCAGAACTTTCAACTACGATAAACAAAATAGCTATCTCAAAATTTTGATTGGATGTGTCTGAAAATGGTGGGCGTGAGAGGGGCGTTAATCTTTCTCCAATCACTTTCAACTATTAAAACAGGCACTAACCCTTTCAATTTCCAATCAAATGAGCCCTTTTGAAGTTTCTACGACAATGCTTTCAATAAAAACCTTATATGCCCCCAGGGGATAACTTACAACCCTCGCCCTGGGGGCTGGGGAGGGGTTTGTCATCCTCAAAGACCTAATTTCCAGAACTTTCTACTGTGTTGAACAAAATGGCTATCTGAAAATTTTGATTGGATGTGTTTGGGGGGAATGGTGGGCGTGAGAGAGGGGTTAGTTACCGTCCAATCACTTTCAACTATTAAAAAGGGCACTAGCCCTCTCAATTTCCAATTGAATGGGCCCGTTTTGAAGTTTTTATGACAACTCTATCATTAAAAACCTTATATGCCCCAAGGGCATAACTTACAACCTTCGCCCTGGGGACTCTGGGGGTTTTGTCATCCTTAAATATATAAATTTCCAGAACTTTCAAACTACGTTGAACAAAATGGTAACTTAAAACCCTTGCGCCAAGGGCTTTGGGGGAGTGTCCTCCTCAAAACATAATTAGTATCTGGAAATCAACTACGCTGACCAAAATGGCTATCTCAAAATTGTGATTGGATGTCTTTGGGGAAATGGTTGGCGTAAAAGGGGGTGTTAGTTGCCTTCCAATCACTTTCAACTATTTAAAAGGGCACTAGCCGTTCCAATTTCCAATCGAATGAGCCCTGTTCCAAGTTTCTAAGACAACTGCTTTGATACAAGTGCCCTGGTATGGAAAAAAAAAGAAAACAAAAAAAAATATACATTTTGCCAACGTCGTTCTTTACGTAGGCAGCGCTATTTAGCTGCCTATGACTTGAGTTTTATTTTTGACTAATAAGAATACACTCGCTTACTCATTAAAAATATACAATAAACTGGTTAGTGTCGATGAGTATCCATAGAGAACAATGGGGTCGGCCGCATAAAAGAAAAAAAAAAAAACAATTTTAAATCAAAAAAATTCTATGTAACAAAAAAAGAAAAAGTGTTGCTATAAACATTATTTTTTAATAGTAAGAATCACGATTAACATATCTATATCATCTTCATTTTCGCATTTTGAAAATATCGCAAGGAAATTTCTTTTGTTTTAAGTATATTTTATGTCATTTTAAGATATGAGAAAAAAAAGTTGAAAAGGGTTTAAGTCCAAAATACTCCGAGTAAAAAAAATTACTACAAACAGTATTTTTCTATTAGTAAAAATCACGACTAACATATCTATATCATTCTCATTTCGTATTTCAAAAATATTAAATGTGATTTTTTTGTTTTATATATAGCTTATGTTATTTTGAGACGTAAAAAAATCTAAAAAAAAATCTATGTTAAAAAAGTTCATAAAAGTTCAAAAATTAAACTTAAAAAATGTATAAAAAATGGGGGCGTCAAAAATATGGGGAGGGTGAACTGGGGTCCTTGAAGGTTGTGGCATAGATGACTAATGGCTGCCGTATCATTGCCTAAAATGTATTCAACTTTTTTGTAAGAAGAACTTGTAGTAGCTCCATTAGTATACCTACTATGAGCGTCGTCAAATCCGTAACCCCATAACGTTCTGGATTTCTAAGTTTGTTCTTGATTTCGATAATAAAATTTTATTCTGAGCGTCTTTTAATATAATACATTTAAAATTTCCGCTTAAAATTCACTTAATGCAGATTTCCTGTAAATTAGATACCTGTCATTAAGTAAACTTTCAATTTAACTCAGCCCTGCTGAAAAACATAATAAAAGGGTTAACTATAAAAACGGGTTGCCCAGTAAGCAAAAATTTATTGACTGGTCCAAAATACTTGTTACTCGAAAACTAGTGTGGAACAATAACATGATTTAGTCCCTAAGAAGTCTTACCTCTGTATAGTATAGCATTCAAATGGCCGGAACGCTGCTAACTCAGGTCTTGACTTAGTATGTAAATATACCATACTACTTACGTCCCAACTTGAGACGTTTCGGGGAAAGGGTGATGTAAGATTAAAAATACGAACTAAATACTTTGCGGCCCAGAAGAAGCCAAACCCAAATTATTATTCAGATTTGCAACTGAATTAGACAATTAAAACAAAAAACAGTAAGAAAAACGCAATAAATTGCGATAAATTTTCAAATCGGGAAATCTAAAATCAACATAAAATCAAAGTTTAAAAATCTTCAATAGAAAAAAAAATGATTGCACGGTTCAGTGGCAGGATTTGATAATTTTTGCCAATTGGTTGATCAGGATGTCCTGGGACTGGATGCCTTGCAGGAGGTACGAGTCGAAGGACATCCTTCTATTACAAAAGTAAAAATAACTGCATAACCTTGATTTCACTAAGACGTAGGGCATGTCAGCCTTTTTACTAAAATTAATTAAAAAAAAATTTCCACAAAACAAGTTTTTCAAAGAAAAGTAAAGAACTCATTATATGAAAAATTAGCAAGAATAAAATCAAATAATCTACCAAGCGTGAAACTACCACAAATCAGCATCGATAAATAAATGAAACCCAAAAACGAACAGAAATTACAATAAATAAGCGAGTCAAACTCAAAAACGAGCAGAAATTAACATGAGTAGGGCTAAAAAACCCCTATGCCTTCCCAAGAGCCAGAACATAATTGGCACTTTACTGAAAAAATACAAATGAATGTGGATTGTCAGTTTAATATACATTTACTTATATAACATTTATTAAAAACATTATAGAGTAAAAAGATTTATATTTTTTCAGTAAAGTGCCAATTATGTTCTGGCCTTGGGAAGGCATAGGGGTTTTGAGGCCCTACTCGTGTGTTAATTTCTGCTCGTTTTGAGTTTGACTCGGTTATTTACTGTAATTTCTGTTCGTTTTGGGTTTCATTTATTTATAGATGCTGATTTGTGGTAGTTTTACGCTTGGTAGATTATTTGATTTTATTATTGCTCATTTTTTGTTAATGGAGTTCTTTACCTTTCTTTGAAAAAACTTATTCAAAACTTATAGAGAAAATTTTCAGCAATTTTAAAAACATACACCCTTTTAAAATCTGGACACAAATAGTAGTGTTTAATTTAGTTTCATACCTTCTCTAGATGACCTGAAATGGCAAACTTGATAGCATTCGCAAAAAAATCTGTTACTTTATTTGATAGCTTGGATACACTTACGCTATTTGGATTTGGTTAAATTTTAAGAGCAGAAGTAGCCCCAAAAGTTTTGGACATAATACCCTCAGTCGTTCTTGAGATACTGCTAAGATGCCTTATTGGGAATTAGCATTAACACAGCTGCATTTTGATTTAATCTTGAAAAACATTCTGTTTTTAAACATACTGGAAAAATGGGAGGGTGGACGTGGGAGGGGGAGTAGTTTTGCCCTCCAATCACTTTCGGCTATTAAAAAGGGCATCCTCCCTTTCTATTTTCAATCGAATGAGCCATTTTCGAAGTTCCTACGACAACTCCTTGTACACAAAGTGGAAAAAAAAACATTATACCCACATCGATCTTTACTATAAAATGTAAAGCCTTCCCAATCACTTTCGACTACTAAAAAGGGTTCACTATGCCTTTCCATTTCCAATCAAAATGAGCCCTTTTTGGGTTTCTACGACAACGCTTTCTTAAAAACACCTTATATGCCCCCAGGGCATACCATCCGGGCATACCATCAGGGCATGTCATCCTCTAAAACCTAATTTCTTTCAACTACGTTAAACAAAATGGCTATCTCAAATTTTGATTGGATGTGTTTTGGGGAAATGGTGGCATGAGAGCGGCGTTAGTCACTCTCTAATAACAATCAACTATTAAAAAAAGCACTAGCTCTTTCGATTTCCAATTAAATGAGCTCTTTTGAAGTTTCTACGACATCGCTTTCAGCAAAAACCTTATGTGCCCCCAAGGCATAACTTAGAACCCTTGCCCTGGGGGCTGGGGGGTAGTCATCCTCAATGACCTAATTTCCAGAACTTTCTACTACGCTAAAAAAATGGCTATCTGAAAATTTTGATTGAATGTGTTTTGGGAATGGTGGGCGTGAGAGGAGGGTTAGTTACCCTCCAATCACTTTTGACTATTAAAAAGGGCACTAGCCCTCTCAATTTTCAATTGAATGAACCCCATTTGAAGTTTTTACGACAATTCTATCTATAAAACCTTATATGCCCCAGGGCACAACTCACAACCTCTGCCCTGGGGGATCTGGGGGGTTTGTCATCCTTAAATACATAATTTCCAGAACCTTCAACTACGTTGAACAAAATGGCTATCTATAAACTTTAATTGAATGTGTTTGGGTAAATGTTGGGCGTGAGAGGGAAGTTAATTACTCTCCACTCACTTTCGACTATTAAAAGGGCAATTTCAATTTCCGATCAAATGAGCCCTTTTTAAAATTTCTACAACAACTTTCTATATAAGTCTTATATGCTCCCAGGGCATAACTTACAACCCTTGCCCTGAGGGCTCTGGGGGCGTGTCCTCCTTATAAACATTATTTCTATCCGGAAATCAACTACGCTGAACAAAATGGCTATCTCGAAATTTTGATTGGATGTGTTTCGGGAAATGGTAGGCGTGGAAGGGGTGTTAGTTACCTTCCATTCATTTTCCACAATTAAAAAGGGCACAGGCTACTCCGATTTCCAATTGAAGGAGCCCTTTTCCAAGTTTCTACGACAACTTTATCGATACGAAGTGCCTGGTCTGAGAGAAAAAGAATAATAAATAGAACATTGTGCCAACATCGTTCTTATATGCCCCCAGGGCATAACTTAAAACCATTGCCCTAAGGGTTGTGGGGGAGTGACCTCCTCAAAAACATATTTTTCTATCCGGAAATCAACCACGCTGAACAAAATGGCTATCTTAAAATTTTGATTGGCTGGGTTTTGGGAAATGGTGGGTGTGGAAGGGGGCAGTTAGTTGCCTTCCAATCAATTTCGACTAGTAAAAAGGGCGCAATCCACTACAACTTTCAATTGAATGAGCCCTTTTCGAAGTTTCTACGACAAACATCTTCGATACGAAGTGTCCTGGTCTAAAGGAAAAAAAAAAATAATAAATAAAACATTGTGCCAACATCGTTCTTATGTGCCCCCAGGGCATAACTTAAAACCCTTGCCCTCAGGGTTGTGGGGGAGTGACCTCCTTAAAAACATATTTTCTACCTGGAAATCAACTACACTGAACAAACTGGCTATCATAAAATTTTGATTGGATGGGTTTCAGGAAATGGTGGGCTTGGAAGGGGTGTTAGTGCCTTCCAATCACTTTCGACTAGCAAAAAGGGCGCATGGAACTCCAATTTCCAATTGAATGAGCCCTTTTCGAAGTTTCTACGACAACTTCTTCGATACGAAGTGCCCTGGTCTAAAGGAAAAAAATAATAAATAATACATTGTGCCAACATCGTTCTTATATGCCCTCAGAGCATATCTTAAAGCCCTTGCCCTGAGGGTTGTGGGGGAGTGACCACCTCAAAAATATATTTTCTATCTGGAAATCAACTACGCTGAACAAAATGGCTATCTCAAAATTTTTGATTGAATGTGTTTGGGGGAATGATAGGTGTTGGGGCGGGGAGGGGGGGGCTAGTTGCCCTCAAATCACTTTTGACTATTAAAGAGGGCACTAGCCACTCCAATTTCCAATCGAATGAGCCCTTTTCGAAGTTTCTACGACACCTCCTTCGATACGAAGTGCAAAAAAAAAATACATTATACCCACATCGATCTTTATTATAAAATGCCAAGCCTTCCAATCCACTTTCGATTATTCAAAAGGGCACTAGGCCTTTCCATTTCCAATCGAATGAGCCCTTTTTGGGTTTTCTACGACAACGCTTTCTAAAAACACCTTATACGCCCCCAGGAATAAATTACAACCCTTACCCTAAGGGCTGTTAGGGTGGTTGTCATCCTCTAAGACCTAATTTCCAGAACTTTCAACTACGTTAAACAAAATGGCTATCTCAAAATTTTGATTCGATGTGTTTGGGGAAAATGGTGGGCGTGAGAGGGGCGTTAGTCACTCTCCATGACTTTCAACTATTAAAAAGGCACTAGCCCCTTCAATTTCCAATCAAATGAGCCCTTTTGAAGTTCTACGACAATGCTTTCAATAAAAACATTATATGCCCCCAGGGCATACCTTACAACCCTTGCCCTGAGGGCTGGGGGGGTTGTCATCCTCAAAGATCTAATTTCTAGAAATTCATACTACGTTGAACAAAATGGTTGTCTGAAAAATCTTTATTGGATGAGTTTTGGGGAATGGTGGGCGTGAGAGGGGGTTAGTTACCCTCCAATCACTTTCGACTATTAAAAAGGGCACTAGCCCTGTCCACTTTCAATTGAATGAGCCCCTTTGAAGGTTTTACGACAACTCTTTCTATAAAAACCTTATATGTCCCCAGGGCACAGCTTACAACCTTTGCCCTGGGGGGTCTGGGGGGTTTGTCCATCCTTAAATGCATAATTTCCAGAACCTTCAACTACGTGAACAAAATGGCTATCTGTAAACTTTAATTAAATGTGTTTGGGAAAATGGTGGGTGTGAGAGGGAAGTTAATTACTCTTCACTCACTATCGACTATTAAAAGGGCAATTTTAATTTCCAATCAAATGAGCCCTTTTGAAATTTCTACAACAACTTTCTATATTAAACCTTATATGCTCCCAGGGCATAACTTACAACCCTTGCCCTGAGGGCTGTGGGGGAGTGTCCTCCTCATAAACATTATTTCTATCTGGAAATCAACGACGTTGAACAAAATTGCTATCTCAAAAATTTTGATTGGATGTGTTTCGGGAAATGGTGGGCGTGGAAGGGGTGTTAGTTGCCTTCCATTCACTTTCGACTATTAAAAAGGGCACAAGTCACCCCGAATTCCAATTGAAGGAGCCCTTTTCGAAGTTTCTACGACAACTTCATCGATACGAAGTGCCTGGTCTAAAGGAAAAAAATAATAAATAATACATTTTGCCAACATCGTTCTTATATGCCCTCAGGGCATAACTTAAAAAACCTTGCCCTGAGAGTTGTGTGGGAGTGACCTCCTCAAAAACATATTTTCTATCGGGAAATCAACTACGCCGAACAAAATGGCTATCTTAAAACTTTGATTGGATAGATTTCAGGAATTGGTGGGCGTGAAGGGGTGCTAGTCGCCTTCCAATCACTCTCGACTATCAAAAAGGGCACAAGCCACTCCAATTTCCAATTGAATGAGCCCTTCTCGAAGTTTCTACGACAACTTCTTCGATACGAAGTGCCCTGGTCTAAAGAAAAAAAAAAATAATTAACACATTGTGCCAACATCGTTCTTATATTCCCCCAGGGCATAACTTAAAGCCCTTGCCCTGAGGTTGTTGGGGATTGACTCAAAAACATATTTTCTATCTGGAAATCAACTACGCTGAACAAAATGGTCTCAAAATTTTGATTGGATGTGTTTGGGGGAATGATAGGCGTTGGGGCGGGGGGGGGGGGCTAGTTGCCTTCCAATCAGTTTTGACTATTAAAAAGGGCACTAGCTACTCCAATTCCCAATCGAATGAGCCCTTTTCCGAAGTTTTCTACGACAACTCCTGTGATACGAAGTGCCCTGGTCTAAGATCACGAAAAAAAATAATAATAATAATAATGTATGTGCCAATATCGTTCTTTACTTAGGCAGTGCTATTGCGCTGCCGGTGTGATTCCGTCTATTAACGCATATTACTCTTATGTTTTGGAGATCGTTTTGCTACCAGAAGCCCATTTTTGGACCTTTAGACTGTTTTGATTAAGACTGTATATCTGTAAATAGTGCTCCAGTTTCATTTGAGGCAGTCGCATGACGGGTATACGATACCATATCACAGGATCGTCGTTGCCCTCCGATCGCTTTTTGACCTGAAAAGGTAGCAGAATGTACAATTTTCGATCGTATGAGTCTTCGTTCAAGTTCTACGAAACGATATGACATGGGGGAAAATACATGTAAAATATTACTCTTTTGGTTCACATGCATCTCAACCCTATTTAGCTAAACCCTTATAACCCAATCTTTGTTAATTTAACCCCCATGTATCTCAAACAGATTCAACTAAAACACATCGTTCAACTCAACCATTGTTTAACTTAACCCTATTTTGCCCCACTTAACTCGATCATCCTTAATTCAGCAATATATCATGGTTATATCAATTGCTGCAACCTGTACCAATTGTGACATCTTATCTATTAAGATAAAAATGTCGTTAATGTTGAGTGAGGAATGTAACACTATCATTCCGGTCATCTAATAGTAAAGTTTAATATGAAAGTGAATTTATGGGAATCTCGAAAAAAAAAGCAAAAAACAAAATGGTGGAGGATAACAATGAAAAGTGCACCTTTACAATTATCACGGTCGAAAAGCTCATTTTAAAGGTTTTCAAACCTCTCATTTAAAACCCAAGATAATCCTATTTCAGCCTGTGTTGGTATCACTAATATGTCTTTCTTTTCTCTGCTGCTTTCTACTGGGATTTATCCTGGAACACTGTAGATATTTAGTTAAGGACTAATTTGGAGACTAATGCATATATCTGCATGGCTTTAATAAATTGCCATTGTAAAGTACTCTATGGCACCGAAAATGGACTTTTTCGCACCATATCTGAAGAGGAAAAGGCTCGGAAAACATAAAACCGATAGCATTAAAATCTAACAAACCGGGTGTTTAGAGTTCCCATATCCCTCCAATTCCTCTGACAACCACTCTCCCAAGTCTCCTTAGTAATTGAAAAAACTAAAAAATATGTTTTGGGAAAAAAGAAAAAAAAAAAGGAAGAAAGAATGCGAAGCAAAAAAAAATTTCGTTTAAAAAAAAAAAATTAAAAAATTTTCGTTGAAAACCAAGGATAATAATCTATATTTATTTAAGTATTAATAATAAACGCTAATGATTTGAAAAAAAAAAAAACTTTCAAGAATTTCGAAAAAAAAAAAAGAGCTTGAAAAGCTGATGTCTCCAGTTTCCTTTCCTTTTACTACACTACTTCATAAAAAAAATTCCGAACTTGGCTAATTTTGTAGTCGGTTTTTTTTTTTTTTTTTTTTTTTGTACTTACTTCTTAATAACAATTTTGCGGTTTCATGCTCCATAATGCCAAATTCTAAAAAAAAAAAAAAAAAAAAAAAAAAAAAAAAAAAAAAAAAAAAAAAAAAAAAAAAAAAAAAAAAAAAAAAAAAAAAAAAAAAAAAAAAAAAAAACAGACAGCCTAGGGCTACATCCAGTCATTAGGGGGAGCTCGGACGCAATTATGTCGTGGCGGTTGTTACATTGGGAAAGAGTGTTGGACGGTAGATCGAACGGTATGTGTACCTTTCAGCTAGGGACTTAATCGAAAATTAGACAAATTTACCGCCAAATGACCGTAGGTTGAAAAAAAAAACCGCTTCAGGTCATCCACTGTGAGGAAAAATGTTCCACCTGTCCCCCTTCTAGGTGTCCCTAAAAAAAAATTTGCAATGAACTATGTAGGCAACAAGAACTTGCCAAATTTACAGTAGCAGAAGGAAGGGAAAATAACGTTATCAACATGGAAAATGTCTATGTTTAGGACAAAAATGAATATTGACAATCAATGCGTGCTATAGATAGATCATCGTAATTATTTTAATTGTCAAGTTAATACTTTTTCAATCAGAAGTTGTTGTTTTTTTTTTCTCGTTAAATCCTTGTGCAAAAGATGGGTACTGTGTCTATTAACTGTAAGCAACGCAAGAAGTGAAAGGTTTGGTTGATGCTAATGAAAAAAATAACAAAATATGTAAAACATAGCATGTATTAAAATACGTAACATAACCTAGGTGCCTTTCCCCCCTAAAACCCAAACAAATAAATTTTAATATTGTAAACGCAGTGAGAAACCACTGTTTGCAAACCAGTTGTTACTTTAAAACTGCTTTGACTAGTTTCTATTATCATCTATCAAAGCGTGGACTTACAGCTAACAGAACAATACCAAAGATGTTACCACAAGAACTTTCAAAAATTTGATTTTCACTTAAAGATTGTACCCTTAAAAAATATTGAAAATGTCAAGTCTAGGACGTCGCAATCTAAGATGGAAACTGCGAGCTAAATGAGAAAACAGTTTATGAACTGTAATCAGCGCTAGTTTAAAGTGAGTCAAATGTCACCTATAGGTTTCTGCAAGCAAATGCTTAAATGGGCTTTACTAAAAACTAGTTGCATGGAGTTTAGCTTGAATGGGGTTGATTTGAATGAGTGCTGAGTTAAACGGGAATTCAATTAAATGGGGCTTGAGTTACATGGCACTGAATTGAAATGGGGATTAAATTGAACGAGGTCTGGGTTACGCGCACACCACTCACTCAGATACATCCTCTTATTTATTTTTCCTTAAATTGTTAGTTGAAAAGCTGGTAACAGGATTTTACTTTCTTTTGTAGGTATAGGAAGAGAAAACATTTATATAAAGGTGCAGAATCTCACTTTCTAATTTGAAAGGTCGTTTACGAGGGAGTTTGCTACTCACATCAAATGAAGGATTCAAGAAGAAGAGACTATAGTGTGACTAGGAGGCAGGATCAATGCAGAGCCATTCCTGGGGTTGGTGGTGCCCTGGGAAAAATTAATTACAGTGCCCCTCCCAACTCAAATATAAGCAAAAAGAGCCGAATCAAAGTGGGTTGCTTCCTAGACGTGGCAGTCTGAGACAGTAGCAGTCCCCCAGTTATGACGCCCGCGATATGCTGACCCAGTTACCCCCTAGGAACGGCTTTGGATTGATAGAGGGATATGCTGTCTCAAAGGTTAGTTTACCAAATTTACGTTATAGGGAATTTCCCTTTTTTAAAGAGTCAAAAATGATTTGAGGGCAGCCTGCACCCTTTTGTGTCCCTTTTTGCTATCTGGCCAGACATCTGACCGATATTCTGAAATATCCTTTTTTTTCAGAATAGTCAAAGATCCAATAATCTGGAAATGATACGGTCCTAAAGTCTCTGGGGCATGTGTCATAAATAAAGCAAATTGCCAATTGTTTAAACGTTTTTTTGTTGTTTTTAAAAATAAAGAAAAGTACAGCTTGTTTGATGCTGTGTGTGTAATCAGCTCAAATCTTCAATAGGCTTTTCCTGGGCCAAAATGCTCTAATTTTTTTTCGTAAAAGTGGAAAGGGTTGGGGGGGTTTTGAAATGGAGCCATAAACTTTTGTTCCTAATTTTTTATATTTCGAGGGAATTCTCAGGAGTCATTCGCTATGCCAAGATTCCCAGGATTTCCAAGAGTATACTCTGTAAACAAAACATGTACCCGAATAAATCAAAAGAAACGGTATGGGCACTGATTTTCAATTTCATTTATTACAATATCTTTGAAATAGCTTTAGGGCCCTAGTTAAATCTTTGAGAAACATTGACTTGTGGAAAGAGGTCAGAGGTAAAATCAAGCGACACTATGGCGTGTCCTGGTCATCGAGATACCTTTCTGCAAAAATGTTGATAATGGCTTGGGGGATGGAGTTGAAACTCTCAGGTACTGTTGGAGAAAGGAAGGGGGTGGTTGAAGCAATTTGGACGTTGGGGGGAGACTAAACAATTTTGTCTTCAATCCAGACAAAAATAACGATTTTGCACTTTAAGCTCCAATGAGACTGAAAATTAACGCACGTTAAAATAGCGAATAAAATGAAAAGACACTTTGTGCTAAACAGATGGTCAAAATACCGTGTGTATCTGCAGTATCTCAAGAACATATGAGGTTATTAAGTTGAAGCTTTCAGGTAATGTTGAGCGGTTGTTGAACTAAATGAAAAGGACACTATGAGGCATATCTGCAATATATGAGGATCGGCTAAGGGTTTTTCACGTTAGAAATAGTCGGGGGTGTTGAAATCCGTTTAAGACACTTTGCGCATCCAGGTTGTCAAAAGACGTACCTGCAATATTTCAGGAACGGCCAAGGGTATTAAGTTCAGCATTCAAGGAATGTTAAGGGGGATTCTAAACTAAATCAAAGAAAATTTATGCATTCAATTTGCCAAAGGATGCATCTGCAGTATATCAGAAACGGCTAAAGACATTAAGTTGTATCTTTCAAGGAATTTTGAGCTGATATTGGTCTAGATAAAAAAAAATACTATGTGCACCCGTATTGTCAGATGGGTGGATATGCAATATCTCAGGAACGGCTAAGAGTACAAAGTTGAAATTTTGGGGAATATTGAGGGAATGTTAACTAAACTGAAAAACACTATATGCATCCAGGTGGTCAAAAGGATTGTATCTGCAGCATCTTAGGAACTGCTAAGGTATTGAGTTGAAACTTTCAGGAAATATTGAGGGGGATGTTTAACAAAATCAAAAAAGACACTATGTGCATACAGATTGTAAAAAGACCGTATACGCAATATCTCAGGAACTACAAAGGGTTTTAAGTTAAAACTTTTAAGCAATGTTGAGAGGTCATTGAATTAATCAGAAGACACTATAAAGAATTCAGTTGCCAAAAGAGTGTATCTGCAATATCTGGGAGAAAGCTAAGGGTATCTATTTTTGAAACTTTTTGGATTATATGGAGGGAAGTTGTCCAAAAGGCGTATCTACAACAGTTCAGGAGTGGCTAAGGGTGTTAAGTTGATACTTTATAAACACAAAATTAAAAGACACTACCTGCATCTTGGTAGTCAATAGGGCATGTCTGCAACAGTGGCGAAACTTTCTATGGAACAGGCGGGTTATTGACCATCCCAGACCTCGGTTTGCCCCCTAGACCCCATTCCCCCCCCCCCCAGCTGAAATTTAGTTTCCTCAAAAATCTTGTTAAAAAATAAGATAAGCCTGCATAATTCAAGCATCAACAGAAATGGATAAGTTTCTTTAGTATATATGTACTTTTATAGTACTATAAAGTATCTTTATAGTGCTTTTAAAGTACTTTCATGATACCAAATGGCTCATTTTTCCGCTTTTACTTTCATTTTTACTCGATTGAGAAAATTGGCTCCAACTTTGCCCCCCCCCCCCCCGCTCCCCTAGGATTTTGACGAAATTACGCCACTGGTCTGCAATACAGACAAAAATTGTGTTTTTGCACAATAAGATTCTATGGGACTTTTAATTCATGCACAAGAAAGTAGCGAGATAAGGAAGGTTGGCAAAATGGTGCTGCAACAACATATCAGGAACAGCACAGGGTATCAAGCTGGAAATTTATAGAATTGTCAAGGAGGTAAGTGAACATTGTACTGTGACTTCCAGGAAAGGGTAGAGCTAAATCGAAAGACAATATGTACGTCCAGGTCATTAACATAAGAAATCTGTAATATCACGGAGCGGAAATGGGACATTAGAATGGGAAATTCAAACTTCTATTGTCCCATTCAAGAATAAAAAGTGATGGGTTGGCAACCAGACCCTTTTTGGTACCTTTTCCACAAGCCCCAACAACTGCAAAGCCATCCGATAAATGGTCGAAAGATTACACAAATATGTATCCAGAGGTTCCCTAGGACAAGGGTCGTAATTTATAAAGACCCAGTTGTTTACACATAGATTTCATAATGGAAAAGGGTGATATGTTCGATCCCGGTTGTCCAATTTTCTCAAAACTTGCAGACACTTTTCTTAGGAAAACTTTTAATCAATAATAGAGAACAAGGAGAATCCAGACCTTAGTAAAGGGGAATTTAGCTCCTCCAATCTTCCTGGCCATATATAAATATATGATATAACAATATACTTAATATAAATATATTATATGGTTCACATAAAAAAGAGCTTATATACTCTTTGTTTCAAAGATTGGACGATAAAAACAGACCTTTGTTTACTAAAATTACATCTCAAATATCCAATTTAGCTATGATCTCATGTAATTACAATATGTATTAGTTTAGGATTTGTTACCGTATAAAAAAAACTCAAACCCGTTGTTCTCTAAAATCTCAAGTATCAGATTTCTTATTCTTGAGATAATGAAAACCTGATAAAAGTAACAGGAAACAACAATTTTTGATTGTAGAAAAATTATTGTATAGAAACTTGAATAGAACAATATATGCCAGAGGGAATTGGTAGTTCCATATTTTTCAACCCACTGAGTGCTTTTTTTTTAAGACCAAAATGTTAACAAACTGCATTTTAGGGATTAATTTAAAATTAGTTATTCGATTTCTGAAATTAATTGGGCAAAATTGCAAATATTTTTTTCAAAGCCTAAGAGACCTGCTTCAATGTTTTTGGCTTTTCCAACTTAAATTCATATGGAGATTCAAACTATGTTGTTGACCAAAAGAAAAAGAAAAAAAGAATAATTCTCTTCTTTAATGGAGATTGGAACTTCTTGGAGGGTTTAAAGAGGGAGCCTTTGAATAGATTGGGATGGAGGAAGAGGGTGCGTAGCTGTGTTGGCCTCAGATGACTGGGTGCTGCAGTGAGTTTTTATTATTAGTAGTAGTAGTATATTTAGCATGTCCAAGAACCCTTTTACGAAATTTTCAAGTTACTAGGTGAAATAAGAAAGAGGGTAGGGGTGCCTACGCCTCAAAAAGCAAGTTTTGACGGTCAAATTTTTCAACTTATCGCGGAAAGCCCTTCCAATCTATGTGGGAACGAGTACTAATCCCTATCATCCTTTCATTTGGAAGGATATATTTGGGCTAAGCTTTTAATAAGGATGGTATTGTAAGCGGAGAATGACTCTTTTTGTTGCAAGAACATTTTCGAAGTGAATTAAAAATCATATCTACGTGATAAAATATGGCCCCTGAGTAGGATCCTCAAGATATGTAGGAAACATATTGAAAATTGAAAAGCCCCGTGGGCTATTAAACCATGTAAATACTATCATTTCACTTTAGTTTTGTTATTTTTAGTGATTATCAGTTATAATTTTCGTTATTTTTTTTGTGAATTGGAAACAAAATGAGATTTTCCAAGGAAATAACCTCAAATACTTCGAAAGAGCACATTCCGTAATCTAATTTCTATGTGTGAATTGAATTTCTAATTTCTATGTGTGAATTGAGTGCATGCATATACTCGGCGAGTCCTACAGGCCCGTATACCTTCGCCCCAAAGATGGGGCAAAGGTATACGGTAAGTGTTTTTAAAGTTAAGTGTTTATAAAGTTATAAGATAAGTGTTTTTAAAGTTATTTTGTATTCCCACCCAATAAATTTCTCCCCCCCCCCCCGGATAAAAAATCTGGCTATGTCCCTGTTAGGCTTATACTTTAGTTAACAATCTAAATACTTTTTTTTCTGAAAACCTTGATAATGTTACACTGCAGAATTCTAATTGTTTAATTAAATATTTACTAAGAAAATTTGCATAGTCGTCCGCAGAGTGATTTGATTTTTTATCCTCTGATTAAAAAGGGAAGTATCTCAAATCTAATTTCCATTTTGGATTCTCCGAAAAAAAAAAATGAAAAGGAGACAGGAATTACCATTCTAATTTTTCGCATTGGCCGAAATAATACCCAATGAAAAAAAGAGATATTATTTCCTGTATTACTCTCCCATGTTAAAGAGCGTGCATTAGTATAATTGCCCAAAAAGGCAGGTAGGCCAAGGATGGTAGGCTAATAGCTCTTTTTTTAAACCTGTTTTGTTTTTGTGTGAAATTTTAAGCAGTAAAAAGAGCAAAAAGTTTCTGAGTCACGAGATTTTTTCAAGTAAACTCTATGTTTCTCTGCGCAGTAGCTCTGTGATAACTGTCTTCAATTATATTCCTTCTTTTTACTACAACCTGCATGATAGTATAACTACAAAGCCTAATGCAGTCATCACTTCTACGACGTCTTTTCTGAATTTCTTGGTAATAACTTCTAGAATAAAAAAAAAGGCTGAGACAGTTTTAGTACATTTTACGGTGTAGTGTTTCCTACACTGTTCCATGTTTTACAAGAAAAATCGCTTTATGTCTTATAAATGTTTTTTCGAAATAACAACTTAATTCGCAATATCAGCCTAATTTGGAGATGGTCGGAGAAAAGCAGACTTTAAATAGACTGATTAGACTCGGAAAAAAACAAGGGTTTCGACAAACAATTATCTCAAAAACGAGTTATTTATGTAGCTACATGTAAACGGTAGATAAGACTTCGTCGTGCGGTTTTTGCCTTCTCAACTATCAATCTATTCAGATCAATTAGTTCTAAGTACATTTTTGAGAACATATGACCGCAACATTAGAAAATCTTAAGTACTAAATTAAAAGTTAAGATCGTACATCCTATGTAGTTTCGAAAAATATTATCAAACAGTTCGGGGTAACAAACTGAACGAACTGTAAATAAGGAGTGACGCGGGTCAACATTAACCGAATCTTTAAAAAGCAAAATTTGATATCAATAGATACAGCAAAAGAATTGACTAATTATGCCGATTCCATTTATATAATATTCATTAATTTCACTCTTACCCATCAAAGGCTACAAGCCTGAAAAAAAATTCACTGGATTTTCGAAACAGGGGGGAAACACCCCTCAAAAGTCAAAGAATCTTAAAAGAATCACAGCAATAGATTTATCGTATCAGAGAACCCTACTGTAGAGGTTCCAAGCTATTATCTGCAAAAATGTGTAACTTTTGTATTTTCTACAAGAAGAAAGATCATGGATGCGTGTTTATTTGTTGTTGTTTCTTTTTCCGGGGGTAATCGTATCGAATCAATGGTCCTAGAATATCGAGAGAGGGCTCATTCGAACAGAAATTAAAAGTCCTTGGGCCCTTTTTAAGCGACCAAAAAAAAAATTCATGGCAACTTGCCCCCTCCTACGCCTTTTTACCCAAAAGTCGTCGGATCAAAATTTTGACATTGCAATTTTGTTCAATATAGTTGAAAGCTAGAACAACTGTCTTTGGAGGAAGCGCCGCAAGTTATGAAATTTGCCCAATGTTGACATAGTGTTTGTTATGGGGAAGTACATTGAAATTTCTAAGGAGTGGGGAATATTTTCTGGGATTGGATTTTCTATGGGCAGAATTTCCCACTAGGACGGAAGTTTCTGGGGATGAACTTTCCAGGGGATACTTTACACGTGGGAAAGTTGCCAGAATTCGTATACGAAACTCGTTTTATTGGCCTTAATTTCTTGTTGGCAACCCTATTTTACATGTGAAGATGCTTTGGGGGAATGGTCCGGGGGAAATTTTCTGCAAAGCTGGAATTCTCGGGGGGATTTTTACGTGAGGGTAATTTCCCAAGGCAGCAACTCTCCATAAGGGAATTATCATCAGGATAAAATGTCCATGGGGAAATGTTCAAAAATTAAATACAAGCCTTTGTATAATGCAAGTATGCTAAGGAGTATTTTTCAGGCGTAATCGTAAGCATGAAGTTTTCTGGGAGAAAATCTGTAGCGAGGATGGTAATTTTCTGGGGATTATCCGGGGGTAATTTTCTGTCGAAAAAATTTTACGTGTGGGGGGGGGGGCTTTCTATAGAGGAATTTTTTTTGTGGGGAGAATTTTTGTCTGACAGATTTCCTGGGATTATTTGAAAAACAATCAGAAATTAAATTTAAAAAAGTTTTTTTTTTACTGAAAGTAAGGAGCAACATTAAAACTGAAAACGAACAGAAATTATTCCGTAAATGAGGGGGGAGGGAACTTCCCCTCCTCAATACCTTACTGTTTATGCTAAAGTTCGACACTGTATCTCAATTCTTTAAGAACGATTCGTGAAACACAAGAGCCGTATAATTAGAATCAGAGCCTTATTTAAAAGTTCTTAAAAACTTTAGCGTAAAGAGAGGGATGTTAAGGAGGGGGCAGCCCCCTCATATACGGAACAATTTTGTTCATTTTAAGTTTTATTGTTCACTCTTACTTTGAGTAGAAAAAAATTATTTATATATTTAATTTGGTATAAAAAAGCTTGGGTAAAAGACCCATAAGCTAGGAATAGCCTATTAGCTAACTCCCACATTTTAAAAGAAAGCTTCCTTTATTAACATGACAACTGATATAACTCTTTCAATCTAGACCGTTCATGAAGGAAGGGGGGGGGGTATCAGAACTGAACAAGCCCATAGGGACAAAGCAAGAACTCTTGTCGTCGAAAAAAAAATATAAGGGAACGAAATTCTAGGTCATGGCTGCAGTAGTAGCTGCAACCTAGTAGAAAGCTAATGGAATTTAAATTTTAACCTGAAAGTTATTAAATTATGGCTGGAAAAATGCAATGGAAAACATTTTATAATAGTTTTTAAGCTACATAATGAGTTTTTGGCAACAAAAACAAAATTTGCGTATCTTATGCGTTGGTCTTATGTTTTCAGTAAAATGCTAGTTTTGTATAATTCTACAAATGTAGGATAATATCATACATCAGTTTGTTTACACTACTTTTATAAATAAATTTTGCGTGAGCTTAGTAGCTATAAGTTTTTTTCTTGTTTTACGTCCCAATTTTCCTCTATATTCCCCCCTCAGAAAAACTTGGTTTTTTTTTTTAATCATTCTCATTGAGGCTCTACAGTTTACCAGTCTCGCCAAATATTGGAGAGCTCTGCTGCACAGCTCAAAGTTCTGAAATTAGTCTCTTATATGAAATGTAATATTACTTTTTGCTATTATGTCAAGAATAAAATTTAGTTAAAACTCTATCCTGGATATGGAATGCGCCATCTTTCTCCTGGATTAAAAAGGTGGATTTGTATTGCTCTCTGTTCTCGTGATATTCTATTCTCGTAAATTCTTCTCTCCATTCCCGCCAGAATTTTTTTTTTTTGTTAAGCACCCTCATAGAAGGTACACGAACTACCTGTACACCAAACCTTAAAAAGCTACGAGCTTTGGTTGGTATGGGCTTGGTTCATCAATTAATACTCACTATATAACAACCATTGGCAGGCTAAGTACGCAAGGTCCGTAATAGCACAAAAATGGACTATTTACAAAGTCCAGGAATATACAAAGTCCAGTAACAGAGGAGACCGGAGTCACAAAACGACTCAGAACATCTTCAGAAGAGACATGAAAATAGACTCTCCAATATATAGTGTACACTGCGTATATATACGGGCAACGATCACTGCTCTAGATCATGTAATCACCCTATGTGTATCGTTGGTCAATTGCTTTATGACAGAAAGTACGTGATCGTTGAGCGCTGTAGGTCAGCCTGTTTCTTGTCCCTAACACCCAGGCATTAAAAATGAGTCCTATATGCAAATGAGTCCTTAGGGGGTGAAACCCCCCCCCCCAAATGTTTGTCCGACTCGTAAAAACGTTACAAAAATTAATATAAGTGAATTTTTGATGCGTTTTTTTAAATTTTTGTCCCCCCCCCCAAAAAAAAAAAAAATCTTTTGTAACTCCCCCACACTCAGAAAAAAACCATGGATACTGCCCTGCCTATATGTAGTGTGAATAATAAAGAAACATGAAGTTCACAAAGCTCTGCCTTACAGCTCAAAAGAAATGAGGGTTTTCTTGATAGAACATATGTAAAATCTAAGATTGCTTTTTCACCAAAGTGTCAAGAGTAAAAATTTGAAACGTGAATATTGGATGTGGAATGTACCCTTTTTCACCTGGATTTCTAAAAACTAAACAGACAGATCTGTAAGCTCAATTATATTGCAGAATATCCTATGTCTTTTTGCTCTTAAAATAGATTGAATACCATCAGATTATATTCTTATCTTCAGTTTATCATTCATTCGTTCTGCCTCTGATTTTCTTAGATTAAATCACTTTTTATATGTATTTGATTAATCCCACTGCCGCAACCCAGTCAAGGAAGAAATGACAATAAGCAGGGAACGCTTGGTTTTGAAGTGGCGAAAGGCGTGGCGATTTTGTAAATTGATTGCATTTTTATGCGTGATGCCCTCACACTACTATTCTGGCAAAGAATGATGGGATTAAATGAGTGCAAAAACTAGTGCTTTGCAACGTAAAATTCAACAGTCTGTTGATGCTGAAGACAGAGCAAAGAAGCTTTTTGCTGCTGTATTATGCAAAAGAATCCTTTAAGGAAGTGTTTGACCGATAGATGTGCTCACTTTCAAATAAGCTTGTTTTGTGTCGAAATACTTGGGCTGGTTTCCTTTCTGTTTTTTTTTTTTTTTTTCCAAATCTTCAAGCGCCGTCTGTCCATGGCGAACAAAGCGCCGTCTTCAAGCGCCGTCTTCAAGCGCTCTGCCGTCCATGGGAACGAATAGTTATAGAGCGAAATTTGTCTTTGTAACAAATTAAGTGAAACAATATTACGGTTAGAAATAAAACAGGAATTAGGTGTTTGAAAATATATTACAGCAAATATACCTTTTTTGCAAGATTTTCAATCTATTCTCCAAAGGTTCAGACAAGGGTCGTATTCATTATTGTTTGGGGGGGCGGGGGAAGAGAATTTTATGGGGAGTTACAAATAAACCTTTAAAAAAGACATATAAAATTTGTTTATACGTATTTTATTAGGTTTTTAAAATGCGGACAAATATTTTCTTTTTTTTGGGAGGGGGGGTCATACCCGCTAATCCCCCTTGGATAAGGCCTTGTTCAGAGTTTTGTCATGGATAATTTGACGGCATGCTTTGCTGCCGTAATATGAAAAGGAATACTATGGAAGAGTGCTAACCCTTAGTTTCTGTTATTTTCAGAATGAGCTTGTTCCCCGCCGAAAATAAACCAAAAAAGACGCTCTTTTTATTCAAATGAAATACACGAAGGACACTGGAACTCAAAAGGAACAGAGACAATACTGTATGTGAGAGGGTAAGCCCTTTTTGATTTTACGCTTAAGTATTGACAGTAAATTACCGAAGCAATTGAAAACAAACAAATATAGCGAGCTGGAAACTGAAAACCACTTTTCCTACAAATTACTCTTCATATGGGGGAGGAAGGACAATTACCCTCGTTTAAATGTTTTGCCCTCCTCATTAGATTTGGAAAATACCGTTTTGATATTTCAATTGAACAAATTTGCTGTTTTTTGATAGGATACTTTCAATGAACAAATTGAAAAGGAAATTGCCCTCGTAGATTTAAAAAAAAATGTCAATTTTTTCCCAATTTTTTCGTCATTTCACACTTTTGTGAATCGAGGCTCTTGACTTTTCAAAACATGCGAGCTGAAAAGCTTTTCATTTAAGAGAATGGAGGCAAAAGTAAAATATTCAACAAAATAGCGATCCGAGGGGTCCGAGCGATCCGATCCGAGCGGATCTGAAATAGATTTGAGACTAAATTGAGCATACGCATTAAGAATATCTTTTGAAAATAAGCACGAAATATGCACTTGATAGCTACACACAACTAAGTTCAATAATTTTTCTCTTTCACTCAAACGAAGTCCAGTTTTCCAATAAAAAATTGTATTTTGTCTCCTCTTGTTCAAATTTAGCATACCAAACGCTTACAGCGACTTTATCGAAGAATCGCTGAAGTCTGCATTGATGTATCAGGATTTGTATATTTGAATTTTACTTACAATGGAGCATATATTTTTATATTCACTATACTGTTGCTACCGCAGCAGCCATGATAAAGATTTGTCTTTTTTTTATCTCTTTTCTACCTGTCGAAACTACCAGGCTCGGTCTCTTCAATTTATTAACTGACAGACCCGCAAATTCCTCTCAGTTAGTCTAAACTCGAGAGTATTTTAACATGGCAAGAGGTCGCTGTATCTGGATATAGCACTTAATACAAGCCATTATTCAAAGAAAGAGATAAAAGTCTACCCCCCAGCTGTGAAAGGCAAGTTTGAATGAAGATTTTACTATTTTAAATAGCTTTGTCATGGTAAATCTTCATTGGAATAGTAGTCGCTAATCTTAAGCACGATCCACTTGATTAATTGGAATTAGAACCGAACTTAATTAATAAAAGTGAAAAGATCTGCTATTAATATATCAATCCTTTAGTTCAATAGCAGAATATTGAAATCCCAGCTAAATTAGGTACATAACTATCAAACCACAAAATCTTTCAGGTCCCCAAAATGAACATGGGTAAAACAAAATGCGAAAGAGGGGGTTGTAGGCTTCGGGTCCTTCCCCCAATGTCTGGATATTTTATAATTTTTTTACTATCTCTTACTTTTGTTTAGTTAGTCGCTTTTGCCCTTTATGAAATTTTGCAAGAAAAGGAGCTTGGTACCAGTGTTTCCACTTCTCCCGATTTTTCGGGAGATCTACCGAATTTCTAATCAATCTCCCGACAAAAAAAGAAAGATACCGAATCTCCCGAAAATCTCCAGAAAACTTAATCCCCGGAACATTTTACTTTTTGGTCATTCTTTTCTATTTTTTTTACGTGTCCGTTGCCTGTGGTCTTTTAGGGACTATTCCTAACGTCCCAGGTAATTGAGGCACTGCGACTTGAATTTATTGGCATAGGTATGAACATTGCCCATTATCCATTCCACAGTGGTTGCATTGGTTTTCTGTTTTTGATCATTTAAACACCTTCAAGGTTTGTAATTAACTAATTATTTTCAATTAATAAACTAACCACAGTTGTTTGGCTTGCACCAAGAAAATGGGAAACTAGCACTATGTGGGTCCAGCTGATTCATTAGGTTCAAAAGGATCAAGAATTACTACAAATTTAAAGAAATATGACAAAAATTAGAATTTGTCTGCAGTTGCTCTGTAGAACCGAAGGGGTTTGCTTCAAATGATCCAACACAAGAAAGAGAGACGACAATTGCTGCATTTTGAAAACAATTTACGATTTTTGCTGGTTGACAAGTTAGTCCCATTCCTGAAAAAATATGCCGCATAAGAATTTTACTGATAAAGAAAGACTGGGTAAGCAGAAAGTGACGAATATAGTCCGCCAGGGCCTGTCAGTGTATTGTAAAACATTCAGTGTCATTCATTGCCTGTCAGTGTATTGTAAAAAATTGCGAAGAAATGATGAAAACGAGTACAAAAAGTCGAAAAGTGCGATTGACAAAGAATGGCGGGAACATTCTGATAGTGCCAATGATGATAAAACAGTGACTCTGACAGCCGTGGACTACTGGAAATTGGCTTTGAGTGCAAGGGACCACCGTGGAAACCAAACTTAGCAAAGTTTGTGCAATATCTGTTTTCCTTGCCATTTTCGAACGTAGCTTCAGAAAGACTGTTCAGCTTACTCAAGAAGTAAAGACAGGCAGAAGGAATCATTTGGTAACAGTAACTTAGGCGTCCACAATTCAGACGAAACTTGAAATGAAACGAGACGGAGTTACAGCAGACACACTGACGGTTGACCAGCCCCTCAGAAAGAGGCTAAAAGGAGTAGTAGCGTATCCCAGCACAGCTGAGTTACCAGCACAGCTAAAAAGCCATGCGATAGACACAGATATAAATGTAATGTGGTATATGTATCTGAAGGTTTTGCAATTTCTTATACTTTTTTTCAGTTATATCAATACTAATGAGCTACGACTTTGCGTTTTCTCTTTATCATTTGTGAATACCTCTGGGGATTGTGGTAAAAAAAAATTATCCAATTAACTCAGACTCAATGGTCAAAGACCTAGTGTCCGTAATTCGTCAGGATTTTCTGTCCCAGTCCTGAACTTAGTGGGTTGTCGTGTGAATCTGAAAGGGCCAGAAAAAGTAAGGGTCGATGAAGAAAAATGTCTTAATTTAACAGCTTTAGAGACTGAATAAAATATAACTGCACTTAGTTTCAAAATTAAATAGAGTTCAAGCTTCTAGCTGCTTCCTTTTGTCATGTTTGACAACGTTGATTGCTGAATTTTCTTTCCGGAATTGCAGCTGGCTCCAGTAAATCTGCACTCCAAATTTAGAATGTGGTACTTTATACTCAAATCGCTCGAACACCTCCAAAAACTCAATACAAAATACAAAAAACTGGAAATTCTACCAAACCCTGAGATCCATCTCCCGATTTTCTCCCGAATCCTGAGAGCCATCTCCCGATTTTCTCCCAAAAATTGTCAAGATTCTACAGATTGTTTGAAAAGATAAGTGGAAACACTGCTTGGTACACTTTTTTAAGCTTGTCATGACAAGCCGATAAAAGTGTCAGATGTAAGCGAAATATATTGAACATTTAATAGATCATAATAAAATTTAAGGGGGGACACGTGCCTGAGTCCCCCCCATCCGCTTCTCTTTGCATCTGTATTTTTTCCAATCTCAAAGATCTGGTCAAAATTTTAAACAAAAAGAACGGAAAAGAGATGTCAAGGCCCTCTAAATCCGCGCCAGAATAAACGTATTGTGAATAGTAGCAGCTAAAGGAGTTATGAGTTTCAAAACTGAAGTGGTTTTTAAAGCAATGTTGCCTATTTGTATTGGGCCCACCAGGAGAAATAAAGCTCAACTCTATAATCTTGACAAGGCCAGGGAATTGATGGAGTGGACAGAGATATAGCAACATTAATTATATAGTTTTTAGGTGAAATTTTAAGGCTGCTTAAACCTTTGTTTGTGAAAAAATAAATGAGTTTTTTTTTTCAACGTGTTCTTTTATCTAAGCCTTGTAAGGATATACTTATTAAAGTGCTAAAAAAGAGAACATAACACTTCAATAGTGATTAACGCAAATATATGTAAGCACATATAGAAAACATAGTGAAAATCCCAATTCAAATTCTATTAAATGAAATGAATCGCTGTTTATTTCAGGTCGTTCAGTCATTTCAGAATAAAATGATTAGAACAGATTTGAGTGCAATGGCAGACCTTGGGCCCTTTTTCTCGTATGAAATCTCATGATTTTCGAAAGTTTTAAACTTAATTTAAATACTATTTTCTTTCTGAACATTGACCAATTCATACCTTTCCCTCCAAATAAATTCTTACTTGCCAGTACAATGTAAGAAAAGTATTCATAGAAGAGGGTTTGAACTACAGAGTGACTTGGCTCAATAGTAACAGAAACTCTAAGAAATGGAGTTTTGATACCAGCAGATATATCAAGAGAATTGAATTTTTATGCTGATTTCAAATATATAAGTTTCATTATGTTTAGTCTCACCCATCAAAGTTTACGAGCCTGAGAATATTTACCTGATTTTTGAAAAAAGGGGGAGGTACCCCTAAGAATCATAGAATTATAATGAAAATCACACCATCAGATTCAGCGTATCAGAGAACCTTACTGTAGAGGTTTCAAACTCCTATCTGAGAAAATGTGGAATTTTGTATTTTTTGCCAGAAGAAAGATCACGGATGCGTATTGATTTGTTGTTTTTTTCCCCAGGGGTGATCGTGTCGACCCAGTGGTCTTAGAATATCGGGAGAGGGCTCATTCAAACGTAAATTAAAAGTTCCAGTGCCCTTTTTAAGTGACCAAAAATTTAAGGGCAACTTAGCTCCCATGCCCCTTTTTTCTCAAAATGGTCCGATCAAAATTTTGAGATAGCCATATTGCTCAGCATAGTTTAAAAGGTGGAAAATATCATGACTCCTCACAGCCCGTAGGGAAAGGTCTTTAAGTTACAAAATTTGCCCGTTCTTTACGTATAATATTTGTTATTGGGAAGTATGCATACATTTTTGGGGGTGCAGGGGGGATTTTCAGCTTGTGGGATTTTCTACGGGGATAATTTTCAGTGGGGTCAGAATTCCAGAATTTGCCAGAATTCCTATGCGAAATTCTTCTTAGGTCTTGTGTTCTCACTGCCGACTCAATTTTACGCGTGGAGATGTTAAGGGTAATTGTCCAGGGTAAATTTTCACCAGGATTGAATTGTCTAGAGGATAAATCCGTGGGGAGGAGGGATTTATCCGTGGAGTCTTAGCCAAATTTCCCGGCATTAATTAAATAACCATGATGTTTAGGTGTTCCGCTCATTTTCTGCTGATCTTAAGACACGTTATTTATTTTTAAATTTGGTAGGTGCTTGTAAAAAAAAAAAAAAAAAAAAAAAAAAAAAAAAAAAAAATGGAAAATTGAAGATCTAATTTTTCGTAATTTTTTAAGGTGTCTAATATTGTATAAGTTTCCCCTTAACCAGTTTAAAGAGTTAGTTTTCGTTTATGATGTCCTTGGTATTTCAATTGTTACCACAAAAATTACATTCATATGCGTACCTGAACAAAGGTTAGGGGGATCCGGTTCGGAAGAATTATTCCGAAGAACTTATATCAAAATCGTCAAAATGATCACCCTACAGGATCACACAGCCCCAGATCACTTCCTCGTTACAAACTATAAGTATAGAGCGGCCCTTGTCAATAGAAACCGAAGCTCAAACGAAGCTTGTATTACTACATACATCAAAATAATCTACTTTTTGTACTGATTCTAAATATGCAAAATCCTTTAATTTAAACTTGCTCATCAAAAGTTATTAGTATAAGAAAATTAGTTTAATTGAAGAGGTAAGACCCGCCCGAGAAGCGATGCAATCTTTATGAAACCAATTCCCATCGTTTTTATGCCACAAAACATTACTTTTTACCCAAAAAACGGTCAAGTGGAGCTCTAGAAAAAAAATCATAGGTAGTGCAATAGCGCTGCCTTAGTAAAGAGCAACGTGCACACAACGTATTATTATTATTATCATTTTTTTTAGACCAGACCAGGGCACTTCGTATGGAAGTTGTCGTAAAAACTTCGAAAGGGGCTCATTCGATTGGAAGTTGCAAGTTCTAGTGCCTTTCTTATAGTTGAAAGTGATTGGAAGGCAACCAGCCCCCCCCTTCCCCACACCCATCATTTCCCCGAACACATCCAATAAACATTTTTGGATAGCCATTCTGTTCAGCGTAGTTGAAAGGTCCAGTAATTGTGACTTTGAAGATGACACGCCCCCCCCCCCTGACAGCCCTCAGGACAAGGGTTGTAAATTATTGCCCCGAGGGAATATAAGGTTTTTTTTTATGGAAGAGAGTGGTCGTACAAACTTCAAAAGGCGTTCTTTGTTTTAGTGCCCTTTTTAATAGTCGAAAATGATTTGAGGGCAACCAGTACACCCCCGCCCCCCCCCAAACCCATGACTCGTACCCCTGGTTTTTGCGAAGTCACATAAGTCGTTTATTTTGGTCTCATTGAGATCCGAGGTGCTCAATTTTGAAACAGTCTATGTTGCATTTCCTTCTCCTGGAAAGACTTTTGCATTTTCAATTTTTTTTTTTTTGTGAAGGAATGGTTATTTTGACAAAACTTAGCTTCAGTCATAGATACCAAAAACCAAATTTGCATGTAATTATAATAGTCGTTTTATTTTATCGTTTAGTTTTTAACGTTTTATATTCGTTTTTAAATGGAGTCGTTTAAATTAAACCAGGTTTAAAGGGACTGGATTGGTAGCAACTCATGCCTTAAAAGCCTGCTTATGCTTGAGTATGATTTATTTCTTGTCATGTTGTTCAGATCTAGCCCCTACTTTTTGTGAAGTCAGTTAAGTCGTTTATTTTGGCCTCACCCAGTTCCCAGGTGCTCAATTCAGTCAGAGACAGTCTACGTTGCATTTACCTTCTCCTGGAAAGACTTTGGGATTTTCAGACTTCGGAATAGAGAATGGTTGATTTTAGCACTGCTTAGCTTCAGTCATTAGCTTCAGGAATGTAAAGAAAGTGGAGAAAGTATTATAATATGAACTAAGGAGGTGTGAAGTGGTGGCGATGGATAAAGTTACCGAGGATCTAGAAGATCCAGCTAGACGGCATAATAGTAAAATATTTTACTGGCATGTTAATAAATTGAGAGAGGGTAGTCAATCCGGACTTGGCCCAGTTAAAGATAGGAATGAGGCCACAAGTGGCGATAAGGAAAGAATTAAAGAGATATGGGCAGAACATTTTGAGAATTTGCTAAACCGAGATAGAGTGACAGGAAAAGATATAGAGGAAAATGAAAAAGTTTGTGATACCTTGGATGTGAAGGAAGATTTGTTTTGTGAGGAAGAATTAGCGACAGTACTAAAAGGATTAAAAAATAATAAGGCTCCAGGTGCTGATAGGGTGGTAAATGAGTTTCTTAAATATGGTGGCTCTGAGGTTAGAAATAAGTTACTGAAGATTATGAATATGATTTTTGAAAAAATCGGAGGTACCTAACGATTTTAGGAAAACATTAATTAAGGCACTTTATAAAAAAGGTGATGAAAGTGAGTGTGGTAATTATAGAGGCATTAGTCTGGTCTCTGTAGGTAGTAAATTACTTGGTAATATGATACTTTTTAGACTGAGAGATACCGTCGATAAAGTTTTAAGAGAAGAACAGTGCGGTTTTAGAAAAGGTAGAGGACGTGTCGACCAAGTTTTCACTCTTAGGTTAATAATTGAGAAGTGCCTGAGTTGTCAAACACCTTTGGTCCTCAGTTTTATAGATTATAAGCAAGCGTTCGATTCTGTTGACAGAACACCTTTAGCAAAGGTTTTATCATTGTATGGTATACCAGACAAATACATTAGTGCTATGTACGAGAATGACATTGCTGCTGTTAATGTAGGGGATGAGGTTAGCAGCTGGTTTTGCATTAAATCAGGAGTTAAGCAGAGTTGTGTTCTATCCCCCTTTATAAGGATTATTTTGATGGACTTAGTATTAAGGAGCACAGGAAAGGCAATGGGAGACCACGGAATCAAATGGGGAGGAAAAAGTCTCCTGGACTTAGATTATGCTGATGATTGAAGCATCCTAGAGGAAAGTGTGAGCAAAATGAATGAAATTTTAGAGGTTTTGCGAGTTCATGGTGCTAGAATAGGTTTGAAAATTAACGTTAAGAAGACTAAGTCACTAAGGCTAGGAATAAGTGAAGAGGAAAAGGTGACATTGGGTAATGAAAAGATTGATCAAGTAGGCAGCTTCACTTACCTTGGTAGTATTATTAGTAAGGATGGTGGGAGCAGTGAAGATGTTAAAAGCAGAATGGCCAAGGCTCAAGGTGTTATTTCACAATTAAAAGAAGTTTGGGAGAATAGGAAGATAAGTCTGCAAACAAAGATTAGAATCTTAGAAGCTACAGTGATGACAGTAGTCAAATATGGGTCTGAAGCATGGACGTTTCGAAAAGCGGATGAAGATTTGCTAGATGTTTTCCAGAGAAATTGCTTAAGGATTGTTCTGGGTACCTGGCTGACTGACCATATTTCAAACAATCGGCTGTACGAAAAATGTGGTTCAATACCACTCTTTAGTGCTATAAGGAAAAAATGGCTGAGATGGCTAGGGCATGTTGTGCAGATGAAGGATGACCGATTGCCGAAGATTGTTCTTTTCGGCCAACAGTCTAGGGCTAAACGGAAAGCAGGTCGTCCTCGTCTGTGGTGGGAGGACGACATAAACTAAGATTCAAAGTTAATAAGAACTTCGTGGGAGGGTGTAAAAAGGGAGTCTTTGAATAGATTGGGATGCAGGAGGATCGTGCGTAGCTGTGTTGGCCTCAGGCGGCTTGGTGCTGCGGTGAGTTGTTAGTAGTAGTAGTAGTAGTTAGATTCAGTCGTAGATGCCGAAAAGCAAATTTCCATGTAAATAGAATTGTATCGTTTTATTTGATCGTTTGGTTCTTATTTTTGATAATTCGGATTTAAACAGATTCGTTTAAATTAAACCAGGTTTAAAGTGACTAGATAGTCTAGCAACTCGCCTTAAAAATGTGTTTATGCTAGCATATGATTTATTTCTGTCTGATGGTTCAGTAGTTTGGGAAAATTCGACTGAAGCCTGACAAGATAATATGAACAAAGCAATTGACAAGGTTATGTGCATGGAGTCCCGGTCAATCTTTGACTCCTATAGTGGAAAAGAAGGCAAATATTTTCTAAACGCAATGAAAAAAAGTAATTAGAATTCAAGAAAAAGTTGCCCCTCGAGACCTTTTAAAAGCAAGCGTATACAGGACAGTGAGAAAAACTCGATTACAATACGAGGTTGAGACAGATGCAATACTTGAGAAGGACAAGCAAGATTTGGTTGTGTAGCCAGGATTTTTTTCCCCGGACAGGAATGCTTTTGAGGACGCTGGGATAACTCATTAAAGTCGGGAGGCAAGTTTTAGCATGGGACGAAAGTAATGAACAACGTTAAAACTTATAACGAAGAGAAATTGGATAAGAAATTTTTCCAAGTCAGTGCACCCGGCTCTTTGTGGAAATTTTTGATTTCACACGATCGATCGACACAAATGATGAGAAGGAGTCAAATTTAGGGCAAGACGTTTCCGATCAATGACCCATCAAAGAATTTTTTACATATGTTACCAAGCTGGAATACATTATATCATTAGTTGCTGGTTCCAATGACATTGTTAAGCCTGCCCGGGAAACTTTTACGTAGAATGCAAGAGATGTCTTGATGAAAATACAATCTACATCATCTTCTGTCTTTGAGATATGTAAAGAGTTAATAACATATTGCACTGAAGAAACTTTCACAAGGGTCCAGGGATACGGAGACCAATCTCCAGCTAAAATAAAAGGGTGTACCTTATTTCATGTGGTCCTAATCCACCAAAGCTGAGTGCATTCCCAGTTGATCCTAAAACATAAAAAATGAAACAGTGGCGTTTTCATTCAGGATGGTATGAGGATTACCAGTTCTTAGAATACAATATCGAGAAAGATGCTACCTTCTGCTTCCTGTGGTTCCTTTTCCGTAGTGGTCCCAGGAGCGAAAAATATGAAAAAGCTTGAGTGGAAGACGGCCTGCGGCAAAACTACAAAGTGAAGAGAAAAGAAGAGGTCAAGAAAGGAAAACTCACAAGTCTGTTTTCCTCCGAGTAACACAATGCCGATTTGTCCTATTTTTGTGACTTCGTTATTAACAATAGTCATGCGGATTTCCTACTTGATAAAAGCACTCGAACTAAGGTTTTGCACAAAGCAAAACGTGAAGTGTGCATGCACAGTGTCAAAAAAGAGTGCATCTCAAGAATGGATTTGGGCATTAAGTTAGGACTTTCAGGGAATGCTTAAGGGGGAAGATCAATTGACCAAAAGGTAATACTTGCACGCTACTACTTATATTGCTAACACTACAACTGCTACATTTACTAGTACTATTAATTCAACTACGATTTCTATAAAAGCTACTTGTAAGGCTAAGATCAATTAGATGAAAAATCCAGGTTATCAAATCACAGGTTATCAAAACGATATACCATCAATGTCATAGTAATGACTAACAATATCAAGATGAAACTTCCAGGACATGATGAGAGGGATGATCAACTGACCAAAAGGCAGTACGTTAATATTACTGCTGCTACTAGTGCTATTACTATTAATACTAATACTACTTCTCTGATTAGTGTTACAACTATGTCTAAGGGTATGAAGGTGACTTTTCAGGGGAAGGTAAAATGAATCACAAAACGCCGTCTGTATGCAGATTGTGAAAAAGGGCGCATCATCAAAATCTTAAAAAAACAGTTTGGTATGTGAAGCTTAAACTTACAGGGCTTGCCGTGGGGAATATTGAACTAACCAAAAGACAATATTTGCATCCTATTGCAACTACTTCTACTCATAATAGTACTACTACGACTACTACTACTACTGCCACTAAAGCTGAGGCTTATACTATTAATATTACTGCAACTACTACTACTGATAATACTATTACTGCTGGTACTGCTACTACTGCTACAAAAGCTAAAGGTATTAAACGTAAAATTTGGGGAATATTGAAACTGCATTGAACTACACCGGAACACACGATGTCTACACAGGTTGTCAAGAGGACGTATCAGCAGTGCTTAAGAAACGGTGTCTGTATTAAATTTAAAGTTTCAGGGTGTGTTGAAGAGGATGTTGAAGAAATCAAAACCACTATGCACATACTGCTACTACTGCTACTACAACTGTTGCTACAGTTCAAGCTAAGGGAATTAAGGTGAAGCTTTGAAGGAATACTTAGGAAGATTTTGAACTAAATCAAAACGAACTAAAAGTATGTATATTTTCAAAAAGGTAACAAAGCAATATTACAAGAACTGCTTACATTATTAGGGTAGACCTTTAAGGGTAAGTTGTCGTGGATTTTAAAATAGTCAGAACGCACTATGTGCAGGCTATACAATTCATACTACCAGATCAATTACTGTAATTAATAACACAAGGAATAAATACATTCTAAGACCACACTGGCTATACATGACAAATGAAACTCAGAGAGGAAAGAAAATAACAAAATAAAAAATAAAATAAAAAAAAATCGGGTGAAAAAAACGAGAATTTTTTCAGCCAGTGGCGAACCATGGAGACGAAGAAAAATAAGCAAATATTTTGACAAAGACCTCCGCCTAGTCGTCCTCAGCTAAACAAAAAAGAAAGAAAAGAAAAACGAAACCAACGAAAATCGAACCTTTCGAGGTTTTCTTGACCACAACAGAACAAAAACCCAAATGAACAAAAACGTAAACAAATGAAACTCAGAGAGGAAAGAAAACAACAAAATGAAAAATAAAATAAAAAAAAGGGTGAAAAAAAAAGAGGTTTTACCTGCTAAACATCACACAAATTCTAACAATTTCAAATAGTTCTTACAGAATACAAAAAAATTTCAAACAAAATCCAAAATAGTTCTTAAAAAAAAATTAATACTTACAAAATACAAAAAGTTCTAACAAAATCTAAAATACTTGTTACAAAACAGAAGTTGCTTTTACAAGATACAAAAATACTTCACATAAATCCAAAATGGTTCAAACAGAATAAAAAATAGTTACTGCAAAATACAAAATACTTGTTACAAAACAAAAAATTCTAACAACATCCAAAATAGTTGTCGGAGAATACAAAAAAAAATCCAAGATAGTCAAAAACGAACTAAAAGTATGTATATTTTCAAAAAGGTAACAAAGCAATATTTCAAGAACTGCTTACATTATTAAGGTAGACCTTTCAGGTTAAGTTGTCGTGGAATTTAAAATAGTCAGAACGCACTATGTGCAGGCTATACAATTAATACTACCAGTTCAATTACTGTAATTGATAACACAAGGAATAAATACATTCTAAGACCACACTAGCTATACATGACAAATGAAACTCAGAGAGGAAAGAAAAACAAAATGAAAAAATAAAATAAAAAAAAGGGTGAAAAACGAGAATTTTTTTCATCCAGTGGCGAACCATGGAGACGAAGAAATAAGCTAATATTTCGACAAAGACCTCCGCCTAGTCGTCCTCAGTGCTAAACAAAAAGAAAGAAAAGAAAAACGAAACCAACGAAAATCGAACCTTTCGAAGTTTGCTTGACAACAACAGAACAAAAACCCAAATGAACAAAAACCTAAACAAATGAAACTCAGAGAGGAAAGAAAATAACAAAATGAAAAATAAAATAAAAAAAGGGTGAAAAAAAACGAGGTTTTACCTGCTAAACATCACACAAATTCTAACAATATTCAAATAGTTCTTACAGAATACCAAAAATTTCAAACAAAATCCAGAATAGTTCTTACAAAAAAACTTAATACTTACAAAATACAAAAAGTTCTAACAAAATCCAAAATACTTGTTACAAAACAGAAGTTGCTTTTACAAGATACAAAAATACTGCACATAAATCCAAAATGGTTCAAACAGAATAAAAAATAGTTACTGCAAAATACAAAATACTTGTTACAAAACAAAAAAATTCTAACAACATCCAAAATAGTTGTCGGAGAATACAAAAAAATCCAAGATAGTTCTTACAAGACAGAAATAAGTCTTACAAAGTACAAAAGTTCTAAAAAAAAATCCAGAATAGTTCTTACAAAACAAAAACTAATCCTACTTAATACAAAAATACTGTACAAAAATCCGAAATAGTTCTAGTACAAAATGAAATAGTTGCTGCAAAATACAAAATACTTGTTACAAAATACAAAAATTCCAGCAACAATCAAAACCTTTCTTACAAAATACAAAAAGTTCAGACAAAAATCCAAAATACTTCTTACAAAACAAAAATATTCTTAAAATTACAAAAAAAATCTAACAAAATCCGAAATACTTCTTACAAAACAGAAATTACTCTTACAAATACATAAATACTTTAAAAATAATTTCAACAGAACAAAAACAATAGTTTCTGCAAAATACAAAATACTTGTTAGTTGCTGCAAAATGCAAAAATTTGCTGCAAAATGCAAAATACAAAATAATTCTAACAAGGTCTAAAATACTTCTTATAGTATACAAAAAGATCAAACCAAATCCAAAATAGTTCTTAGGAAACAAAAATAATTCTTACAAAATACAAAAAGTTCTTACAAAATCCAATTTAGTTCTTACAAATCAAACTTATTCTTACAAAATACAAAAATTCTTTACACAAATCCAAAATAGTTCTAACAGAATAAAAAATAGTTGCTGCAAAATCCGAAATACTTCTTACAAAACAGAAATTACTCTTACAAATACATAAATACTTTAAAAAATAATTTCAACAGAACAAAACAATAGTTTTTGCAAAATACTTGTTAGTTGCTGCAAAATGCAAAAAACTTGCTGCAAAATGCAAAATACAAAATAATTCTAACAAGGTCTAAAACACTTCTTATAGTATACAAAAAGATCAAACCAAAATCCCAAATAGTTCTTAGGAAACAAAAATAATTCTTACAAAATACAAAAAGTTCTTACAAAATCCAAAATAGTTCTTACAAATCAAACTTATTCTTACAAAATGCAAAAATTCTTTACACAAATCCAAAATAGTTCTAAAAGAATAAAAAATAGTTGCTTCAAAATACGAAATACTTGTTACAAAGCACAAAAATTCTAACTCCATCGAAAATAGTTCTTACAGAATATAAAAAGTTCGAACAAAATCCAAAATAGTTCTTACAAACAAAAATAATTCTTACAAAATACAAAAGGTTCTAAACAAACCAAAACTATTTCATACAATACAAAAACTTATTCTTAAAAAAAATAAAAATACTTTACACAAATTCGAAATAGTTCTAACAGAATAAAAAATAAGTGATGCAAAATACAAAACAATTTTTAAATAGCACAAAAATAGAAACAACATCCAAAATACTTTTTACAGAATACTAAAATTTCAAACAAGATCCCAGAAAGTTCTTACAAAACAGGAATAATTCTTACAAAAATACAAAAATACTTTAAGCAGATCCAAGATAGTTCTAATAGGGTAAAAAATAGTTGGTGCAAAATACAAAATAGTCACTACAAAACACAAAAATTCTAATAAAACCCCAAATAGTTCTTATAGAATATAAACATTCAAACATAATCCAAAATAATTCTTGCAAAACAGAAATAATTCTTACAAAATACAAAAAGTTCTAACAATTCCACAATAGCTCTTATAAAACAAAAATTATTCTTACAAAACACAAAAACAACTTTACACAAATCCAGAACGCTACTATAATCCAAGAGAGATTTTCCCCATATTTTAGTATTTTGTTCAAATTTTTCATTATTTTCCCGAGTTTAATAGATCCAGGGCATAAAAAACATTCAACCTCGAGAGCAGAGTGGTACAGTGATAGACAGCGATACCGATAACAAAAGAGAAATAATTCTTACAAAATCTGATCGTTCGAACAGAATCCAAAATAGTTCAAATTATTCTTATAATTATAATCTTATAAACAACAAAAATTATTCTTACAAAAATCGAAAACTACTTTATACAAATCCAAAATAGTTCTAACAGAATAAAAAAAAAGTTGCTGGAAAACGCAAAACAATTTTACAACATACAAACATTCTAACAACATCCAAATACTTCTTACAGAATATAAAAAAGTTCAAACTAAATCCAAATTAGTTCATACAAAACAAAAATAATTCTTACAAAACACAAAAAGTTCTAACCAAATCCAAAATAACAGGGTACCCGTTCCGATATAAACACATTTGATGTGTGTTGACTGGGTACACGGTACCCATGTACTAGATACCCAAGTGCAGTCATCTACTCCATTATAGTTACACATGCCACCATAAGTGATTTTTAACTCATAGTTCATACATGGCACGTAACAAAAAGTAAACTCAATTGGACCTAGCTTGAAAGCAGTTAGTCTAATGTAGCCTGGATTTCAACTTCAATATATTTATTACCTGTCAAAACAAAAAAGACGCAAGTCCCCTAAATGACAGAGTACATAAGAGAAACAAAAAAAAAAGGACAAAAAAACTTATACACTGAACAAAAATAAGTAGTTTTTTTATAATCATAATAATCATGGACATAATCACAGATCATATATCATAATCACAAGATAAGACATAATCAAAAGACATAAAAAAAACTCATAAAAATAAAGACGACCATGATTTAGTTTTACTGGCGGAAAATTTAAAATCTTTTACTCTTTTATAAATAATTGTCGAAGGGAAAATGAGCTAAAATTTTTGGGACAAAAAAAAAAAAAAAAAAAAGAGTTACTATTCCAAGGGGGCATATGTAAAAGGAATTTAAAAAATTTAAAATAAATCCGATGAACAAGTTTTTTTTTTAAAAAACAGGAAAAAATTGCCAAATAGGAGGCAGAGCAAGAAGATGAGGCACATTTAGACTATTATAAAGTTTAGAAAGATGGAAACGGACTGTGTAACGTTAGAGACAAGTAACGCATAAGCTAACCTTGTCTTTTCTTCAAGATTTTAAATGGCAAGCTTAATAATTTCCTTAATTGAGTTTCCATTGGGCATTCCAAGGTAAATAAGGCTTTTAGAGAGGGGGATACAAGGGGGTTTCAGTAAGTTGGAGGGATTTTATCAGAGTATCCTTTGAGGTTGAAACCGACAGCTTCGAAAGGGGGAATTAATTTGTTGTTTCTAAGGGGAATTATTGATTCAAGAAAGGGCAATTAATTTGTTGTTTCTAAGGGGAAGGTGGGGAAGAGATATATTGATCAAGGACTCGAGAGGGAAAATGGATTTCCGAGAAAATTGATTGCGTAATCAATTGGGAATTTTATTGATCCGATAATGGGACACATGACACATGACACATGACACATGACACATGACACGTGACACCTGACACATGACACCTGACACATGACACCTGACACATGACACATGACACATAACCTGTTTTATGGTTTTTGTCACTGAGAATGAAAAAACAGGATTTTCTCACTTTGATGGATTTTCATGGTTTCGTTCTGTTTGATGGTTAAGATACAGAGGGGAATGCATATGGCTTCACTTAGGGGAAGAGAATTAAGCGGGAGTCTAAAGAGATAGAAATTCTATTTTTAATACGGCTTCACTGATCTTTAAGTCAGAGAGATAAATTGATATTTTAACGAAACCTTAATAGTGTAGCTAGGAACATTTATGAGATGAAGAGATTAACGTGGGAAAGGGTTTCCTAGGAATTTCAAATGTGACAGCACAGTGATACCAAAACAAAAGGAACACGTAGAAATTATGTTTAGGGATTATTTGGGTGAAACCGTTTTAGGCATTTTTGGGAATTATTTGGGCGAAACAGTTTGAGGCATTGTTAAACACGATTGGCTGAAATAAAAGCGGAACTCTTAAAATCACAACAACTGAAGGTCAGTAAATAATTCCTTTGTTTTTTTTTTTTTTTTTTTTTTGTTAAACACGATTGGTTGAAATAAAAGCAGAACTTTTAAAATCACAACAACTCAAGGTCAGTAAATAATTCCTTTGTTTTTTTTTAAACACGATTGGCTGAAATAAAAGCGGAACTTTTAAAATCACAACAACTGAAGGTCAGTAAATGATTCCTCTGTTTTTTTTGTTAAACACGATTGGCTGAAATAAAAGAGGAACTTTTAAAATCACAACAACTGAATGTCAGTAAATGATTCCTTTTTTTTTTAAACAAGATTGGTTGAAACAAAAGCAGAACTTTTAAAATCACAACAACTCAAGGTCAGTAAAATAATTCCATTGTTTTTTTTTGTTAAACACGATTGGTTGAAACAAAAGCGGAACTTTTAAACTAAAACTAAACTAAAACTCTAAACTAAACTAAACTAAAACTAAACTAAACTGCTAAATTAAAACTCTAGCTAAAACTCTTAAATAAAACTCTAGCGAAACTAAAACTCTAAACTATACTAAACTAAAACTAAACTAGACTTCTAAATTAAAACTCTAATTAAAACTCTTAAATAAAACTCTATCTAAATTAAAACTCTAAACTAAAACTAAAATCTAAACTACTAAACTAACTAAAAATTCTAAACTAAAACTAAACTCTAATCTAAAACTAAACTAACTAAAAACTAAACTAAAAATAAAAGGTAATAAATAAACTTAAAATAAACTAAAAATCTAAACTAAATAACTAATAAAATAATAAACTAAAAATCTAAACTAAACTAAAACTAAACTAAACTTCTAAATTAAAACTCTAATTAAAACTCATAAATAAAACTCTAACTAAATTAAAACTCTAAACTAAAAATAAACTGAAAAACTAAACTACTAAACTAACTAAAATCTAAACTACTAAACTAACTAAAATTCTAAACTAAAACAACTAACTAAAATCTAAACTACTAAACTAACTAAAATTCTAAACTAAAACTAAACACTAATCTAAAACTAAACTAAATTAAACTGAAAATCTAACTAAAACTCTAAAATAAAACTAAACATTAAACTAAAACTAAACTAAAAATCTAAACTAAACTAAACTAAAACTAAACTAAACTGCTAAATTAAAGCTCTAACTAAAACTCTTAAGTAAAACTCTAGCTAAACTAAAACTCTAATCTAAAACTAAGCTAGCTAAAACTAAACTAAACTTCTAAATTAAAACTCTAATTAAAACTCATAAATAAACTAGTTAAATTAAAACTCTAAACTAAAACTAAACTAAAAAAACTAAACTACTAAACTAACTAAAATCTAAACTACTAAACTAACTAAAATTCTAACTAAAACAACTAACTAAAATCTAAACTACTAAACTAACTAAAATTCTAAACTAAAAACTAAACACTAATCTAAAACTAAACTAAATTAAACTGAAAATCTAAGTAAAAGTCTAAAATAAAACTAAATATTAAACTAAAACTAAACTAAAAATCTAAACTAAACTAAACTAAAACTAAACTAAACTGCTAAATTAAAGCTCTAACTATAACTCTTAAGTAAAACTCTAGCTAAACTAAAACTCTAATCTAAAACTAAACTAGCTAAAACTAAACTAAAATAAAGGCAATAAAATAAACTAAAAATCTAAACTAAATAAATAATAAAATAATAAACTAAAAATCCAAACTAAACTAAACTAAAAACTAAGCTAAACTTCTAAATTAAAACTCTAATTAAAACTCTTAAATAAAAATCTAGCTAAATTAAAACTCTAAACTAATACTAAACTAAAAAACTAAACTACTAAACTAACTAAAATTCTAAACTAAAACTAAACTAAAAAACTAAACTACTAAACTAACTAAAATCTAAACTACTAAACTAACTAAAAATTCTAAGCTAAGACTAAACACTAATCTAAAACTAAACTAAATTAAACTGAACATCTAACTAAAACTCTAAAATAAAACTAAACGTTAAACTAAAACTAAACTTAAATACTAAACTAAAACTGAACTCTAGCTAAAATTGCTAAACTAAAACTGAACTAAAACTAAACAAAATATAAACTATAACACTTAACTAAAAGTAAACTAAAACTAAACTAAAAATCTAAACTAAACTAAAAACTAAACTAAACTACTAAATTAAAACTCTAACTAAACTCTAAGCTCTAAACTACTAAACTAAACACTAAACTAAACTATAATATAATCTAAACTACGAAACTAACTAAAAATCTAAACTATTAAATTAACTAGAACTAAATTCTAAACTCTAAACTACTAAACTGACTAAAAATACTAAACTAAATAAAAAATTCAGTTTGTTTTAGTTTAGTTTTAGATTAGTGTTTAGTTTTAGTTTAGAATTTTTAGTTAGTTTAGTAGTTTAGATTTTTAGTTAGTTTAATAGTTTAGTTTTTTAGTTTATTTTTAGTTTAGAGTTTTAATTTAGCTAGCGTTTTATTTAAGAGTTTAATTAGAGTTTTAATTTAGAAGTTTAGTTTAGTTTTAGTTTAGTATAGTTTAGTTTAGATTTTTAGTTTATTTCAAGTTTATTTATTACCTTTATTTCTAGTTTTAGATTAGAGTTTTATTTTAGCTAGAGTTTTATTTAAGAAGTTTTTAGTTAGAGTTTTAATTTAGCAGTTTAGTTTAGTTTTAGTTTAGTTTAATTTAGTTTAGATTTTTAGTTTAGTTTTAGTTTAATGTTTAGTTTATTTTAGAGTTTTAGTTAGATTTTTCGTTTAATTTAGTTTAGTTTTAGATTAGTGTTTACTTTTAGTTTAGAATTTTAGTTAGTTTAGTAGTTTAGTTTTTTTAGTTTAGTTTTAGTTTAGAGTTTTAATTTAGCTAGAGTTTTATTTAAGAGTTTTAATTAGAGTTTTAATTTAGAAGTTTAGTTTAGTTTTAGTTTATTTTAGTTTGGTTTAGATTTTTAGTTTATTATTTTTATTAGTTATTTAGTCTAGATTTTTAGTTTCTTTTAAGTTTATTTATTACCTTTATTTTTAGTTTAGTTTTAGTTAGTTTAGTTTTAGTTAGTTTAGTTTTAGAATTTCATTATAGTTTAGTTTAGTGTTTAGTTTAGTAGTTTAGAGTTTAGAGTTTAGTTTTAGTTAGAGCTTTAATTTAGTAGTTTAGTTTAGTTTTTAGTTTAGTTTACTTTAGATTTTTAGTTTATTTTTAGTTTAGTTTTAGTTTAGTATTATAGTTTATATTTTGTTTAGTTTTAGTTTAACGTTTACTTTTATTTTAGAGTTTTATTTAGATTTTCAGTTTAATTTAGTTTAGTTTTAGATTAGTGTTTAGTTTTAGTTTAGAATTTTTAGTTAGTTTAGTAGTTTAGATTTTAGTTAGTTTAGTAGTTTAGTTTTTTATTTAGTTTTAGTTAAGAGTTTTAATTTTAGCTAGAGTTTTATTTAAGAGTTTAATTAGAGTTTTAATTTAGAAGTTTAGTTTAGTTTTAGTTTAGTATAGTTTAGTTTAGATTTTTAGTTTATTTCAAGTTTATTTATTACTTTTATTTTTAGTTTTAGATTAGAGTTTTATTTTAGCTAGAGTTTTATTTAAGAGATTTAGTTGGAGTTTTTTAATTTAGCAGTTTAGTTTAGTTTTAGTTTAGTTTAGTTTAGATTTTTAGTTTAGTTTTAGTATAATGTTTAGTTTATTTTAGAGTTTTGGTTAGATTTTTAGTTTAATTTAGTTTAGTTTTAAATTAGTGTTTAGTTTTAGTTTAGAATTTTAGTTAGTTTAGTAGTTTAGTTTATTTTTGTTTAGTTTTAGTTTAGAGTTTTAATTTAGCTAGAGTTTTATCTAAGAGTTTTAATTAGAGTTTTAATTTTAGAAGTTTAATTTAGTTTTAGTTTATTTTAGTTTAGTTTAGATTTTTAGTTTATTATTTTATTAGTTATTTAGTTTAGATTTTAAGTTTATTTTAAGTTTATTTATTACCTTTATTTTTGAGTTTAGTTTTAGTTAGTTTAGTTTTTTTAGTTAGTTTAGTTTTAGATTAGATTTTTAGTTTAGCTAGAGTTTTACTTAAGAGTTTTAGTTAGAATTTTAATTTAGCAGTTTAGTTTAGTTTTAGTTTAGTTTAGTTTAGATTTTTAGTTTAGTTTTAGTTATAGTTAAATTTAGATTTTTAGTTTAGTTTAAGTTTAGTTTTATAGTTTACTTTTATTTTTAGTTTAATTCAGTTTAGATTATTAGTTTAGTTTTAGTTTAGATTTTTTTTTAAGTTTATTTATTACGTTTATTTTTTAGTTTAGTTTTAGTTAGTTAGTTTTAGATTAGAGTTTTAGTTTAGCTAGAGTTTTACTTAAGAGTTTTAGTTAGAGTTTTTAATTTAGTAGCTTAGTTCAGTTTTTTAGTTTAATTTTAGTTTAGTTTTAGATTTGTGTTTAGTTTTTAGTTTAGTTAGTTTTAGTTAGTTTAGTAGTTAAGAGTTTTAGTTTAGTGTTATAGTTTAGATTTTTAGTTAGTTTAGTAGTTTAGAGTTTAGAATTTAGTTTTAGTTAATTTAGTAGTTTAGATTTTTAGTTAGTTTAGTAATTTAGATTATATTATAGTTTTTTAGTGTTTAGTTTTAGTAGTTTAGAGTTTAGAGTTTGGTTAGAGTATTAATTTTAGTTTAGTTAGTAGTTTAGTTTAGTTTTAGTTTAGTTTATATTGTTAGTTTAGTTTTAGTTTAGTTTTAGTTTAGTGTTATAGTTTATATTTTGTTTAGTTTTTAGTTCAGTTTTAGTTTAGCGTTTTTAGCTAGAGTTTAGTTTTAGTTTAGTAGTTAAGTTTAGTTTTAGTTTAAACGTTTAGTTTTATTTTTAGAGTTTTAGTTAGATTTTCAGTTTAATTAGTTTAGTTTTAGATTAGTGTTTAGTTTTTTAGTTTAGAATTTTTAGTTAGTTTAGTAGTTTAGTTTTTTAGTTTAGTTTTAGTTTAGAGTTTTAATTTAGCTAGAGTTTTATTTAGAGTTTTTAATTAGAGTTTTAATTTAGAAGTTTAGTTTAGTTTTAGTTTAGTATAGTTTAGTTTAGATTTTTAGTTTATTTCAAGTTTATTTATTACCTTTATTTTTTAGTTTTAGATTAGAGTTTTATTTTAGCTAGAGTTTTTATTTCAGAGTTTTAGTTAGAGTTTTAATTTAGCAGTTTAGTTTAGTTTTAGTTTAGTTTAGATTTTTAGTTTAGTTTTAGTATAATGTTTAGTTTTTTATTTTAGAGTTTTAGTTAGATTTTTAGTTTAATTTAGTTTAGTTTTAGATTACTGTTTAGTTTTAGTTTAGAATTTTAGTTAGTTTAGTAGTTTAGTTTTTTAGTTTTAGTTTTTAGTTTATAGTTTTAATTTAGCTAGAGTTTTATTTAAGAGTTTTTAATTAGAGTTTTAATTTAGAAGTTTAGTTTTAGTTTAGTTTAGATTTTTAGTTTATTATTTTATTAGTTATTTAGTTTAGATTTTTAGTTTAGTTATTTTAAGTTTATTTATTACCTTTATTTTTAGTTTAGTTTTTAGTTAGTTTAGTTTTAGTTAGTTTAGTTTTAGATTAGAGCTTTAGTTTAGCTAGAGTTTTTTTACTTAAGAGTTTTAGTTAGAGTTTTAATTTAGCATTTTAGTTTAGTTTTAGTTTAGTTTAGTTTAGTTTAGATTTTTAGTTTAGTTTTAGTTTTAATGTTATAGTTTACTTTTATTTTTAGTATAATTTAGTTTAGATTTTTAGTTATAGTTAAATTTAGATTTTTTAGTTTAGTTTAAGTTTAGTTTTATAGTTTACTTTTATTTTTAGTTTAATTCAGTTTAGATTTTTAGTTTAGTTTTAGTTTAGATTTTTAGTTTATTTTAAGTTTATTTATTACCTTTATTTTTAGTTTAGTTTTAGTTAGTTTAGTTTTAGATTAGAGTTTTTTAGTTTAGCTAGAGTTTTACTTAAGAGTTTTAGTTAGAGTTTTAATTTAGTAGCTCAGTTCAGTTTTAGTTTAAATTTTAGTTTAGTTTTTAGTTTAGAGTTTTTAGTTAGTTTAGTAGTTAAGAGTTTTTAGTTAGAGGTTTAGTTTAGATTTTTAGTTAGTTTTAGTAGTTTAGAGTTAAGAATTTAGTTCTAGTTAATTTAGTAGTTTAGATTTTTAGTTAGTTTAGTAGTTTAGATTATATTATAGTTATAGTTTAGTGTTTAGTTTAGTAGTTTAGTTAGAGTTTAGAGTTTAGTTAGAGTTTTAATTTAGTAGTTTAGTTTAGTTTTAGTTTAGTTTTAAATTTTTAGTTTAGTTTTAGTTTACTTTTAGTTGTGTTATAGTTTTATACTTTGTTTTAGTTTTAGTTTAGTTTTAGTTTAGCGTTTTTAGCTAGAGTTCAGTTTTAGTTTAGTAGTTAAGTTTAGTTTTAGTTTAACGTTTAGTTTTATTTTAGAGTTTTAGTTAGATTTTCAGTTTAATTTAGTTTAGTTTTTAGATTAGTGTTTAGTTTTAGTTTTAGAGTATTTTTTAGTTTTAGTTTTTTAGTAGTTTAGATTTTAGTTAGTTTAGTAGTTTAGTTTTTTAGTTTAGTTTTAGTTTAGAATTTTAGTTAGTTTAGTAGTTTAGATTTTAGTTAGTTTAGTAGTTTAGTTTTTTAGTTTAGTTTTAGTTTAGAGTTTTAATTTAGCTAGATTTTTATTTAAGAGTTTTTAATTAGAGTTTTAATTTAGAATTTTAGCTTAGTTTTAGTTTAGTTTAGTTTAGATTTTAGTTTATTATTTTATTAGTTATTTAGTTTAGATTTAGTTTATTTATTGCCTTTATTTTATTTGTTAAGTTTTAGCTAGTTTAGTTTAGATTAGAGTTTTAATTTAGCTAGAGTTTTACTTAAGAGTTTTAGTTAGAGCTTTTAATTTAGCAGTTTAGTTTAGTTTTAGTTTAGTTTTTAATTTTTAGTTTAGTTTTAGTTTAATGTTTAGTTTTATTTTAGAGTTTTAGTTAGATTTTTCAGTTTAATTTAGTTTAATTTTAGTTTAGTTTTTAGATTTGTGTTTAGTTTTAGTTTAGAGTTTTAGTTAGTTTAGTAGTTAAGAGTTTTAGTTAGAGTTATAGTTTAGATTTTTAGTTAGTTTAGTAGTTTAGAGTTTAGAATTTAGTTTTAGTTAATTTAGTAGTTTAGTTTTTAGATAGTTTAGTAGTTTAGTTATTATTTATAGTTTAGTTTAGTGTTTAGTTTAGTAGTTTAGAGTTTAGAGTTTTTTTAGAGTTTTAATTTAGTAGTTTAGTTTAATTTTAGTTTAGTTTATATTTTTAGTTTAGTTTTAGTTTAGTTTTAGTTTAGTTTAGATTTTCAGTTTAGTTTTAGTTTAGTTTAGTTTTAGTTTAGTGTTATAGTTTAGTTTTAGAGCTTAGTTTTAGTTTAGTAGTTAAGTTTAGTTTTAGTTTTAACGTTTAGTTTTATTTTATAGTTTTAGTTAGTTTTCAGTTTAGTTTATTTTTTTTAGTTTTAGTTATAACATCGGGAATGCAGCAACAAGCGACATTTTCTAAGACTGGTTTTAAATATCTTATGACATGCTTAGCATTTTGTTCATTAGGATTTTTTTTTTTAGTTGTTGTAAAATTTAGTTAGAAAATGGCTTATTTTTTGGCAATATTTTCAGCGCTAAAGTATGCCACCAGGCATGTGCGCTGTTTTGTGACATTTATTTATGTACGTGTTATAAATAAAAATATTCTACTCTATTCTACTCTATTAGCGTTTAGTTTTAGTTTAGAATTTTTAGTTAGTTAGTAGTTTAGTTTTTTTTTAGTTTAGTTTAGTTTAGAGTTTTAAATTAGCTAGAGTTTTACTTAAGAGTTTTAGTTAGAGTTTTAATTTAGCATTTTTAGTTTAGTTTTAGTTTAGTTTAGTTTTTAGTTTAGATTTTTAGTTTAGTTTTAGTTTAATTTATAGTTAGTTTTTTTTTTTTAGTTTAATTTTGTTTAGATTTTAGTTAGTTTATAGTTAAATTTTTAGTTTTTTTTTAGTTTAGTTTAGTTTAGTTTTATAGTTTACTTTTTATTTTTAGTTTAGTTCAATTTAGATTTTTAGTTTAGTTTTAGTTTAGATTTTTAGTTTTTAGTTTTTAAGTTTTAGTTTTTTTTAGTTTAGTTTATTAGTTTAGTTTTAGTTTAGTTTTAGTTAGTTTAGTTTTAGATTAGAGTTTTAGTTTAGCTAGAGTTTTACTTAAGAGTTTTTTAGTTATAGTTTTAATTTAGTAGCTTAGTTCAGTTTTAGTTTAATTTTAGTTTAGTTTTAGTTTAGAGTTTAGTAGTTAGTTAGTAGTTAAGAGTTTTAGTTAGAGGTATAGTTTAGATTTTTAGTTAGTTTAGTAGTTTTTAGAGTTTAGAATTTAGTTCTAGTTAATTTAGTAGTTTAGATTTTTAGTTAGTTTAGTAGTTTAGATTATATTATAGTTTAGTTTAGTGTTTTTAGTTTAGTTTAGAGTTTAGTTAGTTTAGTTAGTTAGTTTTAATTTAGTAGTTTAGTTTAGTTTTAGTTTAGTTTAAATTTTTAGTTTAGTTTTAGTTTACTTTTAGTTAAGTGTTATAGTTTATATTTTGTTTAGTTTTAGTTCAGTTTTAGTTTAGCGTTTTTAGCTAGAGTTCAGTTTTAGTTTAGTAGTTAAGTTTAGTTTTAGTTTAACGTTTAGTTTTTTTTTTAGTTTTAGTTAGATTTTCAGTTTAATTTAGTTTAGTTTTAGATTAGTGTTTAGTTTTAGCTTAGAATTTTTAGTTAGTTTAGTAGTTTAGATTTTAGTTAGTTTAGTAGTTTAGTTTTTTAGTTTAGTTTTAGTTTAGAATTTTAGTTAGTTTAGTAGTTTAGATTTTAGTTAGTTTAGTAGTTTAGTTTTTTAGTTTAGTTTTAGTTTAGAGTTTTAATTTAGCTAGATTTTTATTTAAGAGTTTTTAAATTAGAGTTTTAATTTAGAAGTTTAGCTTAGTTTTAGTTTAGTTTAGTTTTAGATTTTTAGTTTATATTTTATTAGTTATTTAGTTTAGATTTTTAGTTTATTCATTGCCTTTATTTTAGTTTAGTTTTAGCTAGTTTAGTTTAGATTAGAGTTTTAGTTTAGCTAGAGTTTTACTTAAGAGTTTTAGTTAGAGCTTTAATTTAGTAGTTTAGTTTAGTTTTAGTTTAGTTTAGTTTAGATTTTGAGTTTAGTTTTAGTTTAATGTTTAGTTTTATTTTAGAGTTTTAGTTAGATTTTCAGTTTAATTTAGTTTAATTTTAGTTTTAGTAGTTTTAGATTTGTGTTTAGTTTTAGTTTAGAGTTTTAGTTAGTTTAGTAGTTAAGAGTTTTAGTTAGAGTTATAGTTTAGATTTTTAGTTAGTTTAGTAGTTTAGAGTTTAGAATTTAGTTTAGTTAATTTAGTAGTTTAGATTTATAGATAGTTTAGTAGTTTAGATTTATTATAGTTTAGTTTAGTGTTTAGTTTAGTAGTTTAGAGTTTAGAGTTTGGTTAGAGTTTTTTAATTTAGTAGTTTAGTTTAGTTTTAGTTTAGTTTATATTTTTAGTTTATTTTAGTTTTTAGTTTTTAGTTTAGTTTAGATTTTTAGTTTAGTTTTAGTTTAGTTTTAGTTTAGTGTTATAGTTTTATATTATGTTTAGTTTTAGTTCAGTTTTAGTTTAGCGTTTTTAGCTAGAGCTTAGTTTTAGTTTAGTAGTTAAGTTTAGTTTTAGTTTAACGTTTAGTTTTATTTAGAGTTTTAGTTAGATTTTCAGTTTAATTTAGTTTTAGTTTTAGATTATAACATCGGGAATGCAGCAACAAGCGACATTTTCTAAGACTGGTGAAGAATATCTTATGACATACTAAGCATTTTGTTCATTAGGATTTTCTTTTTCGTTGTTGTAAAATTTAGTTAGAAAATGGCTGTGTATTTTCGTTGGCAATATTTTCAGCGCTAAAGTATGCCACCAGGCATGTGCGCTGTTTTGTGACCTTTATTTTATGTATGTGTTATAAATAAAAAATATTTACTCTATTCCACTCTATTAGTGTTTAGTTTTAGTTTAGAATTTTTAGTTAGTTTAGTAGTTTAGTTTTTTAGTTTAGTTTTAGTTTAGAGTTTTAATTTAGCTAGAGTTTTATTTAAGAGTTTTTTAATTCGAGTTTTTAATTTAGAAGTTTAGTTTAGTTTTAGTTTAGTATAGTTTTTAGTTTAGATTTTTAGTTTATTTCAAGTTTATTTATTACTTTTATTTTTAGTTTTAGATTAGAGTTTTATTTTAGCTAGAGTTTTATTTAAGAGATTTAGTTAGAGTTTTAATTTAGCAGTTTAGTTTAGTTTTAGTTTAGTTTAGTTTAGATTTTTAGTTTAGTTTTAGTATAATTTTTAGTTTATTTTAGAGTTTTAGTTAGATTTTTAGTTTAATTTAGTTTAGTTTTAGATTATTGTTTAGTTTTAGTTTAGAATTTTAGTTAGTTTAGTAGTTTAGTTTTTTAGTTTAGTTTTAGTTTAGAGTTTCAATTTGGCTAGAGTTTTATTTAAGAGTTTTAATTAGACTTTTAATTTAGAAGTTTAGTTTTTTTTAGTTTAGTTTAGATTTTTAGTTTATTATTTTATTAGTTATTTAGTTTAGATTTTTAGTTTATTTTAAGTTTATTTATTACCTTTATTTTTAGTTTAGTTTAGTTAGTTTAGTTTTAGTTAGTTTAGTTTTAGATTAGAGTTTTAGTTTATTTAGAGTTTTACTTAAGAGTTTTAGTTAGAGTTTTTATTTAGCAGTTTAGTTTAGTTTTAGTTTAGTAGTTTAGTTTAGTTTAGTTTTAGTTTAATGTTATAGTTTACTTTTATTTTTAGTTTAATTTTGTTTAGATTTTTAGTTATAGTTAAATTTAGATTTTTAGTTTAGTTTAAGTTTAGTTTTATAGTTTACTTTTATTTTTAGTTTAATTCAGTTTAGATTTTTAGTTTAGTTTTAGTTTAGATTTTTAGTTTATTTTAAGTTTATTTATTACCTTTATTTTTAGTTTAGTTTTAGTTAGTTTAGTTTTAGATTAGAGTTTTAGTTTAGCTAGAGTTTTACTTAAGAGTTTTAGTTAGAGTTTTAATTTAGTAGCTTAGTTCAGTTTTAGTTTAATTTTAGTTTAGTTTTAGTTTAGAGTTTTAGTTAGTTTAGTAGTTAAGAGTTTTAGTTAGAGGTATAGTTTAGATTTTTAGTTAGTTTAGTAGTTTAGAGTTTAGAATTTAGTTCTAGTTAATTTAGTAGTTTAGATTTTTAGTTAGTTTAGTAGTTTAGATTATATTATAGTTTAGTTTAGTGTTTAGTTTAGTAGTTTAGAGTTTAGAGTTTAGTTAGAGTTTTAATTTAGTAGTTTAGTTTAGTTTTAGTTTAGTTTAAATTTTTAGTTTAATTTTAGTTTACTTTTAGTTAAGTGTTATAGTTTATATTTTGTTTAGTTTTAGTTCAGTTTTAGTTTAGCGTTTTAAGCTAGAGTTCAGTTTTAGTTTAGTAGTTAAGTTTAGTTTTTAGTTTAACGCTTAGTTTTATTTTTAGAGTTTTAGTTAGATTTTCAGTTTAATTTAGTTTAGTTTTAGATTAGTGTTTAGTTTTAGCTTAGAATTTTTAGTTAGTTTAGTAGTTTAGATTTTAGTTAGTTTAGTAGTTTAGTTTTTTAGTTTAGTTTTAGTTTAGAATTTTAGTTAGTTTAGTAGTTTAGATTTTAGTTAGTTTAGTAGTTTAGTTTTTTAGTTTAGTTTTAGTTTAGAGTTTTAATTTAGCTAGATTTTTATTTAAGAGTTTTTTTAATTAGAGTTTTAATTTAGAATTTTAGCTTAGTTTTTAGTTTAGTTTAGTTTAGATTTTTAGTTTATTATTTTATTAGTTATTTAGTTTAGATTTAGTTTATTTATTGCCTTTATTTTTGTTTAAGTTTTAGCTAGTTTAGTTTTAGATTAGAGTTTTAATTTAGCTAGAGTTTTACTTAAGAGTTTTAGTTAGAGCTTTAATTTAGCAGTTTAGTTTAGTTTTAGTTTAGTTTAGATTTTTAGTTTAGTTTTAGTTTAATGTTTAGTTTTATTTTAGAGTTTTAGTTAGATTTTCAGTTTAATTTAGTTTAATTTAGTTTAGTTTTAGATTTGTTTAGTTTTAGTTTTAGTTTAGTTTTAGTTAGTTTAGTAGTTAAGAGTTTTAGTTAGAGTTATAGTTTAGATTTTTAGTTAGTTTCGTAGTTTAGAGTTTAGAATTTAGTTTTAGTTAATTTAGTAGTTTAGATTTTTAGATAGTTTAGTAGTTTAGATTATATTATAGTTTAGTTTAGTTTTAGTTTAGTAGTTTAGAGTTTAGAGTTTGGTTAGAGTTTTAATTTAGTAGTTTAGTTTAATTTTAGTTTAGTTTATATTTTTAGTTTAGTTTTAGTTTAGTTTTTTTAGTTTTAGATTTTCAGTTTAGTTTTAGTTAGTTTTAGTTTAGTGTTATAGTTTAGTTTTAGAGCTTAGTTTAGTTTAGTAGTTTAGTTTAGTTTTAGTTTAACGTTTAGTTTAGATTTTATAGTTTAGTTAGATTTTCAGTTTAATTTAGTTTAGTTTTAGATTAACATTTAGGGAATGCAGCAACAAGCGACATTTTCTAAGACTTAGTAGTGAAGAAATATCTTAGTTACATGCTAAGCATTTTTTCATTAGGATTTTTCTTTTTCGTTGTTGTAAAATTTAGTTAGTTATTTATGTGTAGTTTTTTTCGTTGGCAATATTTTTCAGCGCTAAAGTATGCCACCAGGCATGTGCGCTGTTTTGTGACATTTATTTATGTACGTGTTATAAATAAAAATTTCTACTCTATTCTACTTATTAGCGTTTTAGTTTTAGTTTAGAATTTTTAGTTAGTTTAGTAGTTTTAGTTTTTTAGTTTAGTTTAGTTTAGAGTTTTTTTAAATTAGCTAGAGTTTTACTTAAGAGTTTTAGTTAGAGTTTTAATTTAGCATTTTAGTTTAGTTTTAGTTTAGTTTAGTTTAGTTTAGATTTTAGTTTAGTTTAGTTTAATGTTATAGTTTACTTTTATTTTTAGTTTAATTTTGTTTTAGAGTTTTAGTTAGTTTAATTTAGATTTTTAGTTTAGTTTAGAGTTTAGTTTTATAGTTTACTTTTAGTTTTTAGTTTAATTCAATTTAGATTTTTAGTTTAGTTTTAGTTTAGATTTTAGTTTGTTTTAAGTTTATTTATTACCTTAGATTTTTAGTTTAGTTTTAGTTAGTTTAGTTTTTAGATTAGAGTTTTAGTTTAGCTAGAGTTTTACTTAAGAGTTTTAGTTATAGTTTTAATTTAGTAGCTTAGTTCAGTTTTAGTTTTAGTTTTTAGTTTAGTTTTAGTTTAGAGTTTTAGTTAGTTTAGTAGTTAAGAGTTTTAGTTAGAGGTATAGTTTAGATTTTTAGTTAGTTTAGTAGTTTTTAGAGTTTAGAATTAGTTCTAGTTAATTTAGTAGTTTAGATTTTTAGTTAGTTTAGTAGTTTAGATTTATAGTTAGTTTAGTTTTAGTGTTTTAGTTAGTAGTTAGTTTTAGAGTTTAGAGTTTAGTTAGAGTTTTTAATTTAGTAGTTTTAGTTTAGTTTTAGTTTAGTTTAAATTTTTAGTTTAGTTTTAGTTTACTTTAGTTAAGTGTTATAGTTTAGTTTTAGTTTAGTTTTAGTTCAGTTTTAGTTTAGCGTTTTTAGCTAGAGTTAGAGTTTTAGTTTAGTAGTTAGTTTAGTTTTAGTTTAACGTTTAGTTTTATTTTAGAGTTTTAGTTAGATTTTCAGTTTAATTTAGTTTAGTTTTAGATTAGTGTTTAGTTTAGCTTAGAATTTTTTAGTTAGTTTAGTAGTTTAGATTTTTTAGTTAGTTTAGTTTTAGTTTTTTAGTTTAGTTTTAGTTTAGTTAATTTTAGTTAGTTAGTAGTTTTAGATTTTAGTTAGTTTAGTAGTTTAGTTTTTAGTTTAGTTTTAGTTTAGAGTTTTAATTTAGTTAGTTTTTAGTTTAAGAGTTTTAGTTAGAGTTTTAATGTAGAAGTTTAGCTTTAGTTTTAGTTTAGTTTAGTTTAGATTTTTAGTTTATTATTTTATTAGTTATTTAGTTTAGATTTTTAGTTTATAGTTGCCTTTATTTTAGTTTAGTTTTAGCTAGTTTAGTTTTTAGATTAGAGTTTTAGTTTAGCTAGAGTTTTACTTAAGTTTTTTAGTTAGAGCTTTAATTTAGTAGTTTAGTTTAGTTTTAGTTTAGTTTAGTTTAGATTTTGAGTTTAGTTTTTTAGTTTAATGTTTAGTTTTATTTTAGAGTTTTAGTTAGATTTTCAGTTTAATTTAGTTTAATTTTAGTTTAGTTTTAGATTTGTGTTTAGTTTTAGTTTAGAGTTTTAGTTAGTTTAGTAGTTAAGAGTTTTAGTTAGAGTTATAGTTTAGATTTTTAGTTAGTTTAGTAGTTTAGAGTTTAGAATTTAGTTTTAGTTAATTTAGTAGTTTAGATTTTAGATAGTTAGTTAGTAGTTTAGATTATATTTATAGTTTAGTTTAGTGTTTAGTTTAGTAGTTTAGAGTTTAGAGTTTGGTTAGAGTTTTAATTTAGTAGTTTAGTTTAGTTTTAGTTTAGTTTATAGTTTAGTTTAATTTTAGTTTAGTTTTAGTTTAGTTTAGATTTTTAGTTTAGTTTTAGTTTAGTTTTAGTTTAGTTTATAGTTTATATTATGTTAGTTTTAGTTCAGTTTTAGTTTAGCGTTTTTTTTAGTAGAGTTAGTTTTAGTTTAGTAGTTAAGTTTATTTTAGTTTTTAGTTAACGTTTAGTTTTATTTTAGAGTTTTAGTTAGATTTTCAGTTTAATTTAGTTTAGTTTTAGATTATAACATTTTAGTTAGATGCAGCAAAGTAGCGACATTTTTAGACTTTAGTTTAGTTTAAGAAATTTAGTTTAGTTTACATGCTAAGCATTTTGTTTTAGGATTTTCTTTTTAGTTGTTTTAAAATTAGTTAGAAAATGGCTGTGTATTTTCGTTGGCAATATTTTTAGCGCTAGAGTATGCCACCAGGCATGTGCGCTTTTAATTTAGAAGTTTAGTTTATGTATGTGTTAGTTAGTTTAGATATTTAGTACTCTATTCCACTTATTAGTGTTTAGTTTTAGTTTAGAATTTTTAGTTAGTTTAGTAGTTTAGTTTTTAGTTTAGTTTTAGTTTAGAGTTTTAGTTTAGCTAGAGTTTTATTTAAGAGTTTTAATTAGAGTTTTAATTTAGAAGTTTAGTTTAGTTTTAGTTTAGTAGAGTTTTTAGTTTAGTTTTTAGTTTATTTCAAGTTTATTTATTTACTTTTATTTTTAGATTTTCAGATTAGAGTTTTATTTTAGCTAGAGTTTTAGTTTTAGAGATTTAGTTAGAGTTTTAATTTAGCAGTTTAGTTTAGTTTTTTTAGTTTAGTTTAGATTTTTAGTTTAGTTTTAGTATTAGTTAGTTTAGTTTAGTTTTTTAGTTTTTAGTAGTTAGATTTTCAGTTTAATTTAGTTTAGTTTTAGATTAGTGTTTAGTTTTAGCTTAGAATTTTTTTAGTTAGTTTAGTAGTTTAGATTTTAGTTAGTTTAGTAGTTTAGTTTTTTAGTTTAGTTTTAGTTTAAAATTTTAGTTAGTTTAGTAGTTTAGATTTTAGTTAGTTTAGTAGTTTAGTTTTTTAGTTTAGTTTTAGTTTAGAGTTTTAATTAGCTAGATTTTAATTTAAGAGTTTTAATAAGTGTTTTTTTAATTTAGAAGTTTAGTTAGTTTAGTAGTTTAGTTTAGTTTAGATTTTTAGTTTATTATTTTAGTTAGTTATTAGTAGTTTAGATTTTAGTAGTTTATTATTGCCTTATTTTAGTTTAGTTTTAGCTAGTTTAGTTTTAGATTAGAGTTTTAGTTTAGCTAGAGTTTTACTTAAGAGTTTTAGTTAGAGCTTTAATTTAGCAGTTTAGTTTAGTTTAGTTTAGATGTTTAGTTTAGTTTTAGTTTAATGTTTAGTTTTATTTTAGAGTTTTAGTTAGATTTTCAGTTTAATTTAGTTTAGTTTTAGATTTAGTGTTTAGTTTTAGTTTAGTTTATTTTAGTTAGTTTAGTAGTTTAGATTTTAGTTAGTTGTTTTAGTTTAGAATTTTAGTTAGTTTAGGTAGTTTAGATTTTAGTTAGTTAGTAGTTTAGTTTTTTAGTTTAGTTTTAGTTTAGAGTTTTATTTAGATAGAGTTTTATTTAAGAGTTTTAATTAGAGTTTTAATTTAGAAGTTTAGTTTAGTTTTAGCTAGTTTAGTTTTAGATTAGAGTTTTAGTTTAGCTAGAGTTTTACTTAAGAGTTTTAGTTAGAGCTTTAATTTAGCAGTTTAGTTTAGTTTTAGTTTAGTTTAGTTTAGATTTTTAGTTTAGTTTTAGTTTAATGTTTAGTTTTATTTTAGAGTTTTACTTAGATTTTCAGTTTAATTTAGTTTAGTTTTAGATTAGTGTTTAGTTTTAGTTTAGAAATTTAGTTAGTTTAGTAGTTTAGATTTTATTTAGTTGTTTTAGTTTAGAATTTTAGTTAGTTTAGTAGTTTAGATTTTAGTTAGTTTAGTAGTTTAGTTTTTTAGTTTAGTTTTAGTTTAGAGTTTTAATTTAGCTAGAGTTTTATTTATGAGTTTTAATTATAGTTTTAATTTAGAAGTTTAGTTTAGTTTTAGTTTAGTTTAGTTTAGATTTTTAGTTTATTATTTTATTAGTTATTTAGTTTAGATTTTTAGTTTATTTTAAGTTTATTTATTAGCTTTTATTTTTAGTTTAGTTTTAGTTAGTTTAGTTTTAGATTAGAGTTTAGTTTTAGTTTAGAATTTTTAGTTAGTTTAGTAGTTTAGATTTTAGTTTTAGTTTAGAGTTTTAATTTAGATAGAGTTTTATTTCAGAGTTTTAATTAGAGTTTTAATTTAGAAGTCTAGTTTAGTTCTAGTTTAGTATAGTTTAGATTACAGTTTTAGTTTAGCTAGAGTTTTATTAAGAGTTTTAGCTTGAGTTTTAATTTAGCAGTTTAGTTTAGTTTTAGTTTAGTTTAGTTTAGATTTTTAGTTTAGTTTTAGTTTAAAAGTTCCGCTTTTGTTTCAACCAATCGTGTTTAACAAAAAAAACAACAATGGAATTATTTACTGACCTTGAGTTGTTGTGATTTTAAAAGTTCTGCTTTTGTTTCAACCAATCGTGTTTAACAAAAAAAAGGAATCATTTACTGACCTTTAGTTGTTGTGATTTTAAAAGTTCCTCTTTTATTTCAGCCAATCGTGTTTAACAAAAAAAACAGAGGAATCATTTACTGACCTTCAGTTGTTGTGATTTTAAAAGTTCCGCTTTTATTTCAGCCAATCGTGTTTAAAAAAAACAAAGGAATCATTTACTGACCTTGAGTTGTTGTGATTTTAAAAGTTCTGCTTTTATTTCAACCAATCGTGTTTAACAAAAAAAAAACAAAAAAACGAATTAATTATTTACTGACCTTCAGTTGCTGTGATTTTAAGAGTTCCGCTTTTATTTCAGCCAATCGTGTTTAACAAGCCTCAAACTGTTTCGCCCAAGTAATTCCCTAAAATGCCTAAAACGGTTTCACCCAAATAATCCCTAAACGTAATTTCTACGTGTTCCTTTTGTTTTGGTATCACTGCGCTGTCACATTTGAAATTCCTAGGAAACCCTTTCCCACGTTAATCTCTTCATCTCATAAATGTTCCTAGCTACACTATTAAGGTTCGTTAGAATATCAATTTATCTCTCTGACTTAAAGATCAGTGAAGCCGTATTTAAAAATAGAATTTCTATCTCTTTAGACTCCCGCTTAATTCTCTTCCCCTAAGTGAAGCCATATGCATTCCCCTCTGTATGTTAACCATCAAACAGAACGAAACCATGAAAATCCATCAAAGTGAGAAAAATCCTGTTTTTTCATTCTCAGTGACAAAAAACCATAAAACAGGTTATGTGTCATGTGTCAGGTGTCATGTGTCAGGTGTCATGTGTCAGGTGTCATGTTCAGGTGTCATGTGTCATGTGTCAGGTGTCAGGTGTCATGTGTCATGTGTCATGTGTCATGTGTCCCATTATCGGATCAATAAAATTCCCAATCGATTACGCAATCAATTTCTCGGAAATCCATTTTCCCTTTCGAGTCCTAGATCAATATATCTCTTCCCCACCTTCCCCTTAGAAACAACAAATTAATTGCCCTTTCTTGAATCAATAATTTCCCTTAGAAATAACAAATTAATTCCCCTTTCGTGAATCAATAATTCCCCTTAGAAACAACAAATTAATTCCCCTTTCGTGACAAATCAATCAACCTTGACATCATCCGTCAGACAATAATAAACTTCACCCGGAAACAATTCTCCTGGACGAGCACCAAAGACATTAATAAACTTCACCCGGAAACAATTCTCCTGGACGAACTCCAAAGACATTAATAAACATCGCCCCGGAAACAATTCTCCTGGACGAACATCAATTTCTCGGAAACGTGTTCTCCCTGGGGATTCCATGCCCATATATGGTGTGGGATCGGGACTGACAGCACAGGTGTTCTCCCTAGGGACTCTATGCCCATATATGGTGCTACCACGTGGTAATGTCACGAGTACTAGGGTCCTCTCTACTAATGTTGTTCCTTATTTTCAGTTGAATTATTTTTTTAATTTAATTTCTGATCCTTTTTTCAAATAATGCCTAGAAATCTGGGTCCTCCATGGAAAATTGCCTTCCCCAAGGAAAATTCCTCTTCCCCGAAGACTTTCTCGGTACAATTCCATCCACGTTAAAATTGCCTCTAAAAATTTCTTGCAGACGATTCTAACTGAAAAAATGTCCTTGATATGAAAAAGACTTTCTGTTCCTGAAGTCCCCTTCTCCGTGGAAACTTTTTCGAAAATACTCCCTCCCATGGAAAGATGATCCCGCAGAAAATTTTCCCAATGGACAATTTCTTCTGCAGATTTTCCGTGCTCCCCACAGCAAAATCTTCAAGACAATTCCAGCCCGCGCTGAAAATTCTCCTGGGTAATTCCCTGGAACATCTTCACATTTAAAATTGAGTCGGCAAAGAGAATATAAGACAATTAAAAGAATAATAAGAAGACAAACAAGAGAAAGCAAGAAAGACAAGTAATCTGCACTTTACTAAAAACAAAATACATAAAAAGTATTCTCACTTTTTTTAGTTTTATAATAAAAAATATTATTAAGACTATCAGGAAAAATTATTAGTACACGCATATTAAATTGATATCTGCGATTATATGTTTTTTTCTCAGTAAAGTGCAAATTATGTTGTGGTCTTCAGAAGGTGAGGAGGTTGTCGACCCCTCTCATCCTAAATTTTGCTTGTTTTGAGTTTGACTGGGTTACTTATTGTAATTTCCGGTCGTTTTGGGTTTCATTTATTAATTGATGGTAATTTTTTTTAGTTTTACGCTTGGAAGATTATTTGACTTTATTTCTGCTTATTTTTCGTTTAATGGAGCTCATTATTTTTTCTTTGAAAAACTTGTTTTAAGGAAATTTTTATTAAATTAATTCCTGTTCGTTTTTATTGACAGTCTTTTTTAGGAATTCTTTTTATATCTATTCGGTTTTTTCTATAGGAACCCAAAGCTTGGCTTGCTATTTGAAATGCTGGGAAAACTTTTTCAACAATTTCCAATTGTTCCACAAATAGTATTGTTTAATTTAGTTTTACACCTCCTCAAGCTGACCAGAAAAATAGAACTTAATAATATTCCCAAAAAATTCTATCTATGCACTTTAAAATCCTGGATACACTTATACTCCTTTGATTTACTTGAATCAGAAATGGTGGAACCTGAAGCAGTGGAACTCGGAGCGGATTTCGCGGAACCAGAACCGGTAGAATTGGGGTCAGAAGTGCCGGAACCCGAACTGTTGGAACTGGGATAGTGGAACCGGAAGTAGAACTAGAACCGGGGTAGGAGCCAGCAGAATCGAAACTGGAACTGCTGTAACTGGGGCCAGAAATGACGGAAGCGGAGCTGAGAGTGGTATCTGTCCAGTGCAAAACAATGTGTCTTGGAGAAGACTCTTAGGCCTTTTCCTATCTGACCAATCTAAACAATATGTTTTGGAGAAGGCCCTTAGGGTCTTAACTATCTGCCCATTTTTTTTAGATTTTACGGTTATTTTGTCAGATAATAGGTGTCACAGGTACCATGGGCCAGTCACAGAGTACCTTGGGCCGCGAAATGCCAGGGGCCATCACGAAGGTTTGGCTTGTGAAAACACAAACCCATTCGAAAACACAAACCAAAGGAGATAAAATATCATTTTTATCAACAAATGTCTGAAAATGCCTTAGGAATGATAATATTTGCCACCAGGTGCCAGGAATTAGCCACATAGTGCCACTGTGGTGTGAACTGCCTTGGAGTATTACGATCTGACAATGAAATGGTAAGTTACCATTGTCCAAATAAAAGCATATGTCAGGATATATAAACGTCTGAAAACACTAAAGTGATGATGAAGGGTACCACAGGGTGCCATGGGGCAGCCACATAGTGCCACAATAGAGTGGATTTTGTTGATGTACAAAATGAAAGAAAATATGCAACGCGTGGAAAACATTTTGACAGAAAAAAAACGTCTCAAAGAAAAAAATCCTGAAAAATGTCTCGAAGAAAAAAAAATGTCTCGAAGAAAAAAAAATCCCGAAGAAAAAAAGACATCTCGAAGAAGAAAAAGTCTTGAAGAAAAAAAAACCTCTCGAAGAAATATGTCTTGAAGAAAAAAAACGTCTCGAAGGAAAAAAAAAAATTCGAAGAAAAAACGTCTCATAAAACATCTTGATGAAAAAAGTCTTGAAGAAAAAACAAAAACACTTGAGTTTAAATTTACATAACTATGATATAAAACCCCACGTGTGTGCAATACCTTATGCTCATTTATATCCGGTAGTTTCCCACTTGACTAGCGGTTCTTAGGGGAAAACATCTGACACGCAAAATTACGTCATCCTCAATAAATTTGCATAGGTAAACAATTAATCATTACGTAATAACTAGTTGTACATAATAGATCAATAACCAATAACACCTGTTGGTTGCTGGGGCGCGATCGGATCTGGTGCTAGGGCTCAGTGACTGGACGTAGAGATAGGGGTAGTGATCGGATCCAAAAAGCCCCCATTACTAGTGTGAACGGCGAGATATTGGGGAAGGGGTAACCCTCTTCATATACGGGATAATATTTATTCGTTTTAAGATTCAATATAGCTCCTTACTTTCAGTTAAAAAAAACTTGTTTTTTATTTATTTGTATATAGGAGCTTGAAATCTCTACGGCAGGATTCTCTGATATACTGAAGTTGATTGTGGGATTTTATTTATATTGCTTGAAGTTTTGAGGATGTTTCCCCCCTTGTTCGAAAATCAAACAGGTTTTCTCAGGATCCTAGCTTGTTATTTTTAACTTTAAACTTAATGAAGGTTGAAGTATATTTGGAACCAGCATGAAAATCAATTCTTTTGTTGCATTAATTTTTATCAAAATTCTGTTTTTTAGAGTTCTGGCTACTATAGCGCCGAGTGTCGCTCCTCACAGTTTGTAACGACGAACTGCTTGAAAATGGCACATGACACTTTTGAACCATGAACCGTTTGATAAACAAATAGCTAACCATAAACAAACAGCATTATTGTAATTTTCGTTAGAACTTTTGTAAAATGGTTATTAAAACTAATTATAAAAACAAAAAAGGTCAGGTTTTAATGGCAAAAAATATCCATGAATATTTTAATATACTATTTTTGTATTGGCAAAAAAGCAAAATTTAATTATTTTTTTTATTTTTATTTCTTTATTTTTTGTTATATATTAAATTTTTTTGGCAGTGCTATCATTCAGTGACTTTTGCAGTAGGAGACTGCATGAAAACCTAGGGCCTAAGGTGTCTTAATTTGAGACAATCATTTCAATCCAGATAATCAAATACAATCATTCGAGACTGTTTCTGACATATTTCGGATCAGCAAAACGCCTTTTTTGAGGTTCTGACCCATGCTAAGAAGACTGTTTTTGTGACAAACTTGTCTATGTTGATCTTATTAGGAATATATGATCGAATTACAAAATAATTTTTAAGAGACATATTTTATGGATGCCCCGTTTAGATTTTCTTATCCTTCATCCCACAAGTTAGGATTCCACTTTCTTTTTCTAACTTAACGTAATTTCGTTGCACGAAAAATTTAAATGACTCATTGCTCATCTCAATAACGAGTTAAATAAAAAAAAAAAAACTAGTTTTTTTCAGCTGAATGTAAGGAGTAACACAAAAAATTAATTCGAACAGAAATTATTTTCGTATATGAGGAGGGCTACTCCTTCCTCTACCCTTGTTGTTTACGTTAAAGTTTTAAAGTTATTTCAAAATCATTCTCATTCAAATTCAATGGCCCTTATGTTTGAGCAGTCTCTCCTAAAGAATTGTGGCGAAGTGTCAAATCTTAGTTTCAAGGGTCAGGGTCAAGGAAGGGAGAGGTCCCTCGTTGCGGAATAGTTTTGTTCATTTTGAGTTTTCATATTGCTCCATACTTTCAGTTGAAAAAAACTTAGTTTTTATATCTAAAATAAAAAACGAAGTTTTTTTCAACTGAAAGTAAGGAGCGACATTACAACATAAAACGAATAGAAATTATTCCGTAAATGAAAGGGCGTGTCCCCTCCTCAACGTCCTGCTCTTTACGCTAAAGCTTGTCTCTTTGCCGTACCTCTACTTTTTAAAGTAATAAAAAACTTTAGCGTAAAGAGCGGGGCATCGAGGGGGGACAGCCCCTTTCATATATGCAATAATGTCTGTTCGTTTTAAGTTTTAATGTCGCTCCTTACTCTCAATTGAAAAAACTTCTTTTTTTATTATTTCTGAACGTTTTTCAACTAATGCAGGTTCGAATTTGGCTCACCGTGCACGGAAAATTAAAACGGAATTTGCATATTAATTTTAGCAGCCCCCCCCCTTGTAAAATTTTCTCTGGAAAGTTCACATCCAGAAACTACCCTCCCAACGTGAAAAGCTCATCGTATAAAACCAAAATTATTTAGTATGTTTATGAGAGGACTGTCGTCTCATACAATACCGGGAAATCTGGCTCCCTTCCATGGAACATTCCTTTCAGGGGCGGATCCTGGATTTTCTTTAGTGGGGGGGGGGGGTGCATAATAGGCTGCTCTGATAAACTTTTGAACAAAGAAATACCAGTAATTTAAAAGGAACGTTGACAATTATACGTCGTGGGCAGGTACATGAAATACTACTGCTAACAACTCACCGCAGCACCAATCCACCTGAAGCCAATATAGCTACGCAATCTCCTCTTCCATCCCAATCTACTCAAAGCCTGCCTCTTTACACCCTCCTAGGAAGTTCTCATTCCCTTTAAATCTTTCTTTGTGACATCTTCCCACCCCAGCCCCCAACTGCGGACGACCTGGTTGCCGTTTAGCCCTAGACAGTTGGCCAACAAGGACAATCTTTGGCAATCTGATATCCTTCATCCCCAGTACATGCCCTAGCCGTCATAACCTTTCTCTTATTATAGCCCTAGAAAATGGGATTGAACCACCCTTATCGTACAGCCAACTGTTTGAAATACGGTCAGTCAGCCGGGTACCCAGAACAATTCGTAGGCAATTTCTCTGGAAAACATATAGGCAAATCTTCATTTGCTTTTCGGTAGTGGAAATGGTCGTAAATTTTATCTAAAATCCGGTAAGGCTTAAAGTTCTAATAAATATGTTGAAATCAAAATGATAGAAAAAAAATATTGATGCGAAAAATAAAAAGTTGGTCACCCTCTACAGAAAAATATGATATTTAATATTTTCTGCATAATTTTTAGCCTTTGCACTTCTTACCACTATAGCGAGTGAGTTAAGCGTTGTATTGTAACAAAATGGTCTTGAACCATCTTTTGGAGTCATGCATTCTTTGTGACTATTCCTATAGGTCAAACCAATTTGCATGTCGGGTAAATATATGGCATCACTTAGTAATTACGATGGTAATGAAGAGTAGGAAATGTGGATTAAGATACAACTCGTATTCTTCAATGCAAGTATCTCATTTAATATTTTCAGCACTAAAGACTCACTGCTTTTTTCCAAAATTAAATAAAAAAAAACAAGTTTTTTTAAACTGAAAGTACGGAGCGACATTAAAACGAACAGAAATTATTCCGTATATGAAAGGGGCTGTCCCCTCCTCAACGCCTCGCTCTTTACGCTAAAGTTTTTTATTGTTTTAAAAATAAAGTTGTGAGACAGAGTCAAACTTTAGCAGCACTCGGCCCCGGCACTCGTCGCACGGCAGGCTTCTATTTATAGATTTGTCACTGTCACTTGTCTTCTAAACACAGATAATTTGAGCCTTTCCTTGATGTCATGACGTGCAAATGGACCTCAAATTAGAAGTGGTGCCCTTCTAAAATTATATATTTTTTTTATTGGACCTTAAACTTTTGCCTCGGCTTGTCTTTTGTCATTATGAAAGACGCATTATCGCCGAACCTTTGTTTCTTTTAATCGTTCAGGTGGTGGGACAAACATTCAGCTTCGTGGATTCTTGTTTTCACAGTACTTGCAGTTTTTTAGCGCAAAATTGTATCAAGTCATTTGCCGTCGTCTTGCTCATATACCCCAACATTAAATTTACCACTAAGTTAGGGGGGAGCGCTCTCCCCGTGCCCTCACCTGGATCAGCTACTGATTCCGTCCCCTCACAGAAAATCCCTCCAGGTAAAGTTCTTCCCACATATCATCACCCCGAACCTAGAAAATTTTCTCATGTGTACAATTCCATTCTAGCTGAACATTACCCCCGAAAATTTCTTCCGGACGAATCCGGCTGAGAGTTATTTCTTAGTCCACTTTCATTTGATAAATACTTTTATTTCTGATTATTTTAATCAGATTAAATCATGCCAAAAGTTCCCCTCTGTGGAAAACACTTCCCACAAATAGCACTGCCCCCTAGCAGAAAGGTGCTCCCGCAGAAGATTCCCTCTCGAAAATGCATCTGTGGAAAATCCTCCACCTACAGAAAGATAATCTATACAATTTCAACCCGGGTAAGTATTTCCCCCGGACAAACACCCCTTAATATCTCCACATATAAAATTGAGTCGGCAAAGAGAAAGTAAGACAAATAAAAAGAATTTGGGTACTGTTCTATTCAAACAGTTCGTGGTAACGAACTGTAAGTAAGGAGTGACCCGGCTCAATGGTAAGCGAAACAATAGATACATCAAAAAGAATGAGATTTTAATGTTGATTTCAAATATATAAGTTTCATCAAGTTTAGTCTTACCCATCAAAAGTTACGCTTCTGAGAAAATTTGGCTGATTTTAGAAAAAAGGGGGGAAAACCCCTAAAAGCTATATAAACCTTAATGAAAATCACAAGGTCATATTCAGCGTATCAGTGAACCCTACTGTAGAGGTTTCAAGCATCTATCTACAAAAATGTAGAATTTTGCATTTTTTGCCAGAAAAAAGATCACGGATGCGTGTTTATTTTTATTATTTTTTTTTTTCCAGGGGTGATTGTATCGACCCAGTGGTCCTAGAATATCATGAGAGGGCTCATTGGAACGGCAATTAAAAGTTCTAGTGCCCTTTTTAAGTGACAAAAAAATGGAGGGCAACTAGGCCCCCCTCCCACGCACATTTTTTTCCCAAATTCACCCGATCAAAATTTTGAGATAGCCATTTTGTTCAGCATGGTCGAAAATATGATAACTATGTCTTTTAGTATACTTAATCCCCCGAAGTCCCCGGGGGAAGGGCTAAAAGTTATGAACTTTACCCAATGTTAACATATAGTATTGGTTATTGGGAAGTATACAGACGTTTTCAGGGGGGATGTTTTCTGGTAGTGGGGGGAGGGAGTGGTTCGGGGGTTATGTGGAGGATCTTTACATGAAGGAAGTTTTTATGGTGGAAGGGACATTGCTGTGAAGGGGGCGCCGGATTTCCCAGCATTAATTAAAAAAAGATCAGAAATTAAATAAAAAAACAAGTTTTTCAACTGAAAGTAAGGAGCAACATCAAAACTTAAAACGAACAGAAAATATTACGTATATGATTGGGTTCACCCGCTAGTCAATACCTCGCTCTTTAAGCCAAAATTTTTTTAGTACTTTCATAAGAGCTATTTATTCTAATTAACGGCCTTTGTGATTAAGGGGTCATTTTTAAAGAATTGGAACAAAATTCGAACTTTAGCTTAAAGAGCAAGGTATTGACTAGGGGGCGAACCCCCTAATATACGTATAAAAATATATGAATATAGATGTTCGTTACGTAAGTTAATTCGTAAGTTACGTATATTTTTTACTAATAAAAACGTTCGTAAATAAAATTAAACAACTTTCGAGAAAGCCATTTAACCAAATAAAAGTAAAATTAATATGAAAATTTTGTTGTAATTATTCATGTACGGTGAGCCAAAATCAAAACCTGCATTAACTCAAAAACGTTCAAAAATTAAATATAAAAAAAAAAATGTTTTTTTTAACTGAAAGTTAGGAACGACGTTAAAACTTAAAACGAACAGAAATTATTCCGTATATGAAAGCGGCTGTCCCCTCCTCAACGTCTCGCTCTTTACGCTAAAGTTTGACTTTCTCACAACTTTATTTTTTTAAAACAATAAAAAGCTTTAGCGTAAAGAGCGAGGCGTTGAGGAGGACACAGCCCCTTTCATATACGGAATAATCTCTGTTCGTTTTAAGTTTTAACTTCGTTCCTTACTTTCAGTTAAAAAAAAAAACTTGTTTTTATTTTATTTAATAGCTACAAGACACACGAGAAGTGAAGTTTGGTTAATGCTAACGAAACAAAAAACAAAATATGATGAAAGTATAATAGTTTAGAAACAAAATTTTGGCTATATATTTGCACATTAGAGCATTTTTCAGAACAATAAAAAACTTTAGCGTAAAGAGCGAGGCGTTGAGGAGGGTACAGCCTTTTTCACATACGGAATAATTTCTATTCGTTTTAAGTTTTAGTGTCGCTCCTTACTTTCTGTTAAAAAACTTTTTTTTTATTTATTTAATGATAAAAAATTATCTGTGATGTTTCTTCTGGCAAAAATACAAAATTGTACATTTTTGCAGATGGAAGCTTGAAACTTCTACATCAGGGTTCTCGAATGCGCTGAATCTGATGGTTTGATCTTCATTAAGATTCCTTGACTTTTAAGGGGTATTTTCTCATTCAAATTTTCTCAGACTCGTAGCTTTTTATGCGTGACACTAGACAAAAAGGATCTTATATATTTGGAATCCACATAATATCCATTGATATAAAAAATTATGTTTTATTTAGATTTTGGTTACTATTGAGCTGCATCGCTCCCTACTTACAGTTCGTTACCACGAACTGTTTGATTTCTGATCCTTCTCCAGGTCATGCCTTGAAATCTCCCTCCGCCCTCTACGGAAAATTCTCCCGGAAAATTTCTTCCAGAATACGGAATACGGAACCCCTCTTCCGTATATGTAATTATTGTGTGGGTGAAGGGGGAAGTCACCTCATATAACCCTCGGTCGTTACACTGAAATTTTCAGTGCTTTAAAAAAGCTTCCTAACTCAAGCTTTTTTGTGTTTCAGCAGATTTTTTTAAGAATCGTGAAAAAAAGTAGAACTTAAGCTTAAAGAACAAGCCCCCCACTTGTACGGAACAATATCTGTTCGTTTAAAAATTTAAAGCTGCTCCTTACTTTCAGTTGAAAAAAATTGTGTTTTTATTTAATTTGTGATCGATTTTCAAACCGTGGCGGAAATCCCCGGTAAAAACTCCCCCGGGAAAATTCCTGTCCGTTAAAAATTCTCTCCGTGGAAAATCCCCCCCCCCCCCCAAAAAAAAAGATTGCCAAATATTAACCAATAACCTGCACCATATGTAAGCTATGGTGGTAAATTGTATAACTTACAGCCCATTTCCCAGGGGCTGTGGTGGTAATATCATCCAAAAGTCATAGTTATTGGACCTTTCAACTATTCTCAGTCAAATAGCTATCTCAAATTTTGATCAAATGTCATCTGGGGAAAAGGGGCGTGGGAGGGCGTCTAACTGCACTCTAATCTTTTTGGTCACTTAAAAAACGGCAATAGAATTTTTAATATTCGTTTGAATGAGCCCTATCCCGATGTTCTAGCACCATTGATTCCATATGATCACCCCCGGGGGAAAACAAATTAAAAAAAAATTAAAGGCAAATAAATACGAATCCCTAATCTTTCTTCTGGAAAAAAAAATTGCAAAATTCCACATTTTTGTACGTAGGAGCTCGAAAACCAAACTGTCGAGTTCTCTAATATGCCGAATCTGACGGTGTGATTTTCATTGCGATCAATTGATCTTGATCTTTCATTAAGATCACTTGACTTGACTTGAGGTTTCCGTCCTTTTTTGAAAATTAATTTAAAAATTTTTTCGAAAAATAGGTTTTTCAAAGAAAAGTAAAGGCCACTTTAAGCTTAAGCTCAGTAGATACAAATACCTTTAAAAATTCAAACTCAAAAAACGACCAGAAGTTACTATTAAAGAATAAATGAAACCCAAAACGAACAGAAATTAAATAACAATCATAGCAAAAACATACAACAAGTAATAATATAAATGAATAAATAGATCTTAAAGCGAGTAATTCTTAGATTGAATATGAAAATCAAGCTTAAAACGAAAATAAATATTTTCCTATTGAAGTATAAAGGAAACTTAAAACGAACAGAAATTAAATAAACAATCAATGCAAACAAACATGCAATAGATATAAATTTAAATTTATAAATAAGTCTTAAAACGAGTGAAACTTAAATTGAATATGCAAATCAAGATTGAAACGAACAAAAATCCCCACAAACAAGAGTTTGGGTATGACCTCCATCTCTCACTGTAAAAGTCTAAAACCTACTGCGTCATTGGCGCTTTACTGAAAACCAATTTTATAACAAATATTTTCTTTTGTACTTAATATTGAAAAAAAACATTAAATTTATAGTAACATTTTGAACTGACGAGCTTTCAGCAATTAATATCATTATACATCAAATATTCAGTTTAATTTATTAGCTCTTTTAAAGTTGTTAAAGACGATTATAGTTTCCCTACAAACAAGTGTTTGGATGCTGCCTCCTTTCCTAACTGTAAATAAAATCCAAAATCCTACTGCGTCATTGGCGCTTAACTGAAAACGGATTATATTACAAGTATTTTCTTTTCCAGTTCTTACAGCATTGAAAATAAAAATACAATTACAGTGAAATAAATTCTTGAACTGATGGATCTTTCAACAATTAATACTACTATACATCAAATAGTCAATTTGACTCTGTCTCACAACGTTATTTTTTAAAACAATAAAAAACTTTAGCGTAAAGAGCGAGGCGTTGAGGAGGGGACAGCCCCTTTCATATACGGAATAATTTCTGTTCGTTTTAAGTTTCAATGTCACTCATTACTTTCAGTTTAAAAAACTTGTTTTTGTACTTAATTCAGTAAAGCGCCAATGACGCAGTAGGTTTTAGGCTTTTACAGTGAGAGAAGGAGGTGGGAGGGGGGGGGGGGGTGTCGACACAGGAGTTTCCTTATCTGACCTTTGAACTATTTTTAACGAAATGACCATACGTAAAGGAGTTTTTGTTATATGATCTTTGAACTATTTTTACACAAAATGGCCACCTCAAAATCGGGGAGGCAGTTGCCCTCTGATCACTTTTGACTCTTAAAAAGGGCACTAGAACTCTCGATTTCTAATCGAATGAGCCCCCTTTGAAGTTTATACGACGACCCCTTCTATATGAAGTGCCCTCCAATCACTTTTGACTCTTAAAAAAGTGAATTACAACTTTCAATTTCCAATCAGATGAGCCCTCTAGGAAGTTTATACGAGCATCCCTTCCATAACAACCATATATGCCCCCAGAGCATAACTTACAACGCCTACCCCCGGGCCCTGAGAGGCTGTGTCGACACCGGAGTTGTTTATTATCAGAACTTTGAACTATTTTTAACAAAATGCCTATCTCAAAATTTTTATCAGATGCATTTAGGGCGTGAAGGAGGGGGGGGGGGGGGGCTAGTTGCCCCTCGATCTCTTTTGTCTCTTAAAAAGTGACCAAAAAGTTTCAATTTCCAATCAAATGAGTACTCTCCGAAGTTTATACGAGCATCCCTTCCATAAGAACTATATATGCCCCTAAAGCATTACTCATAACGCCTGCCTCCGGGCCCTGGCGGGTTCCGTCGACACAAGAATTTTTCTTATCTGACCTTTGAACTATATTTAATGAAATGGGGATTATAAAAATTTTATCAGATGGGCTTGGGGAAAAAAGGGTGTGTGTTAGTGGGGGGAGGAGAGGGGGGCTATTTGCCCCTAGAAAATCTTTTGACTCTTAAAAATGAACTATAACTTTCAATTTCCAATCAAACGAGCCCCCTTTGAAGTTTTATACGATCATCCCTTTCATAAGAACCATATACGCCCCCAGGACAACAGTTACAACGCCTATCCCCGGGCTCTGGGGGCTTTTTTGTTATCTAATTTTCGAACAATTTTCAAAACACTGGCTATCTCAAAATGTGTAGTGGACGGATTTGGGGAAAAATAGCGTGGGGGGGGGGGCTAGTTTAACTCTCTTGATTCTTAAAATGTAAACTAGAACTTTCAATATCGAATAAATTGAGCCCTCTATGAAGTTTATACGAGCATCCCTTTATAAAGAACCATACATGCCTTAGGGCATAATTTAGAACGCCCTCCCCTGTGCCCTAGGGGGTTCTTTTGACACCGGATTTTTTCTTATCTGACCTTTGAACTATTTTTAACAAAATGTATTTCTCAAATTTTTCATCAGATGGGTTGGGGGATAGCTGCCCTCTGATCTCTTTTGACTATTAAAAACGAGCTCGAATTTTCAATATCCAATCAAATGAGCCCTCTCTGAAGCTTATACGAGCATCCCTTTCATACGAACAATATATGCCCCAGGGCATAACTTACAACGCCTGCCCCCGGGCCCTGGAGGGTTGTGACGACACCTGATTTTGTGTTATCTGACTTTTGAGAAATTTTTAACTTAATGCCTATCTCAAAATTTTTATTGGATGCATTTGGGGAAAAGGGGCGTGTGGGGCTAGTTACCCTCCAGTATCTTTTGACTCGAGAAAACTTAACTAGAACTTTCAATTTCCAATCAAATGAGCCACCTCTGAATTTTTTACGAGTATCCCTTCAATAAGAACCATATATTCCCCAAGGGCATAACTTACAACACCTGCCCTCAGGCCCTGGGGGGCTGTGTTGACCCCTGAGTTTCCGTTATATGACCTTTGAACTATTTAAAACAAGCTATCTCAAAGTTCTTATCGGATGGGTTTGATGAAAAAAGGGCGTGGAGGGAGGGGGCTAGGTGCCCTCCAATCTCTTTTGACCCGTAAAAAGTATACTAGAACTTTCAACTTCCAATCAAATGATCCCTTTTTGAAGTTAGTACGAGCATCCCTTTCATAAGACCCATATATGCCCGCAGGGCATAACTTAAAAACGCCTGCCCGCGGGCCCTGGTTGGTTGTGTCAACACCGGAATTTCTGTTATATGATCTTGAACTATTTTTAACAAAATAGCTATCTTAAAAGTTTTATTGAATGTATTTGGGAAAATAGGGTTTAGAGGGGGGAGAGCTGGTTACCCTCCAATATCTTTTTACGCTTAAAAAGTGAACTAGAACTTTCAATTTCCAATCAAATGAACCTCTCTGAAGTTTATACGACAATGTTGTCTATACAAAACCTTATATGCCCCCAGGGCATAACTTACAACCCTTGCCCTGAGGACTGTGGGGGAGTGGTCATCCTCAAAGACCTAAGTTCCAGAACTTAAAACTACGTTTAATAAAATGGCTGTCTCAAATTTGATTGGATGTGTTTGGGGAAAAGGTTGGCGTGAGAGGGGGTTAGTTGCCCTCAAATCACTTTCGACTATTAAAAAGGGCATTAGCCTTTTGAATTTCCAATCGAATGAGCCTTTTTTGAAGTTTCTACGACACCGCCTTCTATAAAAAACCTTATATACCCCCAGGGTATAACTTAAAATCCTTGCCTTGAGGGTTGTGGGGGAGTGTCCTCCTCAAAAACATATTTTCTATATGGAAATCAACTACGCTGAACAAAATGGCTATCTCAAAATTTTGATTGAATGTGTTTGGGGGAATGATGAGCGTGGGGGGGGGGGGCTAGTTGCCCTCCAATCACTTTCGACTATTACAAAGGGCACTATCCCTTTGAATTTAAAATCAAATGAGCCTTTTTTGAGACAACGCCTTCTATAAAAACCTTATATGCCCCCAAGGCATAACTTAAAACCCTTGCCCTGAGGGTTGTTGGGGAATGTCCTCCTCAAAAAACATATTTTCTATCTGGAAACCAACTACGCTGAACAAAATTGCTATCTCAAAATTTGATTGGATGTGTTTGGGGAAATGATGGGCGTGGGGGTGGGGCTAGTTACCCTTCAATCACTTTTGACTATTAAAAAGAACACTAGCCATTTGAATTTCCAATCGAATGAGCCTGTTTTTGAAGTTTCTATGACAACGCTTTCTATAAAAAACCTTATATGCCCCCAGGGTATAACTTAAAACCCTTGCCCTGAGGGTTGTGGGAGAGTGTCCTCCTCAGAAATATATTTTCTATCTTGAAATCAACTACGCTGAACAAAATGGCTATCTCAAAATTTTTATTGGATGTGAGGACGTTGGGGGGGGGGGGGGGGGTGCTAGTTGCCCTCCAATCATTTTTGACTATTAAAAAGGGCACTAGAACTCTTGATTTCCAATCGAATGAGCCCCTTTGAAGTTTCTGCGACGACCCCTTCCATATGAAGTGCCTCTGGGAAAAAATAATGATAAATAAATAATAAAACATTGGAGCCGTATGGCATTTACTATAGGCAACGCTACAGCGTTGCCTCTGACCAGACTGATGTTCTCTGGCTCGGAGCTTTTGACTTGCAACATTAAACGTTATACCTTTGGAATCAGCATAAAAAGGTAATTTGTTTGATGTATTAATTTTTATCAAAATTTTGTTTTTTAGAGTGTCGGTTACTATTAGGTCGAGTCGCTTGTTACTTACATTTGTTATCACGAACAGTTTGATTATCAAACACTTTCGTGGTATAGAACGACTCGGCAGTAAAGAGCAATTCGGCTCAATAGTAACCGAAACTCTAAAAAAGGGAATTTTAATATCAATAGATACATCAAAAGAATTAGCTTATTATGCTGATTCCAAATATACAAGAATCATCCATTTTAGTGTTACCCATCAAAAGCTACGACCCTGAGAAAATTTACCTGATTTTTTAAATGGGAAATACCTGATTTTTAGGGGGGAAACACCTGATTTTTATGGGGGTAACAGCCCTAAAATAAAGGAATCTTGATTCAGCGTATTAGAGAACCCTACTGTAGAATTTTCAAGCTTCTATTTGCAAAAATGTGGAATTTGCTATATTTGCCAGAAAAACAGTTCACGGATGTGTGTTTATTTATTTATTCATTTTTTCTAGGGGTGATTGTATCGAAATAATGGTCCTAAAGAATCGGGAGAGGGTGCAGTTGAACGAAAATTAAAAGTTCTAGTATTTTTTTCAAGTGACCAAAAAGATTGGATGGCAACTTGGCCCCTCCTACGCCAGTTACTCCCTAAACTTATCTGATCAATATTTTTAGATACCCATTTTGTTCAGTATAGTTGAAAGATCAAATAATTATGTTTTTGGTGTAAAATGACCCCCCACAGTCCGTGAGGAGAGGCCTGTAATATATGAAATTCGCCCATTGTTTACGTATAGTATTTGTTATTGAGAAGTATACAGACATTTATTCTGGGGGGGGGGAGGGTTTGTGCTTGGGATAGATCTTTATAGGGATCTTCCTTGGGGGAGGGAAATTCTGGGAGGGGGATGAATATTCCAGGGGTAATGTTACACTGGGGGGGATTTGACAAAATTACTATGCGGAATTCTTTTTAATTGTCTTACTTTCTCTTTGCCAGATTTTCACGTGGAGATGTTCCGGGGGAATTATCCAAGGGCTTTTTTCTACGTTTTTTATTTACGGGAAATATTTTCCGGAAGGGGGCATTTCTGGAGTGTTTGGGAAACCGAATAGAAATTAAAGTCTAATCCAAATGAAAGAATGCTAAGGAGAACTTTTCATGTTGAATTATCCACAAGCAATTTTACAGGGAGGGGGATTGTCAGCGAGGATGGAACTGTCTGGAGGGAATTTGACGGAGGAGGGGGGGGGGGGCACTTTACGTTTTATTTAATTTCCACGGAGAGGTTTTCCGTGAGGGGGGGAGGGGTATATTTCCTAGAGTGTGAGCCAGATTTACAGGCATTATTTGAAAAAACGAACAGAAAGTATTCCATATATGAAGGGATGCCCAATCCTCATTGCCTTGATTTTTAAGCTAAAGTTTGACTGTTTGTCCCAATATCTTAATAGTGTCTACTGAAACACGGCGGCCGTTTAATTAGAATAGAAAGCTTTTTTTAAAAGTACTAACAGCTTTAGCGTAAAGAGCAAGGTATTGAGGCCGGGGCAACACTTCATATACGGAATAAATCTGCCAAAATCAATACAGAAAATTTTGTTTTAATTTTTCATATACGGTGGGTCAAATTCGAACCTGCATTAGTTGAAAAACCTTCAGAAACTAAATTTAAAAAAATGTTTTTTTTTAACTGAAAGTAAGGATCGACATTAAAACTTAAAATAAACAGAAATTATTTCGTATATGAAAGGGGCTGTCCCCTCTCAACGCTTCGCTCTTTACGCTAAAGCTTTTATTGTTTTAAAAAGTAAAGTTGTGACAAAGAGTCGAACTTTATCGTAAAGAGTGAAGCGTTGAGGAAGGGACAGCCCCTTTCATATACGGAATAATTTCTGTTAGTTTTAAGTTTTAATGTCGCTCCTCACTTTCAGTTGGAAAAAAAAACTTTTTTTCTTTTATTATTTAACATTATTAGTGACATATTCTCAGAGTGGTACCTGTACAAAGAGACATTATGAAAAACTAGGGCAACGTTGAAGTAATAATAACCCTTTAGAATGTTTAAACCTAGATTGAACCCAACCACTTGAGATTGTTATTAGAAATGTTTTGGACAGTCAAAAGTGCTGCTTTTTAAGCTTTGAGACATGTATTAACGGCTCTTTTGTTTCAGTAATCACTTTCTAAGAATTAGGACAAAGGTCAAAATTTAGAGTAAAGGGTGGGATATTGAGGAGGAGACAAACCCCCCCCCCCCCCTAATATACGGATTAATTTTGGCTCGTTTTAAGTTTTAATGTTGCTCTTTGCTTTCAGTAGAAAAAAGGTAGAATTCTACTTTAGCTACTTTTGGATATCTTGGAAAGGGGTTAGGTTAGGAAAAATCTCTAGAGGGAGAAGGAGTCGAGGTGGTTACTTAAAAATACCTTCCCAGGACATACTTTAGCCCGTATACCCATCCCTGAAAGTTTCATTTTCCCAACCTAACCCCTTTCCAAGATAGCCAAAAGTAGCTAAAGTAGAATTTTACCAACGAGTTTTTTTTTTTATTTAACTTCTGGTCGTTTCTCAAATAATCCCGGGAGATCCACCTCCTCCTCCATGGAAAATTCCCCCACAAAGATTTCTCCATAAAAACTTCCTCCCACGTAAAATCCTTCTCCCCGAGAAATTACCCAAAACTATTTCCTCCTTACTGCGAAATACCCCTAGAAAATTTCTTGCGGATGATTCCGCCTGAAAAATACTCCTCAGCTTACTTTCATCTCAAAAAAGACTTGATATTTATTTCATTTCTGATTGTTTTACAGATCATGAAAGAATCCCCCCTGTGTGAAACATTTCCCCCGGAAATCCCCCCAATGAAAATTTTTCTCCCGCGGGACATTTCCCCCATGGAGAATTTTTCTTAGTGATGATCCCCCCATGGAGAATTTCTCCAGTGAGAATACCCCCCTCAGAGAATAGTCAGAGAAGAATTCCCCAGAGAATTCCAACTCCGCGACAAATTTCCCCCTAACAATACCCCAGAGCATCTCCACATGTAAAATGGGGTCGCCAACGAGGAAGTAAGACAAATAAAACGAATCCCGTAGACGAATTCTAGCCAATTCCCCTGTGTAAAATTTCGCTGGAAAGCTCACCCTCGGAAGCTTCCATCCCAATGGCAAGTCCTACTCGTAGAAAATACCCCCTGGAAAATGTCTGTATACTTTGCGATAACATATACTATATATATAAACAATGGGCAAACTTCTTAACATGCGGCCCTTCCTCCAGGGGCTATGGGGAGGGGTCATGCCATCCCTAAGGTCCTAGCTGTTGGATTTTTCAACTATACTGAACAAAATGGTTATTTCAAAATTTGGATTGAACGACTTTGGGGAAAAAAAAGGGCGTAAAAGGAGGGCTAGTTACCCTCCAATTTTTGATCACTAAAAAAAGGCATTATAAATTTAAATATCCTTTCAAACGAGCCCTCTGCCAATCTTGTAGGACCATCTATTTTATACAGTCACCCCTGAGAAGAACAAAGAAAGACAAAAATAAACACACACCTGTTCATCTTTTCCTAGCAAAAAAAATACAAAATTCTGCATTTTTAAAAATGGGAGCTTGAAAACTCTACAGTAGTGTTCTCTAATACGCTGAATTTGATGGTGCAATTTTCAGTAAAATTCCATGACTTTTTAGGGGGTTCCTCCCCTTTTCGAAAATAAGGTAAATTTTCTCAGGTCCATACCTTTTGATGGGTAAGGTTAAACTTAACGAATCTTATATATTTGGAATCAGTTTTAAAATCCAATTCTTTCGATGTATATATTGTTACCAAAATTCCGTTTTTTGAGTTTCGGTTAGTATTGGGCCTAGTCACTCCTTGCTCAAACAGTTCGTTACCACGAAGTGTTTGATTGCAATTTATGACTGAGCAAAATAAAGTTTAATACAAAAAAAAAAATAAACTTCTAGTTTAATAGGTGATATAAACTTAAAAATATATAACTCCTAATTAATTGCATATTTACAGGTTTGTCTTCAAGAAAAAAGGCTGAACAAATGAGTCAAGGCACAATTTTTCCTTAATCATTCATGAATAAATATCACTGTCTGAATCTATACAAAATGTTTAACTTGAATTAAGCTCCTATTTGAGTTATCCAAATAAGTTACCATTAATCAAAGTAATCACCTGTCGGCATTAAGAAACGCGATACCTCATGGTATTATTTAATACCTCATGGTATTATTTAAAACAAAAAAAGGACAAGTCATCGTATTTGACAGTCTAATTTGTTTGAAGTGTTCAGGACGCTCGCCATGACAAATATAATTAATAACTGACAAGTAAACATTTTCCTATTCCTGCCAAATACTGTATATCATCTTATATATATATATTTTTTATAACCATTTGGGTGGTCTCAATAGCAGTAGTGTTTACTTTTTTCATATTTTTTGTTGTTTCTTCCTTCATGAGATCATTTTTAATCACCTATTCTGTCATCTCTAAAAGGGACCTAATGAACGGTAACCTAAATAAATAGACTTACTAATAATACAATTCACCTCCAAACTTTTGATTCTAAGTAAGGTATGCAAAATAAGGTCTTTAAGATGAAAGTAAAGATCGACCTTAAGACTGATGAAATAAAAAAAACAAGTTTTTTAAACTGAAAGTAAGGAGCGACATTAAAACTTAAAACGAACAGAAATAATTCCGTATATGAAAGGGGCTGTCCCCTCCTCAACGCCTCGCTCTTTACGCTAAAGTTTAACTTCCTCACAACTCTATTTTTGTTAAACAATAAAAAACTTTAGCGTAAAGAGCGAGGTGTTGAGGAGGGGACAGCCCCTTTCATATACGGAATAATTTCTGTTCGTTTTAAGTTTTAATGTCGCTCCTTACTTTCAGTTTAAAAAACTTGTTTTTTTATTTAATTTCTGATCGTTTTTTAGTTAATGCAGCTTTTATTTTGGCTCACCGTCATTGAATAAGTAAACAAAATTTGCATAAAAATTTACTTTTCTTTTGCTAAATGGCTGTCTCTAATTTTGGTTCTGACGTAATTTACAAATTAACTTACGTAACGAACTTCTACATTCGTATATTTTTCTTCTGGCAAAAAAATACAAAAGTTGCAGATTTTTGCAGATATGAGCTTGAAACCTATGTAATGTAAATAGGTTGATCTGATAAGGTGTTTTTCGCTGAATCTTTCGGTGTGGATTTTCATTAAAGGGTGAATGTTAGTTGCACTTGTAGGGATGATTTTCCCCCTCTTTAAAAAATAAGGTAAATTTTCTCAGGCTCGTAGCCTTTGATGAGTAATACTAAACTTAATAAAATTTATATATTTAGAATCAGCATTATAAGCCCATTCTTTTGATACACTATTGAGCCGTATCGCTTGTTTTTTTTATTGTTTTTTTTTTTATTACGTACATGTTATTACGCATATGAGGGGCTTCTCCCCTTAGTCAATACCACGCTCTTTACGTCAAAAGTTAAAATTTTGTTTAAATCACAAACCCCTGAATCACAAAGGTCGTTTAATTAGAATAGATAGCTCTTTTGAAAGCACTAAAAAAAAAACTGTAGCGTAAAGAGTGAGGTATTGAATTGGGGGAGAACCCCCTCATATACGTAATAATTTCTGTTCGTTTTAAGTTCCAATGTTGCTTCTTACTTTCAGTTGAAAAAACTTGTTTTTTTAAATTTTAATTTCTGATCGTTTTCTAAATAATGCTTGGAAATCCGGCGCCCCCTTCATAGAAATGTTCCTTACCCCAAAGAAACATCCTTCACGGAAAGATTCTCTCGAGTAACCCCTCCTCCACCCCCCCCCCCCCCACCATTTAAAAATCCTTCCTGATAATGTCTGTATACTTCCCAATAACCAATACAATATGTAAGCAATGGAAATTCATAGGGCTAGAAACTCGATCGGAAATTCATAGGGCTAGTCACCTTTTTAATATTGGAAAGTAATTAGAGGGCAACTAACCCCTCTCACACGCCGACCGATTCCCAAATCACATCCAATAAGAGTTTTTAGATAGTCATTTTGTTCTACGTAGTTAAAAAATTTTGAAAATTAGGTCTTTGAGGATGACCCTCCCCCCAGCTTTCAGGACAAGGGTTGTAAGTATTGCCCTGGGGGCTATAAGGTTTTTATAGAAAGCGTTGTCGTAGAAACTTCGAAAGGGCTCATTCGATTGGAAATTGAAATGACTAGTGCCCTTTTTAATAGTTGAAAATGATTCTAGGGCAACAAACCCCCCTCTCAATCAAAATTTTCTCAATCAAAATTTTAGGATAGCCATTTTTTTCATGTAGTTGAAAGTTCTGGAAATTATGTCTTTGAAGATAACAATCCCCCTCCCCACAGCCCTCAGGGCAAGGGTTGTAAATTATGCCCTGGGGACATATAAGGTTTTTATAGACAGCATTGTTGTAGAAACTTCGAAAACGACTCATTCGATTAAAAATTGGAATGGCTAGTGCCCTTTTTAATAGTCGAAAATGATTGGAAGGCAACTAACACCCCTTCCACGCCCACCATTTCCCAAAAACATCCAATTAAAGTTTTGAGATAGCCATTTTGTTGAACGTAGTTGAAAGTACTGGAAATTAGATCTTTGAGGATGATACCCCCACAGCCCTCAGAGCTAAGGTTGTAAGTTATGCCCTGGGGGCATATAGTGTTTTATAGAAAGCGTTGTCGTGAAAATTTCAGAAAGGGCTCATTCGATTGGAATTGAAAGGGCCATTGCCCTTTTAATAGTCGAAAGTATTCGGAGAGAGAATCCCCCCCCACGCCCATCATTTTCCCAAACATATCCGATCGATATTTTGATGTGGCCATTTTTTCAACGTAGTTGAAAGGTCTGGAAATTATGTCTTTGGGGATGACAAATCCTCCCCCCATAGCCCTCAGAAACAAGGGTCGTAAGTTATGCCCTTGGGGCATATAAGATTCATACAGAAAGATCTGTCGTAGAAGCTCCAAAAATGGCTCATTCGATTGGAATTGATTCGACTAGTGCATTTTTATTAGTAGAAAGTGATCAAAGGGCATATGCTCCTCCCCACGCCCATAATTTTCTCAAACACTTCCAATCAAAATTTTGAGATAGCCATTGTGTTCAGTGTATCAGAACGGTCTGTAAATTAGGTTTTTGAGGATAAAAATAACCCAGCCGTCAGTGTAAGGGTTGTAAGTTATGCCCTGGGGACATATAAGGTCTTTATAGAAGGCATGGTTATACATACTTTGGAGGGGCTCATTGGATTGGTAATCAGACGCTATAGTGTTCTTTTAAGAGTAAAAGTCATCGGAGGGCAGCTACCCCTCCCACACACCCACACACGCGCGTCGTATTGTCCCGAAATGCATCCAACAGAAAGTTTGAGATAGCTCTTCTATTCAAAGTGGTCTAAATATTATATAACATGGCCTTTGGGGTTGAAACCAGCCCGATAAATTAGGGGCAAGGGTTGTAAGCTAAGCCCAAGAGGTATTTAAGGCTTTTCAGGAAGGGATTGTTGTTTAACTTTAGAAGAGGCTCAGTCTTTCTCCCTGAAAAAGTCTTTTTCAACAAAATAAGTTTTTAAAAAAAGTAAAGAAACTCCATTAAACCAAAATGAACAAAAATAGAATAAAATAATCTACCAAGAAAACAACTACCACAAATAAGTATCAGTGAATAAACGAAACCCAAAACAAACAGGAATTAAAATAAATAAGAGTCAAACCCAAAACGAGCAGAAATTAATATTAGTAGGGTTCTAAACCCCAAGCTTTCTAAAAGCCAGAATATAATTTGTACTTTACTGAAAAAAAATCTTATATATGTTTTCACTTTTCTAACTTTCAGAAATCAAAAATGAATAGAGATTTTAAGGAATAAATATGACTTTTATTCTGACAAAAAAAAATACTAAATTCTGCATTTTTGAAAATAGGAGTTTGAAACTTCTACAGTAGGGTTCTGTAACACGCTGAATTGATGGTGTGATTTTCATTAAGATTTCTTGACTTTTAGGGGGTTTGAAAGTTTTTTCAACTGAAAGTACGGAACAACATTAAAACTCAAAAGCAACAGAAATTATTCCGTATATGAAGGGAATGCCCCCCCCCCTCCTCAATGCCTTGCTCTTCCCGCTAAATTTTTTAGCACTTCTATAAAAGCTTCCTATTCTAATTAAACGGTCTTTGTGTTTAAGAAGTCGTTCTTAAGAAATTCGGACAAACAGTACAACTTTAGCGTAAAGAGCAGGGTATTGAGGAGGGGTGCAAATCCTGTATATACAGAATAATTCTTCTTCATTTTGAGTTTTAATTTTGCTCCTCACTTTCAGTTAAAAAAAAACATGTTTTTTTTCAATTTCTGATCGTTTTTCAAACAATACCGGTAAATCTGGCTCACTCTCAATGAAAAATTCCTTCCCCTCAGGAGAAACTCCTCCGTGTAAAGTTCCTCCTACGTAAAATACACCACCAGCCCGTAAAATTTCCTCTGGCCATTTTTATCCTCGCTGAAAATCCTCCCCCCTGTAAAATATCTTGCGGACAGTTCAGCCTGGAAAATTATCCTTACTATGCTTTCATTTGAAAAAGAGTTTAATTTCTAATCGTTTTTCCGATCACTACAGAAATCTCTCCTTCCGTGGATTTTTTTTCCCAGAATTCCAAACCACTGAAAATTTCCCTCGGACAATTCCATTGGAAAATCTCCACATGCAAAATTGGGTTTGTAAAGAGAATGTAAGACAAATAAAAAGAATTTCGTATAGAAGTTCTTTCAAATCCCCCAGTAAATGTTCTCCTAGAAAGTTCACCCCTGGAAATTTTCCTTTCGACGGAAAATTCTCTAAAAATGAGTAAGTCCAAAGAAGTAAAACATTTTCTCTTGGACAACATTTCCAGTCAGTAGTTATCTTTTTAGCACAACTTGCCAAGACATTAGCAAAAACAGACCACCAGATTGCAAACTACCACCTTGCTAATCCATTTTGAGTTTTTTATGTTTCACTCAAATTGTAATTCTAAATTCAATTAGGACTCCACATTTCAAACGAATACCGGCAGTGCTGTCGCTCGCCATAATGCGAAATATAATGATAGAAATAGAGAAAACTATGAAAACCCATTTCAGGGTTGCCTACCTAGATATACATATAATTATAATTATAGGGTATATAATGCAAAAATCCAGGATGTTCAACCTAGACTGAGTAGAAAGGAGTTGCAATTTTAAAATTAAAAGCCGTGTGGTAATTGTATAGTTTGCACTGGGACTGTAATAGGCGGTAATTCTATCCAAATGCATTTCACTGTTATTACTAGTTTTTAGCATTGAAAATTATGTAGTAGTAAAACCTTTATTATAGGGTTGTTTCACTTTTTATTTGTCGAAAAATGGCTACTGTTAGGCTCTCTGCCAATATTAATTCTAGAGCTTGGTCGAAAATTGAATAATAATATTCAGTTTTTTCGATCACGCTCGCCAACCTTGAGCGCTAAACCGTTTCAGCATAAAACATTCAAAATAAGTGGAAATTGAAAAAGGTTGTTAGATACTTATTTAAAGACATGTTTTATATAACACCATAAACGTTTAAATACTTGCCATAATGTGGTATTATATTTTTTTCTTCCTTGGCTTTACACTTGGTTCCCACTCGGTCGTGTCATTTAGGGGTTGGGAGCAGGGATCCCCCCACTGTAAATGCTACCCTTCTTTGGTGTTTTCATTGAAAAAAGGATTTTTTCATATTTTTCATTGAGGAAATTTTAAATAAAAATTCAAATTGCCGCCCCCCCTAGAATTGGAAAAATATATTTTTTTGATCCCCCCTCTTTAATTTCCGTGAATTTATGCCATTCTTCCTGTTGAAAAATTATTTAGAACTAGTAAAAATCAATCTGTTTCTTGATCCTATTTTTGTGTTCCAGTTCAAGTTCTCGGCGCAATTTTAATAAAAAAAAAGTATTATTTCTTTTTCTTCCTTCAGTTCAAATGGTTTCCGCTCTATGACATAATTCAAGGGTGGGGAGTAGGAATTCCCCCCACTGAATAACACCCCCCCTCTTTTGGTGTTTCCATTGAAAAATGACTTTTTTCATATTTTCATTAGGGATGTTTTAAAAAATTTAAAATTGCCCCCTCCCTAGATTCCGGAAAATACATTTTTGACCCCCCTCTCTCTTTTACTTTCCATGGATTGATGCCACTGCTCCTGCTGGAAAACTATTTGGAACCCGTAAAAATTAAAAAAAAAGAAAAAAAAAAAAAAAAAAAAATCAGAGATATATGAATTTACAAAATGTAAGTACGAAAGAAAGAAATAAAAAAATGTTTGGTCAACTAGAACCTGAAAAAACCATGTTTTTCTAAGATTTTTCTTTTAATTGTTTAAAAAACTATGAACATTAGGGCAGTATATCATATTTTCGTTGGTGATACTAAATCGCTAAATCGTGGAATTATATAAGCAAATCTATTTGGTTAAATTTGAAAATGCTTTTCGTCCTTAAAATTCAAAAATAAAAAATCCGTTGATTCCCATAGACAACTACACCTTCAAAGGAAGCTACACCTCCTAAGGCTGTTTAGTGCCATAAGTTTTTAGCTTATCTTTTGCTGATTTTCATCCACCATTTTTTATATTTAATATGGGTTCCGCCGCTACCAAAAGCTGCATACTAGTATAGGCTATATAGGTCTTTTTCGTAAACAAAAAAGATTTTCGATTTTTCCTCACTTTCAAGATACGTTGTGTTGTGTTACGCACCTTGCTGCTTAATCAATTCAAGTAACAATTTCATTTTTTCTTGGCCATTTAATAAAGGCTTCTGATGTTTTACAACTTAATTTTGAAAAGTTCATAAAAGAATAAGCAGCAAAATATCAAAAAGAGCAGTCTCTGCTGACTTAGGCTTAAATAAACAGATAATCTAGCAGGAAATATTCCTACGGTTTTTGGGGGGTTTTTTAATTGTTTTTTTTTCGGTTTTAGCCTTTTATTTGTTCATTTTCTGCATATGCTGAAGAATGTGTTTTTAATCCAGTTTAGAGCAATACCCTTGAATTAAGAGCAAAATTTAAATCATCCGAAGCCTTTAGGCTTGTACAAATTTGGCATACAGTACGATTAATTTTGTTGTTAAAATATAATTAGAATATCGAAAAAAAAAGGATATACATAATTTTATCAATTTTGGCTCATAAAGTTAAGTTTTGGACTTCTGAGTGATGCCCATTATTCTACTGTTAGAAGTCTGGATCAGATCAGATGTATTTAATCTACATTAAACGTATCTTGGTTACGTCAACTGTTTATTTTTAGTTCACGAGAGAAAATCATCTTTCCTCCAGTACATATAAATCCGGGTCAAATGAAGCAGTTCGTAAAAGCTCTTGACATGATTGGATCATGCTTTGTATATAAACAGGGGGGGGGGGGGGTTGATTGCCTCAGGTGAGTACGGAAAAAATTAAAACAGGCACATTAAAATTTGATGGATGAGGTTGAGCAAAATGATGGATGAGGTTGATGCTTAGTAGTTCTAGGTTCCTCAATTGCAATATTAGCATTGAGGTGCACTTTCACGCATCTTGAGCACTGGGGCGCACTAAAAAAATTTGGCCAAAAGTTAAAGAAATGTCCATAGCATGAAATTGATTAAGTCACCTCTAAAAACCTTGGCATCGCAATTCTTGGTGACCTGTGTTATATAGGAACCTTAATGGTTTTGCAGAGCCATTCAAGGGGGGGGGCAGCTGAGACAGCCTGCCCAGGTCCCTTGGCTAAGGAAAGTGCCGTGGGTGAGAAGGGGTTGCCACTTTGACAAAATTTCTCACTTTGATAATACTTTTTTGCCTATAGGTGAGTCGGGAGGTGGACACTTTGATTAATTAATTTACCCTGGGTACCACTAACCATAGGAACGTCTATGTGTTTTGCTACGTAATTTTATTTGATTGATTTCTTTTTTTCATCTTCAGTGTATGTTTGTTTGTATGTGTTTTTATTTTCTTCTTTTTATTTTGTCTTTTGTTTGTTTTTCATTATTTATCCCTGCATTCGTAGCTAAAAAAAGACTATCACATGAAAACAAAAGGAGTGTAAAGAAAGTGGAGAAAGCATTAAAATATGAACTAAGGAGGTGTGAAGTGGATGCCATGGATAAAACTGCCAAGGATCTGGAAGATGCAGCTAGACGGCATAATAGTAAAATATTGTACTGGCATGTTAGTAAATTGAGAAGATAGTAGGTCAATCCGGAGTAGTCAATTGGCCCAGTTAAAGATAGGAATGGGGCCACAATTAGCGATAAGGAAAGAACTAAAGAGAGATGGGCAGAACACTTTGAGAATTTGCCAAACCGAGATAGAGTTGCGGGAAAAGATATAGAAGAAAATGAAAAAGTTTTGTGATACCTTGGATGTGAAGGAAGATTTGTTTTGTGAGGAAGAATTAGCGACAGTACTAAAAGGATTAAAAACTAATAAGGCTCCAGGTGATGATAGGGTGGTAATTTAGTTTGTTAAATACGGTGGCTCTGAGGTTAAAAATAATTTACTGAAGATTATGAATATGATTATATAAAAAAGGGGAAGTATCAAAAAGGTTTTATGAACACCCTTAATTAAGCCACTTTATAAGAAAGGTGATAAAAGTGAGTATGGTAATTATCGAAGCATTAGTCTGGTCTCTGTACATAGTAAATTACTTAGTAATATGATACTTTTTAGACTGAGAGATGTCGTGGAAAAATTTGTTAAGAGAAGAACAGTGCGATTTTAGAAAAGGTAGAGGATTTGTCGACCAAATTTTCACTCAAAGATTAATAATTGAGAAGTGCCTGAGTTGTCCAACACCTTTGGTCCTCATTTTTATAGATTATGAGCAAGCGTTTGATTCTGTAGATAGAAGAGCTTTAGTAAAGGTTTTATCCTTGTATGGTATACCAGACAAATACATTAAAGTGATTAGTGCTATGTACGAGAATAACACTCCTGCGGTTAAGGTAGGAAATGAAGCTAGCAGCTGGTTTTGTACTAAATCAGGAGTTAAGCAGGGTTGTATGTTCTATCCCCATTTATATGGATTATTTTGATGGACTTTGTCTTAAGGAGCACAGGAAAAGGCAATGGGAGACCACGGAATAAAATGGGGAGGAAAACGTCTCCTGGGACGTAGATTATTCTGACGATTTAAGTATCCTAGATGAAAAGTGTGAGCAAAATGAAAGTAGAAGTGACCCTAGTACTCGTGACATGACCACGTGGTTTATGGTTTTCTCAGTGAGAATGAAAAAACAGGAATTTTCTCACTTGGAAAAACATGAATTTTGTCACATTTATGGTTGTTTTCATGGATGGATATGTGTGTTGTTCGATTTATTTGATATTTTTCTCGGATGTCAACATCAAATTATGGATGTTTTATGGTTTTTGTCAGTGAGAATTTGAAAAAACAGGGACTTTCTCACATTTATGTCTGTTTTCATGGATGGTTATGTGTATTGTTCGATTTATTTGATGTTTCTATGTGTAAACTCCGGGACGAAGGTTGCACATGCGCATTGAATTCTAACGGGAACAATGTTATTGATCTAGGACTCGAGGGGGAAGTGAATTTCCGAGAACTTGATTTACATAATCGCTCAGGGGAAATTATTGATTTACGAAGGGGGAATTAAGAAACATTAAGGCTTCTTTAATCTTAGGTCTGTGGGATAAACGTTCATTAGGTCAGAGAGAAAAATTAATATACTATTTTTAAATAGGGTTTCACGAAGGGGGAATTAAGAAACATTAAGGCTTATTTAATCTTAGGTCTGAGGGATAAAACGTTCTTTAGGTCAGAGAGAAAAATTAAATATTCTATTTTTAAATAGGGCTTCATTGATCTATAGTGTCATGAATTATAAAATGACATCACTTGTTATCTTGGAATTATGTGGGAGTCTAAAGAGATAGAAATTCTATTTTTAAATACGGCTTCACGGAGCTTTAAGTCGGAGAGATAAATTGATATTCTAACGAAACCATAATAGTTTAGCTAGGAAAATTTATGAGATGAAGAGATTAACGTAGGAAAGGGTTCCTAGAAATTTGAAATGTGAAAGCACTGAGATGCCAAACAAAAGGAACACGATGAAATTACTTTTAGGGATTATTTGGGCGAAACGGTTTTAGACAGCTTATAGAATTATTTCGGCGAAACCGTTAGAGACGTTGATTTAAAAGATGATTTAAAAGATGATTTTTGAGTGTGGTCGTTATAATACACAAGTTCCATTGAACAGTGTTGTGAGGTCCCCTACCACAACCCCAAAGAGCCCCGATCGCCCCCCCCGATCCAAAGGGTTCCAATCCCCATACCCCAATCCAGAAGGACCCCTGGATTTCCTAGAAATTTGAAATGTGAAAGCACAGAGATGCCAAAAAAACAAAAGGAACACACAGAAATTACTTTTAGGGGATTATTTGGGCGAAACGGTTTTAGACAGGTTATGGAATTATTTCGGCGAAACCGTTAGAGACGTTTTAAAAGATGATTTTAGAAAAGGGTTTTTAGAAGAGGTTTTTGAGTGTGGTCGTTATAGTAAACAAGTTCTATTTGAACAGAGGGTTCCAATCCCCATACCCCAATCCAGAAGGACCCCCCGGATTCCTAGAAATTTGAAATGTGAAAGCACAGAGATGCCAAAAAACAAAAGGAACACACAGAAATTACTTTTAGGGGATTATTTGGGGCGAAACGGTTTTAGACAGGCTATGGAATTATTTCGGCGAAACCGTTAGAGACGTTTTAAAAAGATGATTTTAGAAAGGGTTTTAGAAGAGGTTTTGAGTGTGGTCGTTATAGTAAACAAGTTCTATTGAACAGTGTCGTGAGGTCCCCTACCCAACCCAAAGGGCCCCGATCACCCTACCCCGATCCAAAGGGTTCCAATCCCCATACCCCAATCCAGAAGGAACCCCCCGGTCCCCAAAGGTTCCCAGGGCTCCCACCGGCCCCCCCAGACACCTCAAGGCCCACCCCGGCCCCCAAAGGCCCATCGAGCTCCCAAAGGACCAACGGGGTCCCAAAGGCCCTCCACCGGTCCCCAAATGTCCCCCAGGCCCCCAACTGCCCCCCCGGACCCCCAAAGGCCCTCCCTGTGCCCCAAAGACCCTCCCCCGGCCCCCCAAAGGTCCACCGGGCTCCCAAAGGACCAATCGGTCCTCAAGTGCCCCCCAGACCCCCAAAGGCCCTCCCTGTGCCCCAAAGGCCCTCCCCCGGTCCCCAAAGATCCCTCGGGCCAGAGAAGCGCCGCCGGGATGCGCCGTGGGCCAGGAAAGCGCCGCAGGATGTGCCGCAGGGATGCGCCGCGGGTCAGGAAAGCGCATCAGGGGATGCGCTGCAGGGAGGTTAGGTTAGGTACCTATGATTTGGGATGGGTGGATTGCTACTTTTGACTTTTCTGAGCTGGATTTCTTAGCCTATCATAGGTTTTTGTTGTCTGAAACCTATAGTTTGGGGATGACTAGTTTGCTATTTTTTGACTTTTCTGAGCTAGGTTTCTTAGCCGTTCATAGGTGAGTGTTGTCTGAAACCTATGATTTGGGATATGTAATTTGCTATTTCCGACTTTTCATAACCGGATTTCTTAGTCTTTCGTAGGTGTGTGGTGTCTGAAACCTATGATTTGGGATGTGTGGGTTGCTATTTTTGACTTTTCTGAGTTGGATTTCTTAGTCTTTCATAGGTGTGTGTGGTGTCTGAAACCTATGATTTGGGGATGTGTAGTTTGCTATTTTCGACTTTTCTGAGCTGGATTTCTTAGCCTTTCATAGGTATGTGTTGTCAGGAAATTATGATTTGGGATGTATAGTTTGCTATTTCAGGCTTTTCTGAGCTAAGGTTTTCTAGTATTTCGTAGGTGAATGTTGTCTGAAACCAATAGTTTGAGATGAGTAGTTTGCTATTTTTGACTTTTCTGAGCTAGGTTTCTTAGTCTTTCGCTGGTGTGTGTTGACTGAAACTGATGATTTGGGGATATGTAGTTTGCTATTTTTGACTTTTCTGAGCTGGATTTCTTAGTCTTTCATAGGTGTGTGTTGTCTGAAACCTATGATTTGGGATGGGTGGATTGCTACTTTTTGACTTTTCTGAGCTGGATTTCTTAGCCTATCATAAGGTTTTTGTTGTCTGAAACCTATAGTTTGAGATGACTAGTTTGCTATTTTTGACTTTTCTGAGCTAGGTTTCTTAGCCGTTCATAGGTGAGTGTTGTCTGAAACCTATGATTTGGGATATGTAATTTGCTATTTCCGACTTTTCATAACCGGATTTCTTAGTCTTTTCGTAGGTGTGTGGTGTCTGAAACCTATGATTTGGGATGTGTGGGTTGCTATTTTTTGACTTTTCTGAGCTGGATTTCTTAGCCATTCATAGGTGTGTGTTGACTGAAACCTATGATTTGGGATGGTTTAATTTGCTATTTTTGACTTTTCTGAGCTAGATTTCTTAGCCTATCATATTGTGTGTCCTTTCAGAAAATTATGATTTGGGAGGTTGTAGTTTGCTTTTTGGACTTTTCAGAGCTAGGATTCTTAGTCACTCATAGGTGTTTGTTGTCTGAAACTTCGAGTTTGGGATGAGTAGTTGGCTATTTCAGACTTTTCTGA